>JARHVA010004813.1:397500-497500 GCA_037957365.1 Torreya grandis
TGCAAACTTGGTCAAACTAGTCAATCTAATTGGTAGAATTTGAAAGTAGTAAAACATATAAAATTTGCAATATAAATCATCTTTTGTCCCAAAAAGGTTCCTTTCTTTCTATTTTTCATTTTATTTATTCCTTTAGTTTTATTTTTCACAAGTTTTTAGTGTTCAAAAATGCAACCCTAAATTAAATAGGTCAACTTAGTTGACTTAGTTATGTAGTCTACCTTCTATCTAAGAGACATAGTAAACCTATATGACTTTATTCTTAAATACATTGCTTCTATAGAGTATAAGCATCCCAATTGAATTTTTTCTATATTGTTTTCATAAATTATTTCCTAAATTGACTCTATACTATTATCAATCAAAGGATTAACATCTATTTGCTAGTAATTAATTCACATTTACATTTCAATTGTTTGCATGCTTAGATTAACTCACATAGTCTAAATGGGTGGTTTTTCAAATTACCTTTTTAGTCACACTATTTTAATCTTTGGGACACACTACCAAACCACTTTACATTCAAAAAACATTAAACATTTGTCTTCCCAGGGCCTACCTAC
The DNA here is from genome assembly GCA_037957365.1 of Torreya grandis. Lineage (NCBI taxonomy): Eukaryota > Viridiplantae > Streptophyta > Pinopsida > Cupressales > Taxaceae > Torreya > Torreya grandis. The sequence goes on from JARHVA010004813.1 coordinate 398,064, forward strand.
TTGGATTTCATCACCAAGAGGGAAGTTGACTTGGTTTTCTAACCAAGTATAAATATATGGTTAATGGTAAATATTGTCAAAGAACCCAACACCATTATCATTTTGGGATTGTTAAGTGAGGAGGTAGGCCAAAATACCAAGCCAATACCATTTCTAATACATATCCCTTTCATCCCAAACATCTTGAAACCAACCTTAGATTGCTTTCTAGTTCCTTATTTGAGCCAACATTTCTATCACATCAAAATCACACTTTTTAATAATATAATAATACTTATGATGATCAACTACTTAGTATTTAATTTTCAAATGGTACTTGGTATTTGATCATTGTGTGTTGTATTACAAAAATTTCATTGGATAATATTGGTACAATGTTTCTAATAAGTGTCTAAATTAGATCAATCACATTGATCTAATTGTTTGTGTTCTTGATTTCATTCGTGCTTAAAATTCTCTTGAAAAATTTTCCTTTATTTTCATCACACTATCATTCTAGTAAATATAGTCTCTTACAGACTATTTTTCACCTTCCTATTTATAATACATACTCGATGTAGATGACTATGTATCCTTATATCTCTATTTTGTCCCATGTTCAATAGTACATAGTTAACCCATATGATTGTGTATTCTTTTCATCATGTGTTTCAATAGTAATCTATCAACCTAATCAATTTTTTAGCTATTAGTCAACCCTATTCCTTATTTGGTTGACTCTATTCTTTACTTAGCCAACTTTGTTCCTTGTCTATCTGACTTTGTCCCTAATTTTCCTTCTTCATTCCTAATCTCATATTATCTTTTCAAGCATCATGAAATCCCCTATGAAAATGTTCTTGGATAACCTGAATTCATTTAGACACTATATGGGGTGCTCTTTTTTTCCTATTTTTAGATTTTGGGGCATCTTGTGATGCCCACCCACATGTTACTTAAACCTTTGGTTCATCTTATTATTCCCATATATACATCTAATTACACATTGGGGCATATTATTATTGCTACTCTTATTCTACATTGCATCACACCAAACAAATTAAAATTTAAGAAACTTTGTGACATACATAGGCTTGTATTTTGCATGCTCATATTTCATATAGTCATTATACTATACCTTTCCATTATTATCATGATTTTTATATGTTATATCTCTAACACTTTTTATAGGATACTTATATGGGTCTCACACTCTATAAAAGTCTTTCTATCCACAAACCTTAGTCCCTCCTTTTGGTCCTTTGGTTTTCACCTTTTCTCACGAGTTTCATTGTAAAACTATGGATAGGACCCAATCTTCCTCATGATTTCCTTTTATTCTCATTGTTTTCACATATTTTTTTCCAATATTTTTTTCACCCCTTGGTTTTTTATTTTATGAGTTGTAGTGTAAGACCATGGATGGGACTCGACCTTCCTCACAAATACCATCTTTTTCATTTATTTTTCACATGATTTATGTATCCTCTTGGTTTTTTTTATGAGTTGAAGTGTAAAACCATGGATAGGACCATGCCTTCCTTATAAAATCACTAGATTTAACTTTAGTGTTCCTTTAATAGAATGTTTATCAATGTTTAGAATTTATTGGTCCCTTGTTCTTAGATTTCACTTTTACTTCTTTTGTAGATAAAATTTGCACAACAATAAGATGCTAGCATGTTATCCTACATTTCCCTCATTATTATGATAAGGAATCACACTTTACTATCATTGTATCCTTTTTTCACCTTTGTCACATTTTTATGATTTGAAGTAATTAAAATTATTTCATGTTTTAGTCTTCTTTATTTCCTCTCCTTTCATTACACTTTGGATCAAGCATGGTCAAAGTCAATATAGCACTTTTATTTCACCTAAATTAACAAGACTCTTAGACACCATTCTCTCTAAATTATCTTTCTTAGCAACCAAGTCCAACATTTTTAAATGATAGTAATATTTATCACCCATGTTTGGTTCTCTAAATTCGTATGGAGGAGGAATACAAATATCCTTAAAAAAAAATTTAAAATCCAAATCATTTGAAACAAAAGAAAACATACAATTTCAAAAGTCAAAATCACACAAAAATACATGATTACAACCACATATCCTATTTCTAATCAAATATAAAACTCCATAGTTGGCCTCATAATAGATTCAAGATCCATTGGGGTGCATTAGGCTAGTAGATTAGAATAAGATTATTAAAAAAACTCTATGGTGCTACCTACTTTCTCATGCAAGTCTCTGATCCTTTCAGTAGACTAAAAACTATGTAAGGGGTCTTAAAGAAGGGGGAACATGTTGTGAGAAGGTATGTCCATTTTAATTTTCATGAACATAGCCTTCATGGGATTATTTACATAATTAAGTTATTGATATAATATGTTTTTGGTTAGGAGAAGTTATTTATAGTACCTTATGTCAAAAGTCCTCTTGTTTTGACAAACCTAATCTGAGTTTCTTGAATTTGATAAAGAGTTTCTCTACCATGGTTTTTCATTCATTCTCCCCTCCACCCATTTCACTTCCCCCCTTGACAATAAAGTGTGATTCTAATTCTTTTTTCCCAATTCTATATTCCTTCTTCTTCACATCTTATAACATGTTAATGCTAATGTTTTTCAATTTTATCTAACTTTAGAAAAAACAATATGTTTGAGTAACTATGGATTACTTTATTTACACCATGGCTTTGTATTTCTAGACTATATGTAGTCTCTTTTACCATTTTCCATTTTTTGTACTTATTTTTTTAGAAATGTGAGTCCATTTCTGCTTTCATGTTTTTTTTCCATTGTGGAGTGATATTGGCTTGTTACTTATCACTCACCAATGTTGTTTTCCATTTTATGAACTTTTTCCATTGATGATTGAGTAAGGATTGTTACTTCTCACTCATCAATGTTGTTTTACATTTTTTTCTTTCCCATATTTATTTAAATTAAGGATTTCTATCACTTTCACATTGATGTTTGATTACCATTTTTGACATGTATCCTTGGTTTGATTTGGTGATTTTGCCTTTCTTACTCAAGGTTTACTTGTTTGAGATTTTTGATATTTAGTAGCTTTGAGTTTTTGGTTACCCAATTTACTATAAATTATGACTTGTTATGTTAGTCCTAACTTTATATATGTCACTTTAGCTTGCTAAATTTCTAAGTATATCTCCTCCACATAAAATCAGTTATCTTAGTTTTCTTGTGTTTGTTTGTTTTTTCTCTTTAGTTTTGTATCCTTGGGTTTGTTTAAAGCAATACTTACACCCTCCATGATCAAAACTAAAAATTCAATAGAAAAACATCCAACAATAAAGGTAAGTCTAGCTACACATGAATTTACTTTTATGTTAAATTATTTCCATTTTAGTCATTTAATTTTAGTTATTTTTGCTTTTAAATACTATAAGTTTTAGCTTTAATGTTATGTGTTATTATATTCTTTTCTTGAAGAACCATCCCATTTTATACATGAGTGACACATGATAAGCTTTGATTGGGGAATATGTGTGCACATAATATTTTTCAAAATTTATTAGTTATTGATGATTTTTATCTTGTAGGAACCCATCAAGTCTCAATCTCTATGAGTGCACACCTTACGGGGTGCACCAAGAAAGGGATGGGTAGATCATGGCTAATTTTAAAGATTGTTTTCCATTTATTTCATCCTATTATCAACACAACCTTCTCCTAAAAACATTACCTTATGTTTTTCCTCCTCCTTCACAACCTCCTCTAGTCATTTTTTGCCTTCATTAGCCATTCCCTAACCTAAACTCCTTTTTTAAGGTTTATGATATAATGTCATCCCTATCAACCCTATAAATGTCATCCCTATCAAACCTATACTCTAATTGATAAAAATAATGTAGGGTCTAGGTTGATACCTAGATGACTTAGGCTGAGACCTAATTTGATTTTGTCAATAATGATATAGAGTTGATTTGGCCAACCTTATTAGCTAAAATATTAGAAAGAACTAGGGTTAGATTAAATTATGCAGACACATTCATTTCATTATTTAATAAGAGAATACAATATGAAGAGATATATATTATGCATATTCTTATCCACCATTCTACTTGAGGATCATAGCTTAGGGTTTCATACTTTCTTTGGAAATATGGATCTTATCATGTGGATAAGTATTTTAGATGTATTGATAGGCTATGTAGCCTAGATTTGATTTATCCTTATCAATATTCAATACCAAAACAACATCTTACAAATCGCTTTAGCCAATTGAGAGATTGAGGATTGATAGGTTCATCTTCAAAGGTAAGTATTCTTAAATTTGTTCCTCCTTTGTAATATTAGATGGATTTACATTTGTACATCTCTCCCATGCATTAATATTTTATATACATTGGCATGAGTATATATCTCCTATGTATTTTTAATTTTTATTTTTATTACCCCCACATTATGCCACAAGATTTTTTAAGCACCAGATGAGATTTTACTTTCTTTTCATTTACTTACTTTTGTGAACATGAAAACATAGGACCTAGCTAGGGTTATTACATAGTTTTGCTTAACTGAAGGCTTTGGAACCCTCCCTAGAGATATTATTATCATAAGAGATCTCTTGGATAGCTCTAATAGATCTACCTTCATAATGAACTTGAATATCTAATGTATCAAAAATTAGAAGTGTAAAAATCATTTATCTTCACAAAGATATCACTGATTTATAGATCAGTTGCATTTTCCTTTGCATTCAATATGATGCTAATACTAAAAAATAATTGCATGATCCTAATAATATTGATTACATAGCATATTAATATGATAAACATGACATGGGGCCTACACAAAGGCATTTATTTGATGATATCATTAGGTTATAGAATTGATTTTACATATACATGATTATGATACACATAGGTTATATGATTATATGATCACTTTACATTATCATCATTAAGATTATGTACTTACACATGGATTTTATCCATACTTATATCCTTAGTAATATACTTGATATTATATGTACTTAATGTCTCTTGCTAACTCATATATCCATATACTAGTATGATATGTTTATGTTGGTTACTTATACTTTTCCTTTATGCACTTAATTATCTTGTCTTTGTTCTTTGAGCATTTGAATATGTTCCATTATTTTCAACCCTTGTGCATTTTTTTGCCTCTTTAATATTTAAATATGTCATTTTTTGTCAAATTTTAACATTTTATTATGTCATTATTACTTTTATTGACATTTAACTAAGTCATGTCCCTTAGATTGTGTGGCATTTGAACATGCCCCTTGTTGGAGGTCTCCTTAGACCATTATATTTTGATTTGATTTTGATTGATATTATATGTGTGATTGATTTATTATTTATTTTGTATTGTTACTATGTAATCATTTCCATGATCTACATCACGCATATTAGGACTTTGTGAGATCACATTCTTCATGATTCAATGATATATCTATCTAGACATGTTCCCTCTATATGATATATGGTACATTAAAAATTTACATGGTTTTATTATACATTTGACATAATATAACTACCATTTTTTACTATCACCCAATTAAAAATGGGGGGCATGCCATAGAGTAATGACCTCCATATTGCTTCATAGATTCTGATTGTAGTGGGCGTATGTTCAAAAAACATGTTCACAACATTTTTCATGGTTTTAGATTCAGTGGGGGCATGTCTTTGAAACATGGTTTCCACACTTATTCAGTATGTAACATACCCAAATTATAGTGGAGGCATATTTTAAAAACATGTAATCCATATTAGGACTTAAAATAGTTCTTAGATTTAGATGGCAGTGGAGGCATGTTTTGGAAACATGTTATCCATACATAAACTAATTTTAAGATTCAAATTATAGTGATGGAATGTTTTGAAAACATGTTATCCACACATAGTTTCAAATTGGCCAAATTCATAGTTATATGATTCATATACACATTTTTGGAAGAATTATATCCATTAGTACCACTTTTATATGTAATTTAAGCATGAGACATATATAAAGTGCATATGTTATGAAAAGAGCACCAAAATTCAAAACTCAAGTCAATTTTAGATTTCAAACACTTTCAAGGACTATCATCACCCACTAGGTTTTAATTTTATGGATTATATGTAGTCAATTTATTGCACTAGTTGGTTCAATTTATGGTATGGTTGTGGTTACTTAATTAATCAATATTTCTAAATTTATAGGTTGAAATTGATTACATGATCTAGCCTAACTAGTTTTATAGTGTGATTTAGACTAGTTCAATCATGCTCACAAGGTTATAAATATGATTGGGTTTTACGATTGAGATAATCATAACTACCAAGTGGAAACTCATCTTTTATCCAAGGTTGGAGGCATGTGTCCTCCAAAATCTCTATATCTCTTTAGATATATTCACTTTCTAGATTTTATATTTGTCCTAATCACAAATCTAACTATTTATATTGATATATTTTTCAACTCACATTTCCAATTTTCAAGACGGTTGCATCGATACACAAGTGTACTCCTAAACCTTATTTTCTTTTAATTTCTATGATTTCAATGCTTTTAATTCCAAATTATCTGTATTAATTATTATTTTCAAATGTTCTTGGTTTAGTTAAGTCGCCATAAAATCACTCAATTTGGACTTAATAAAAGTTAAGGTGTGATATACACAGCTAGGTATGCATTCTTTTTTATTTAAGCTAGAAATTTCATTACTAAATTAAAAGGGGAAATGCAAACACTATTTATGAAATATATAGAACCTCAGTCTTGTACACTTGGAAAATACATTTCATGGATGTAAATTCATCTTCTAGACCTTTCTTATTTCAAAAATACTCACATACATGATCTCTTTGTGCCTATTTTCTTATCTCTTATTTTGAACAATGTAATTATGATGACTCAAACATTGTATTTTCCCTAGAATGTTATAAACTTACTTATGTTCTATTTCTACAACTGCTAGACCAACACCGGTTTGTGTCCCAATCATATACCTATGTTAACAGAAGTGTCTTATCATAATGCAAGTGTTTAGTTCCCTAAAGTCATTCAATTTGCAAATGAAATGCATTCTAATGGTTAACCTAAGTTATTTAATGTGAGATATTATTAATCATACAATATGATGCTAATACTAAAAAATAATTGTATGATCCTAATAATATTGATTACATACCATATGAATATGATAAACATGATATGGGGCATACACAAAGGCATTTATTTGATGATATCATTAGGTTATAGAATTGATTTTACATATACATGATTATGATACACATAGGTTATATGATTATATGATCACTTTACATTATCATCTTTGAGATTATGTACTTACACATGGATTTTATCCATACTTATATCTTTAGTAGTTTACTTGATGTTATATGTACTTAATGTTTCTTGTTAACTCATATATCCATATACTAGTATGATATGTTTATGTTGGTTACTTATAATTTTCCTTTATTCACTTAATTATCTTGTCTTTCTTGTTCGATCATTTGAATATGTTCCATTATTTTCAACACTTGTTTATTTGTTTTCCTCTTTAAAATTTAAATATGTCATTTTTTGTAAAATTTTAACATTTTATTATGTCATTCTTACTTTTATTGGCATTTAACTAAGTCATGTCCCTTAGACCATTATATTTTCATTTGATTTTGATTGATATTGTATGTGTGATTGATTTATTATTTATTTTGTATTTTTACTATCTAAACATTTCCATGATCTACATCATGCATCTTAGGACTTGGTGTGATCACATTCTTCATGATTCAATGATATATCTATCTACAAATGTTCCTTCTATATTATATATGTTACATTCAAAATTTACATGGTTTTATTATAATTTTGACATAATATAACTACCATTTTATACTATCACCCAATTAAAAATTGGGGGCATGCCATAGAGTAATGACCTCCACATTGTTTCATAGATTCTAATTGTAGTGGGGGTATGTTGAAAAAATATGTTCACAACATTTTTCATAGTCTTAGATTCATTCGGGGCACATTTTTGAAACATGGTTTCCACACTTATTCAGTATGTTACATACCCAAATTATAGTGGAAGCATATTTTAAAAACATGTAATCCATATTAGAACTTACACCAGTTCTTAGATTTAGATGGCAGTGGAGGCATGTTTTAGAAACATGTTATCCATACTTAAACTAGTTTTAAGCTTCAAATTATAGTGATGGAATGTTTTGAAAACATGTTATCCACACATAGTTTCAAATTGGCCAGATTCATAGTTATATGATTCATATACATATTTTTGGTAGAATTATATGCATTAGTACCACTTTTATACATAATTTAAGCATGAGACATATATAAGGTGCATATGTTATTAAAAGGGAACCTAAATTAAAAACTCAAGTCAATTTTATATTTCAAACACTTTCAAGGACTATCATCACCCACTAGGTTGTAATTTTATGGATTATGTCTAGTCAGTTTGTTGTACTAGTTGGTTCACTTTATGGTATGGTTGAGGTTACTTAATTAATCAATATTTAAAAATTTATAGGTTCAAATTGATTACATGATCTAGCCTAACTATTTTTATAGCGTGATTTGGACTAGTTCAATCATGCTCACAAGGTTATAAATATGATTGGGTTTCATGGTTGAGATAATCTTAATTACCAAGTGGAAACTCATCTTTTATCCAAGGTTGGAGGCATGTGTCCTCTAATATCTCTATATCTCTTTAGATATATTCACTTTCCAAATTTTATATTTGTCCTAATCACAAATCTAACTATTTATATTGATACAGTTTTCAACTCAAATTTCCAAAATTCAAGACAGTTGCATCGATACAAAAGTGTACTCCTAAACCTTATTTTCTTTCAATTTATATGATTTAAATGCTTTTAATTCCAAATTATATGCATTAATTATTATTTTAAAATGTTATTGGTTCAGTTAAGTCACCATAAAATGACTCAATTTGGACTTAATAAAATTTAAGGTGTGATATACACAGCTAAGTATGCATTCTTTTTCATTTAAGCTAGAAATTTCGTTACTAAATTAAAAGGGGAAATGCAAACACTATTTATGAAATATATATAACCTCAGTCTTGTACACTTTGAAAATACATTTCATGGATGTAACTTCATCTTCTAGACCTTTCTTATTTCCAAAATCCTCACATACATGATCTCTTTGTCCCTATTTTCTTATCACTTATTTTGAACAATGTCATTATGATGACTCAAACCTTGTATTTTCCCTAGAATGTTATAAACTTACTTATCTTCTATTTCTACAAGTTTTAGACCGACACCGGTTTGTGTCCCAATCATACACCCATGTTAAAAGAAGTGTCTTATCATAATGCAAGTGTTTAGTTCCCTAAAGTCATTCAATTTGAAAATTAAATGTATTCTAATGGTTAACCTAAGTTATTTAATGGGAGATATTATTAATCATACAATATGATGCTAATACTAAAAAATAGTTGTATGATCCTAATAATATTGATTACATAGCATATGAATATGATAAACATGATATGGGGCCTACACAAAGGCATTTATCTAATGATATCATTAGGTTATAGAATTGATTTTACATATACATGATTATGATACACATAGGTTATATGATTATAAGATCACTTTACATTATCATCTTTGAGATTATGTACTTACACATGTATTTTATCCATACTTATATCTTTATTAGTGTACTTGATATTATATGTACATAATGTTTCTTTCTAACTCATATATCCATATACTAGTATGATATGTTTATGTTGGTTACTTATACTTTTCCTTTATTCACTTAATTATCTTGTCTTTCTTGTTCGATCATATTTGAATATGTTCCATTATTTTCAACCCTAGTGCATTTGTTTGCCTCTCTAAAATTTAAATATGCCATTTTTGTCAAATTTTAACATTCTATTATGTCATTCTTACTTTTATTGACATTTAACTAAGTCATGTCCCTTAGATTGTGTGGCATTTGAACATGACCCTTATTGGAGGTCTCCTTAGACCATTATATTTTGATTTGATTTTGACTGATATTTTATGTGTGATATATTTATTATTTATTTTGTATTGTTACTATTTAAACATTTCCATGATCTACATCATGCATCTTAGGACTTGGTGTGATCACATTATTCATGATTCAATGATATATCTATCTAGACATGTTCCCTCTATATGATATATGGTACATTCAAAATTTACATTGTTTATTATACTTTTGACTTAATATAACTACCATTTTATACTATCACCCAGTTAAAAATGGGGGGAATGCCATAGAGTAATGACCTCCACATTGCTTCATAGATTCTTATTGCAGTGGGGGTATGTTAAAAAAACATGTTCACAACATTTGTCACAATTTTAGATTTAGTGGGGGCATGTTTTTGAAACATGTTTTCCACACTTATTCAGTATGTAACATACCCAAATTATAGTGGAGGCATATTTCAAAAACATGTAATCCATATTAGGACTTACACCATTTCTTAGATTTAGATGGCAATGGAGGCATGTTTTGGAAACATGTTATCCATACTTAAACTAGTTTTAAGCTTCAAATTATAGTGATGGAATGTTTTGAAAACATGTTATCCACATAGTTTCAAATTGGCCAAATTCATAGTTATATGATTCATATACACATTTTTGGTAGAATTATATGCATTAGTACCACTTTTATACGTAATTTTAGCATGAGACATATATAAGGTGCATATGTTATGCAAAGGGCACCTAAATTGAAAACTCAAGTCAATTTTAGATTTCAAACACTTTCAAGGACTATCATCACCCACTAGGTTGTAATTTTATCGATTATATCTAGTCAATTTATTGTACTAGTTGGTTCACTTTATGGTATGGTTGAGGTTACTTAATTGATCAATATTTCCAAATTTATAGGCTGAAATTGATTACATGATCTAGCCTAATTAATTTTATAGTTTGATTTGGACTGGTTCAATCATGCTCACAAGGTTATAAATATGATTGGGTTTCATGGCTTAGATAATATTAACTACCAAGTGGAAACTCATCTTTTATCGAAGGTTGGAGGCATGTGTCCTCCAATATCTATATATCTCTTTAGATATATTCACTTTCTAGATTTTATATTTGTCCTAATCACAAATCTAACTATTTATATTGATATATTTTTCAACTCAAATTTTCAAAATTCAAGACTGTTGCATCGATACAAAAGTGTACTCCTAAACCTTATTTTCTTTCAATTTCTATGATTTCAATGCTTTTAATTCCAAATTATATGCATTAATTATTATTTTAAAATGTTATTGGTTTAGTTAAGTCACCATAAAATCACTCAATTTGGACTTAATAAAAGTTAAGGTGTGATATACACAGCTAGGTATGCATTCTTTTTCATTTAAGCTAGAAATTTCATTACTAAATTAAAATGGGAAATGCAAACACTATTTATGAAATATATAGAACCTCAGTCTTTTTCACTTGGACAATACATTTCATGGATGTAACTTCATCTTCTAGACCTTTCTTATTTCCAAAATCCTCACATACATGATCTCTTTATCCCTATTTTCTTATCTCTTACTTTATACAATGTCATTATGATGACTCAAACCTTGTATTTTCACTAGAATGTTATAAACTTACTTATCTTCTATTTCTACAAGTTTTAGACCTGCAACGGTTTGTGTCCCAATCATACACCTATGTTAACAGAAATGTCTTATCATAATGCAAGTGTTTTGTTCCCTAAAGTCATTCAATTTGAAAATGAAATGTATTCTAATGGTTAACCTAAGTTATTTAATGTGAGATATTATTAATCATACAATATGATGCTAATACTAAAAAATAATTGTATGATCCTAATAATATTGATTACATAGCATATGAATATGATAAACATGATATGGGGCCTACACAAAGGCATTTATTTAATGATATCATTAGGTTATAGAATTGATTTTACATATACATGATTATGATACACATAGGTTATATGATTATATGATCACTTTACATTATCATCTTTGAGATTATGTACTTACACATGGATTTTATCCATACTTATATCTTTATTAGTGTACTTGATATTATATTTACTTAATGTTTATTGATAACTCATATATCCATATGCTAGTATGATATGTTTATGTTGGTTACTTATACTTTTCCTTTATTCACTTAATTATCTTGTCTTTCTTGTTCGAGCATTTGAATATGTTTGATTATTTTCAACCCTTGTGCATTTTTTTTCCACTTTAAAATTTAAATATGTCATTTTTTGTCAAATTTTAACATTTTATTATGAAATTCTTACTTTTATTGACATTTAACTAAGTCATGTCCCTTAGATTGTGTGGCATTTGAACATGCCCCTTATTGGAGGTCTCCTTAGACCATTATATTTTGATTTGATTTCGATTGATATTGTATGTGTGATTGATTTATTATTTATTTTGTATTGTTACTATTTAAACATTTCCATGATCTACATCATGCATCTTAGGACTTGGTGTGATCACATTATTCATGATTTAATGATATATCTATCTAGACATGTTCCCTTTATATGATATATGGTACATTAAAAATTTACATGGTTTTATTATAATTTTTACATAATATAACCACCATTTTCTACTATCACCCAGTTAAAAATGGGGGGCATGCCATAGAGTAATGACCTCCACATTACTTCATAGATTTTTATTGCAATGGGGGTATGTTCAAAAAACATGTTCACAACATTTGTCACAGTTTTAGATTCAGTGGGGGCATGTTTTTGAAACATGTTTTCCACATTTATTCAATATGTAACGTACCCAAATTATAGTGGAGGCATATTTAAAAAACATGTAATCCATATTAGGACTTACACCAGTTCTTAGATTTAGATGGCAGTGGAGGCATGTTTTGGAAACATGTCATCGATACTTAAACTAGTTTTAAGCTTCAAATTATAGTGATGGAATGTTTTGAAAACATGTTATCCACATAGTTTCAAATTAGCCAAATTCATATTTATATGATTCATATACACATATTTGGTAGAATTATATGCATTAGTACCACTTTTATATGTAATTTTAGCATGAGACATATATAAGGTGCATAAGTTATGAAAAGGGCACCTAAATTGAAAACTCAAGTCAATTTTAGATTTAAAACACTTTCAAGGACTATCATCACCCACTAGGTTGTAAATTTATGGATTATATCTAGTCAGTTTATTGTACTAGTTGGTTCACTTTATGGTATGGTTGAGGTTACTTAATTAATCAATATTTCCAAATTTATAGGTTGAAATTGATTACATGATCCAGCCTAACTAGTTTTATAGTGTGATTTGGACTGGTTCAATCATGCTCACAAGGTTATAAATATGATTGGGTTTCATGGTTGAGATAATCTTAGCTACCAAGTGGAAAGTCATCTTTTATCCAATGTTGGAGGCATGTGTCCTCCAATATATCTATATCTCTTTAGATATATTCCATTTCAAGATTTTATATTTGTCTTAATCACAAATCTAACTATTTATATTGATCTACTTTTCAACTCAAATTTCCAAAATTCAAGACGGTTGCATCGGTACACAAGTGTACTCTTAAACCTTATTTTCTTTCAATTTCTATGATTTAAATTCTTTTAATTCAAAATTATATGCATTAATTATTATATTAAAATGTCTTGGTTCAGTTAAGTCACCATAAAATCACTCAATTTGGTCTTAATAAAAGTTAAGGTGTGATATACACAGCTAGGTATGCATTCTTTTTCATTTAAGCTAGAAATTTTATTACTAAATTAAAAGGGGAAATGCAAACACTATTTATGAAATATATAGAACCTTAGTCTTGTACACTTTGAAAATACATTTCATGGATGTAAATTCATCTTCTAGACCTTTTTTATTTCCAAAATCCTCACATACATGACCTCTTTGTGCCTATTTTCTTATCTCTTATTTTGAACAATGTCATTATGATGACTCAAACCTTGTATTTTCCCTAGAATGTTATAAACATACTTATCTTCTATTTCTACAAGTTCTAGACCTACACAAGTTTGTGTCCCAATCATACACCTATGTTAACAGAAGTGTCTTATCATAATGCAAGTGTTTAGTTCCCTAAAGTCATTCAATTTGCAAATGAAATGTATTCTAATGGTTAACCTAAGTTATTTAATGTGAGATGTTATTTAAAGGGATTGATATCTATAAAATATCAACCCTCATTCATTACTCACCTATAAAAATATTAATTACTCATGAGGCTACTTAACATAGGCTAAAAATCACTCAATCCATCACTCAAATGAGAAAAACTTGCCCATTTTATCCTATTTCCATATCAGTCATAGGGACAACACATCTACATTTTGAATTACTAAAGGAGCATTCCATGAGCCACATTTTCTAAGTTATAATATATTTCTTTTTTTTACTTACTTATCACACATTACATGATTCACACACAAGCCAACACATAAGGGAGAACTACATAAGTATGTGACCCTCTTTAGATTTTTGGCAGTACTTATGAACAAAGGGGTCTTTAAGGAATTTTTAAATCATGTGCTCACTAACCCATTTCTTACCATATCCAATATGAATATGAATAATTAGGTTTTTTCATTTGGCAAGGAGTGACTTTTCATGACCTAGATCTAAATGCACTAGAGTGAAAGTGACATAAAACCTAAAAGCAACCAGGTGGTCACATCTAGTTTTAGTAGGTATTCTTTACCAGACACATCTTAATTAGGTAGAAGTGGCAATAAAATCATCCTCGTTTAATGCAAGTTTATGTATCTATAATTCTATAATTTACAAAATTAAGTGACTGATCCACAATCTATATCTAGTCTACTTTTTGCCTATTCTTGATCTAGATCTATGTTAGCATCAGAACTAGCTAAGTATCTTATTTTTCATTATCATTGTAATATATAGAATAGTTTTAATTTACATCTTTAACATATCTCAACATAATAAATTTAGTATATGTTTATATAATATTCATAACTATTTGGCATACTTAAGATATATTCTACCATTCTTTTGCCCTAGGCTATCTTTACCCATTTAACCCTAAATTCCCCTAATCTAGACTTTATGGTTAAATACGTACAAGATATGGGTCTTTATTATCAATAATTTAGGTACATATATGAGCATTCTACTTACGAGATCATTGGTTTGACATGTTCTATAATTCGCTCTTACTCTCATAGTTGGGCCTCTTCCATTGATTATATTACTTACATAATCCATAATTTTACATAGAATATTTATTACTCATTTATTATTGATTATTATTGTACCCGAATCCTAACTTATTATATATATTTTAATTTTTTGGTACACTTTCTCCCTTATTTACTTCAATCACATTTGAACAATAAACAATACCCATAATACTAAGTTTTAAATGTACATATCTTTCATGGCAATTCATTTATTCTTATTGGCCATCTATACATGCTCTAATATCTCATAGTTAATTGTGTGCTTATATTTACTTTCATTTACATGAGTTCACATGCCTATACTTTTCATGTTTGTAAACACTACATCTACATTTGAGGAATCTCACATGATTTTAACCTTCTAATGTTTTTCTTCAGAACATTATTGAGGGATGTTCAAATCTTCCACTCCTACTTTTGAAAACCATGTTTTATTTTTATTTTCAAATATTTTTATTTCATATGTGTTTGTTTCCTTTTAAATATTAAAAATAAAAAAACATTCATATATGTTAACATTACCAAAAAAGTCATAATATTTTATAAAAATAAAAAATCGTGACCTGTAGGCATCTTTGTATATTTTTGAATATGTTTTTAAATATGTCATTTAAATTTATATTTCAATATATATGAATATTTTTCAAGGCATATTTATTTTCACAAGGTATTCTAAGTGGAGCAAATATTAAATTTCAAAATAGTCTTCATATATAGAAAAATATTTCCTCATTAGAAAAATTTAAATACAATAAATAAGGACAAAGTCATAACAGGAAAACAATGATGCATTGCACACTTATATCCTACTATACACATGTTATTATGCTTCTTTTCTATATATTTAAAATGGAAACCTACTCACATGGATATCTATCACAATTATTTTTACACATAGATAGAAATTCACACTTAGATATTAGTCTAGTTTCAAAAGGAAAAACATACCTTCACATGGTTCGATGTTGGTTAAGCCTTTCACCCAATATCCTTGATTATTTTGAGTCATAACACTATTATATATTAACACCTTATAGTTTTTATCTACTCATAATCATGTTTCTATATTGAGCTATAAATGAAAAAAAATGCTTTACTCATTCATTTTATCTTCACATATGTCTTAGTAAAAATGGTACATGCTAAATCAAAACCATAAAAATCATAATAATATGGAATTATAGAGGTTATTACCTCATATTATGGATTTGACCTTTCTAAATTATTCTTTGTAATATTTATTGTTATTTTTCCTTTTGAAATTATTCTTATTACAGGCATATAGTGTTTTAAAGTCTCTTTTTCTAGAAAGCTTCTTTTGATAATGCTTATTATATTAGCGGGATTTCTACTTTATAGATGAATTTAAAGATATTTATATAGCATTTCCTATGTATCTATACTTTTTCCTTGGTAAAATTTATCTATTAATTATGTTTCTTAGAATTTTCAATACATCCCATACCTTGTTGACCAACATTATCAATTGTTATAATAGGAAAAGTGATTCCTTGGGCCCTAATTTCCAAAACCTTGACCATGATAATCAAATTATTTTAGATATTTTTGACCAAACCCATACTAATTTTAAATTTCATCCTCATTTTGAAATTTTATATTTACATCTTGTAATTTCTTGAGATGTGCTTATTGTATTGTTTCTTGTTGTAATTGTGCTATGTGAAACTTTTGTTGTTCTGAGTTATGCTTTAATAACCATTTTTATACTAGTTTTAGTTTGACCCTTTATGAATTTGTATATGTTCCATTTTATGTTTTTTGGATGATGTATCACTATTTGATTCATTTGTATCCATTATTTTTTGTATTTCCCTTTTCAATACTAAACATGAATTGGTGTGGTGCCCATGCATTTTATGATATGCACAATAATATTTGAATATCTTCATTGGGTGTAGAAGGGGTAGGTTCATTAACATATCTTTAATAATTTCCCTTATTACCTCACTTGAAATTTTATTTTATATTTGAATGTATTTTGAATCACTAGCTATAGATGTACTTTATTGTGATTTATAATTTGGATATGTAAAGTGTTAGGTACAACTATGCTAGATGTAGATGCATATACAAGGTTTATGCTAACATATTATAAAGACTTTGTACATGTAATTTAATTTTCAAATAATGTGGCTTATTCAATTAATAAATTATTTTGAATCTATAAATCTAATATTATCTTGCTCATACTAATAATTTAATCCCTTAGAGTCTCATAAATATAAACCCTAGTTATTTTTGATTGATTATGTAGGCACACACCCTATAGGTAAGAGGTGTGAATAGGCTAAGTATGGGGATTAGGTAAAATGGTATATGATACATCATCTTATGGAGGAGTGATAGCATGGACCTGGTTATAGGGAACATGACTATCACCCTCATGGAAATAAGGAGGAGAAGGTGATTCTTTCGTATGAATAAGATATGACATTGAAACTTGCAACCTTATCATTAGATTATGCAATATATATTATATGTATGTAATTATTTTATCATTAATATAATTCCACATAGAATAAAGATAATCTATTATGAAATATTACATATATTTTAATTGATATAAGGTATTACTATACATGTGTTTGTCTTTTTTGAGTTCATTATGAATTAAAGGGAACAAGCATGCAAATGAAAGTATAAAACTTTGAAATAAAAAGTGATACACTTATTATGCATTATTATCATGATTATATTAAATAAAATTAGAAAATTTATGGATCTAAAATCTAAATTCTAGAAATGTAAAGCCTAGGGTTATCTAAATTTAGGGTTTGTATAATATTTGAAGTAAGTTTGGTTCACCAGATGTTTAACCTTTTAAGACTAAGCACATGTAAATCCTGTGTTTGTTAAAGTGATAAGTAGACTAAATCAAGGAAATAATATGAAATAAATATATCCATTATTTTTTTATAGAATTGAATAGCTTTGACCTTTTTAAAATAATAGTAAATAGTGTAAATAAATACTTATCTAGAAAACAACTTATATGGATGATCTGAGTGTTAAAAACTAAGATGAAAGTTGGTCTGAGTGTTGTCAACTATATACCTATGTTAGAAACCCTTTTGGATAGTACCAGCACAATTGGATATTATTTCCATGTGGATATGTTATCATGATATTGGCACTAATGTTGTCTATGCAAGACTATCCCAAACATCTGGGTGTACTTGTGTTTAGATTTTTGAGGTCTATTTTTCCATGAAAAAACTCTAACACTCTATATTATGATTGTAATGATTGAATTATGGTGTAAACCATAATACTCCATGAAAATAGGTTATGATCTTTAAAGTGTTTTCACTATTATAATAGGTTGTACATCCCTAACACCCCATTTTGAATAGAGTTGCCTACATACCAATACTCTGAGGAGGGATCAAGATCGATGTAGTTCTCCCCACCTAAGTGATATTGAAAGTGAAATTGATGATATTATGATATTATCCTTGAGTGACTTATGTATTCTTGATATTTTAAATTTGGAAAATTTAAGCTTAGGGATATTATAGATGGTAGTATGTATAAGTAGGGTAGAATAAGGATTGATAGCCTTAATTTTGCTCAACTAGTTTCATATTTGAATAGATATTTTTAATTTGATTTACATCTAGTGGATATAGGGAAAAAATTCATGTATTTATAGTGTTTTTTTACTTATGTGCATAATAAATTATGTCTAGTCCAAACTTATGAGGATTTTGATTTTAAAAATATATTCATTTGGGAAAGTTAGGGTAAAGGACATAGGTGTCATTTTGGGGACACTAGCACCATGTGGATCTAGTGTCCTTATTATGGTGTTATTATCCAAGTCATATGATATTATGAATAAAGGGCCAAGACATGGAAGTGAGTGTGTGAGACTACATTTGAGATGACTAGGGATGCCTATAGTTGACACAAAGGCTGGATAAGTATGGTAATATTTTCTAAGATAGGTTTAGGGATATACTAATTTTAGGTGATTACAAAATGCTACATGCTAAATTGAACCATAGATACATATGATTTACTTGTTATATATCTATTTTTTATGTGTTTGTTACATTTTAATTTTAGTTTGATAGCATGATTTCAAAACAAAATCTTCTTTGTATGTATCCCTTAACTTTATTTATGTTCAAAATGCACCTTGTTTGTCGAGCACAACTATACCTTGTGTGTATGTCCTATTCCATTATATGATTTTAAGACATTTTCATGTACCTTATATTCAAACTTTTGGATCAATTTGTGACATATATGCAAAAAAATTACACTCTTTATGACATCTTATATGACCCTTGTAAGTGGCCTCTAGGTCCTCTTGCATGATAAATTGTGTAAATTTTCTTGCATGTTTTATCTTTGGATATTATGGTTCCATGATTCATATAATGTATTAAAATTTACATACTTACCTATTTATGGTTCCATGATACATATCATGTTTTGTCATATCCCACTTCCCCATGTTTTCACCCTTTACAATTGATTTTATTTATTCCTTATGCAAGTTAGGGTTTTGTATCTTGTAGGTTACCCATGAGTCAAATAAGAGATTGCATAAAATATTTGAAATACATATATAGGTTAATAAACTCAAAAATTAAAATTTGAACGACATTCAACATAGACATGGTCACAATACATGACAAAGATACATTGTGACACTATCTTACTACTGTGTACTCATCCCAATATATAGTGAAGTAATGTTTTTAATTAAAACTTTATTTCTAGGTCTCATTATGTTGTTTTATATAGTCACACCCAGTAAAAGGATAATATAGTTTGTATAAATCAATATGAAAATTAATCTCTCTAACCTTAACCCTAGTTTTTATATTTATCAAATTCTATAAAATATGTATATCATTGTATTTTATATTAGGCTTCCTTATTCATCTCTCTTAAATTAGATTTCAAGTTTAATATACTTTAAAATTAATTAAATTTCTTTTTATTAATTATAATGATAAATAATTAGAATAAGTTGGATCAAATACATATGAAGTGTTTTAATTCCTAAAAAATTATTCATTTTGTTGAAGCGTAGAAGTGAAAAGTATAACAATTTGATAATGCATTGAGTACAATTTTTTTTGTGGAATGAATTAAGAGTGGAAGTCAAATGATTTGATTCTTATGAAATAAAAATATGAAGAAGATGAAATATTTTCAAGAAGCATGAAAATCAATTATATAATTTGTGAGTAACTATATAACACCATGGTTAGATTATTTTATTCATAAATGTTTGTTATTAAAATAATGTTTAATTAGTGTACGTCGATAAGTTTAATATGAGATAATTTTATCAAATAAAATCATAGTGAAGGTTGACCATGTATTTTTGGTTATGATAAAACATTATCACAAATGGATTTTTTTTTGTTTTTCCAAAGATGAGTATAGATATGAAAAAAACATGTTCAAGATTTTAGATTTTTTCAACTTCCAAAAGGGATAAAAGAGAATGTAGGGTTGTATCAACTGTTCCCTATTTTGGAAAAACCATGGGATAATATAATTGTGGATTTGATTTTTAGAGTTTACCTAGAATTCAAAAAGGAAATGATTTAGTAGTTTTGGTTTCTGATAAATTTTCAAATATGGCACATTTTTTGGCATCTAAAAAGACCAGTGATGCAACAAACATTGCTAATTTTTTTTAGATAAGTTTTAAGATTACAAGGTTTACCTCAAAATATAAAATTATAAATAAATGTGAATTTTTTTGGATATATCTAGGGGAAATTATGGAAAATGTTAAATACTAGATTGTATTTTAGTTGATCATACCATCCTCAGATAAATGGACAAATAGAGGTAGTTAATAGAAGTCTATGAAATATTTATATATGTTTAATTGAAGATAAGTCATGAAGATGGGATAATGTTATAATGCAAACTATGATTGGTTATAATAATTCAATGAATAGAATTATAGGTAAGACAATATTTTAGATATTTTATGGGTCAATTCCAAGAGGAGTTACATAATTAAGAGACATGAGAAATGGAAAAAAGAGAAGTGGTGAAACATAATAATAATTTAGAGCATATGTGTAAAGTGGATAAACAAGTACAAGAATAAGTGGAAAGTAATAATGTGAAGTACAAATATGGATCATAAGAGAAGATAATTTGAATATCAATTGAGAGACTTGGTCTTTGCATATTTGAGAAAAGAGATATTTTCAAAATGTACATATGATAAGTTGAAATAGAAAAATATTCATCTACATATAATTTTATGAAAGTTTGGAAAAAATTGTATATGAGATAGAGTTACATGATGGTATAGACATGTCACCTATTTTTAATATGGTTGATTTGTATCTATATTATGAAGTATAGAGTAGTGGGAATGCAAGTGTAAATTATGAATAAATATATTGAAGATTAAAGAAGTTTTCAAAAGAATGAAAAGATATAGAAGAAGTGATTGAAATTAAAGTTGGACAGACTAGAAGAAGAGAATAATATAAAGAATGTCTAGTAAATTGGAAAGGCTAAGACATATAAGATGCAACATGGATTAGTACATCAAAATATATAAAATGAAGAATATCATTATCATGGTTATTATAAGTTTCATGAGTAGGATCATATGTTTATTTTATTACCCAGGGTGTATGATGCAATATCATATAACTTCATGAGTGATATTTCATCAACCAGAAATAGGCTAGTTTAGAAATTTTTCTAAGTGTTGTGTTAGACAAGGTTTATTTATAAGAAAATTTCATTTAATAATTTTATTCACATATTATGTGTTGTAAAAACCTTATTTTTATTTTTATTTTTGTTGCCTTTGGTAAACCTATGCTTAGTTTAGTCTTATGTTTCCTTTGAGCACACTTGTGTCTATAATTTCTAGTGCATTCTTTTATTATGCACATTTTTAACCATTTATTTATTAAAATAGGTTTATTAAGCTACACAAATATATTATGTCTTAGTATTATCTTAGTTCATAGATGTGGATATTTCATGTATGTTTAGTCAACCTCTAATTTCACTTAAACAACAAGATCTTTGGTGAAATTTTCCTTCGTTGCATGAACATATGAGTAGGAGAGACTTCTGGAGGTAATTTTAACTTCATTACAAAGACTTTGGGTTTAATTTTAGATCATTTGGAAATCCTATTATAAATCATGAAATCATTCTTTTAATGATGTAAAAATCATGGTGTAAAGCTTTTCATGAAGAATGGTGAGTGCAAAGATCTACGAAGTCCTTTAAATTTAGTTGGACTTTATCATGTGAGTGTGATATGTTATGGATGAGTTGTTATTTATTTTATTTTTAAATTTATTATAAAATTCATGGAAGCTAATAAGGATTAATTTAATAATGTTTTTGAGCCATATTTTGGATGTGTTAAGTTCCAACATGTTCTTGTTCCTTGGAAATATGGAGGCATTTAATGGTTAAGACACACTAAGATTTGTTAACAATATTATTTGGGTAAATTAACTTAATGTAAGTAGGTGCTTATTCCATCTATATAAGCACGCCCCTATGTTTGTCTAAAGGAAAATGAGTGATAGTTATAAAATTAGTTTTGAGAGTTTGATTACAAAGACTATGAGATAACAAAAGTAAATATTTATAGGTTAGATTTTATGATGCATCTCTATGTGAGATCATGATATCATTATGTCATTATGTTTTTTCATTTCATTTGGTTAAAATTCAATAAAATTTAAATTTTTATTATTACATTTCACTGAAAATTTTATTGATTATCCATAGGTATGCATTGTCTAAGGCATGTCTTAATTGATATCTCTAACTGTGATTACATCATGAGGTTTTTCTTTGTATATTGATAAATGGTTTTGAAGGGACCATACCCTATTACAAAAAGATTAAAAATTTAGATATATCAAATAAAATTAGTTTTTAGAAAGAGAGGTCCACTCCCCAATACAAAAGATCAAGATCAAGATAGACTTGGAAGCCCAACAACAAAAAAACAATTGCTAAGAGTAAGACAAAAAAATAGTAAAAAAATAATAGATACATAGGAAAACTATAACAACAACCTAGAAAAAGGCAAAAATATAGTGACTATAAGAAAACAATCCAAAAAGATGTCTTCACTTAAGTAACTTGTTGAAAATTTTCTAAAGATTTTTGAAAGCATTGAAGAGCCCCAAGGCCATGGTCTATGATAGATCAATCATGTCAATGGTGTTGATAGCATGTGTCTTGGTTGAACCACTACTCCAAATACCTTCATGAATGTTACCCAAGGTGCATATCTATAAAACTTAGAATTTTAGGAAATCCATAAAGGCTTTGAGAATGGCTAAAAAGTCAATCTATATGTTTTTGATCTGATCAAAGATTCCTTCTAGAGTTATTAACTTCTTGAAAACTTATTCCACTTTTTATTCATCAAGTGAATGGGTATCCCCCATATTTCTCTTTCCAATTCTCTTATTTAGATGATTATCCTCTATATTGAGAGCAATAACCTTTCCTTCTAGATTGGATAGTTTATCTTTGAAAGAGGGAGAAGGATCAACTCCCCTATCCATGTTACTAAAATACATTATAATCTTAGCAAAAGTAATTTATTTTCCCACCAAAGAAATATGTTCCTTCTCTTTACTACTATTAAGAACCCTTTTTGGGGAGTGAGGATTGGGAAGCAAGAAATTGGGGTTTTTAGAGTGAATCCTATGCTTAGAAGAGGATTCAGGAGACAGTAACAGATAGGGAGGATCATTCATTGAGATTAAATTATAATGTTGATGTAAAAGGAGGATGACACCTTGATGTAGTTGAAGGGTTCTCTTATGATTTTGAACCTTAAGGATGGAGGCTTCCATGGATTGAAGGATATAGTAAGGTAAACTAATAGTGTATCCCTTATATAAGTGGTTTAAAAGAACAAGATGGTGGAAAGGGAGGGAATTATACATAACTTCAAGAGTGATATATATCATAATCATGTTGGTAATATTATGAAAAGGGTCAGGTAGAAAATAATGCATAATACTTGCTTTGGCATAGGTAAGTTTCCTAACATTATAACCTTCTAAAATAATCTTTTCTTTCTCATTATCAATCTTGCCCCTATATAATTTGATCCCATCTGAGCTAAAAATCATAACCAAAGAAATTAGTTTCTCAGTGATGGGGAAATATTTGACATGATACGTGACCTCTCTATTTTTCTATTTGGTGACAAAGGAGGTAGAGATGTGTTGGTCATACCCTTTCATTTTTTCCAAGAATTTGGTGAAGCCACCAATGTTGAGAATTTTCCACACATCCTCCTTGATTTTACAACTTAGGTCAAACTTGGGTTTGATTTGGTATGGTGATCTTCCCATGGTATAAAACAAGTAACATAATGTATGGACCCAATTAATAGTAGTAAAACTACTTATGATAGCTTTGGTAAACTACCTAACCAAGAGCTCAATAAAATAAATGTTGGAAGTATCTTGAAGGATATGTGTGAGATGACTATAATAATTATCATGAACATGCATGAGCACTACTGATGTACAACAAGGAGTCATAAAAATAAGCCACTTGTCCCTCCCATTAAGGGTCATATATTCCCTAATTATTAGCCCTTTGCTTATCTTGAATAATGAAAACAATTACATTATTTGGAATTTGATTCTCAATATGCCACACTTGTAAAAGATCATAGTTAACACCTAGGTTATAAAAACAATCCACCACTGAGTTCCCTTTTCTATAGGTATAATTGATTCTATGAAGAGGAATGATGATACAAATTTTTTAACCTTCTAAAATAAAGTCTCTAATAGGCCAACTTGCTGGAGAGACCTTATGAAGGTGATTGATAATGTTTAACAAGTCCCCTTTAATGTTTAAATTGGTGATTTTGTAATCTCTGGCAAGTCTAATGCCCCATAAATTTATTAATGCCTCATCATAATGCTTAGATTAGATTCCCATAGGTCCAACATAAGCAGCCACAATTTTTATTAGATGGTCTTTGATGATACCTCTACCACCAACGGCTCTCAGGTTCCCTTTAGAAGTTGCATCAAAATTCAATTTAAACCACTTAAATTGAGGAGGGATCCATTATATAATAGATTTATTAATAGTATTAGGTTTGGTCTGAAGATCCCCATTTTTAATGTTCCAATTAGAAAAAAACATGTCTTCTTCTATAGGGAAATTTTGCTTCTAAGGGGGTTTAAATTTTAGGATGTTCTCTCTAACTTCAGTGGAAATTTGCTTGAGGATATTTTGGTGGGAATTTTTCTTTTCCCTAAAAATGATACAATTTATGGCCTTCCAAATCATCCAAATGACATGAGTAAAAATTATTCTCCATAACCTCCTTAACATACAATGTTTGAAATGGGGCTACCATGGATTCCAAGCTTGCATTATATCTTCTGAAAAAGACCATTCAATCTCAAATCTAGAGATAATGAGACCCCATAGATTTTGAACAAAGGAATAATGAAGGAAAAGGTGGTGAATGTTCTCAGCATTTTCCCTACATAAGAAACACATGTTAGGTAATAAAAAACCTCTCTTAGATAAATTATCAATCATGAAAATCTTCTTGTTAAGAACCACCTAGAGGAAATGATTAACTTTAGGGGTGAGTTCTCTAAACCAAATTCTAATCCATTTGAACTAACTATCATCCTCTTCAATCAAGAGTTGATAGCCACTCTTCACTATGTAGGAACCATCAAAAGAGTTGTCCCAAATAAAGTCATCTTTTAGACCAAGTCGATTGATTTCTACCTTGCTGATAATAAGTTGAAGGGAGGTGGCTATGCTCTTGAGATTAGGTCTGACCATAGTGATATTCATCCACTAAGGTCTACCATTGTCATTATTGATGTAGTCATTAACCTTCTTGCCTAATTATGAGGTGACATCATCTTTTAGAAGAGGCCATGAGCTAACCTAATCCAAATTCTGAAAATTGATCCATCTATCATCCCAAAAAGAGATATCTCTCCCATCACCTAGCTTTTATTTAATCCCTTTTTCAATATAACCTCTAAAAATAATAATATTCTTATAGAAGACTAAACCATTAGGGAGTTGGTCTTTAGTCAAAATATTGAAATAATTCTTATAATTTAAATATTTATGTTTAAGAATGTTGGTGTATAGATGGTCTTCTTTGATGAATCTCGAACACATTTTGGCAATGAGAGCATTATTCATTACTTTAATATTCTCTAAACCCAAGCCTCCTACTTTTTTTTAAGAGAAAGCTTTATCCCAAGCTATAAGGTATAATTTATTTTTGTTCTCATTGCCTATCCATAAAAAAATGATTCTTTCAATTTTGCCCATAACAATCAAAAGAATGTAAAATAAAGACATGATGTAAATAGGAAGGTTTTAAAGTATAATTTTGATCAAAAATCACTTACCTACACTAGATAGAACAACACCATTCCAACTATCAATTTTTTATGAAATCTATCCAAAAGGTTATCCCAAATGGACACAAATATTTTGTCAGTACTTAAAGGTAGCCCAAGGTAGGTGATGGGAAGATTATTAATAATATAGCCCAAGATTTTGGAAATCTTTTTCTTTCTAGCAGCATGAGTATTAAAAACTAATAAAGATATTTTATCAAAATTAAACTATTGTCTTGAGGCCTCCTCATAGAGATTGATAATCATATTGATAGTTTGGGCTTCTAAAATGGTGGCAATAAGGAGTAAAATGGTGTCATCTGCAAATAGTTGATGAGAGATAATGAGATCACTAGAAGAAGGTCTAAACGCATTGAGAAGACCAAGAGATATGGCTCTAGTAATGGATCTACTGAGACTACCAGCCATAATAATGAACAATAAAGGTAAAATAAAATCACCTTGTCTAATCCCTCTACTACTAGAGAAAAAGCCACTTGAAGCACCATTAATGATCATAGAGAATCTAGGAGTGGAGATGTAGGCATGGATGATTTTCTTGAAGTGGGAAGAGAATCCAAATTTATCTATTACTTTGTCCTAAAATATTTAAGAGACCCTATCAAAGGCCTTATTCATATCTAACTTCAAAACCAAGCCAACCTTTTTGCTTTTCTCCATAGAATGAATAGTGAAATATTTTGACAATATCATTTTGGGAAATTTTAAAATGTGTGTGATGACACAAATTAATATTTATAATATTGTAAACTAGCCATTATATGGTGTGTGGATAAGGCCATAATGGGTAGATAGGTCTATCATAGAAGACTTGTGTGCCTAGCATGGACTTGTCTTGAAAATCAAGGACAATTTTTTGAAGGTTGAAATTAGTTTGATAATGATATGAAGAGTTTTTAGTATTGAATTAGAAATTACTATTAGTATTTTATGCAAATATAGAAATTAATCTTTCATATTTAAATGAATTAGAGGAATACTAAATAAGTTTCATGCATTTGGGTTAAATTCAAGTGGTTTAAGATATATCAAGAATTAATATTATCGAGAACCCATAACCATATTTAGGTGTCTACACCATGTTTGAATCATGCCAATACTCTCCTAGATAAATGGGTATAGATTTTAGATGCAACAAATATTCATCTATTTTTATTGGGACTTAATAATAATCATCATCATCATTATATTCTATTATAATATTTTATTAATATATTTTGAATTAACTAATAAAGGTAGATATTATGTCTTCTCTTTCAGAGTGTTATAGCCATTTTTTAATTCTTCTATTGACTTTCAATCTAGTGATATGCTTGGATTTTTTATTATTCAATGGATTTACTTGAATCTTTAACCTCATATGCAAGTATTCTTTCTACTTATATGTTTTATGATGGAGGTATTTTGGAAGAGTGAATAATATTAAATTCTTAAATGCATCCTAAATTATCTTATACTAGTTTGAAATACTTAAAAGTTTCATTATCAATTAGACATGTATGAAAACATCCCTCATGGACTAACTATTTGTTGGGTATATAGTACAAATTCCATTGCATGAATCCATAATCTACCTAATAGTAAGTTATAATGCAAATAATTTGGCCTAACATGAAACACAATACTTAAAATTTTAGGCCCACTGCCACATCCATAGTAATTCATCCTATCCCTTGGAAAGGAATATGATCAAAGATTTTGATATTCTTATATGATTTATGAATGGAATCCATATTGATACCATATACTTGCATCAATGTGATATTTTAAGTATTAAATCGTGGTCCATTATATACTAATGAATGCTTAACTCTTTTATTTAAGATTGATAATTGAATGGACAAAGGGTGATTCAAATTTTTTTATAGTATGTTGAGTATGAAAATATTATCTCTCAAAACAAATCATGTCATCATTGATCTTCAATGTATTAACAATGGATGCAAAAATATGAGGTTCCATATCATTTGGTAAGGTTATATAAAATAATTATGCATACAGTATATAATTGTAGATAATGGACCTATTTATAAAATTAATTATGGAGATATTATATAGTATTATTAACTTGATCAATGATATCATACTCTTTTATTTCAGTAGTTATCACTCTAAGAGGTGGAGGGGGATTAGAAGGAACATTTTTACTGCCCCTATTCTATTGTAAATAGTCAAGAACATTAAGTCTTCATGTTATGATAAAATGGACCACATAATCAAATATAATATTAGGGGGAATAATTTGTTCTAGATGGTGGATTTCACTAACTTTAGGTCTAGGGGGAGTGAAAGGAGTCACACATTCCCTCTGACATCAATTAGTAACAAAAAACATATCATAATGGGAATTTAAATAATATGATTAACTACAAAGAGTTAAGGATTATTTTTCATCAATTTTAGCCTTATTTTTATCACAGATAAATTTTACCCATTTCATTTCATTGTTTTAAAATAAATTACATATTTAAGAAAAACAACATGTAAGTATGATAATATTAGATTGAATTAGAAAATATAAATTATGTATATACACTATAATGATGATTTATTTATGTGAATATGGGAAGTTTTGAAATTGGATCTAAACCCATAATGAAAAAATATACAACCTTAATAATGAAAGATATAACCTTAAGGGAAACCTATGATTTGTCATGTTTGAGACTAAAATCGGGCTCATCAAAATGTTCTAACTTATTTTAGAGTTGAAGTCATCTAAACAAGATAAAAATATTTAATTTTAGATTTTATAATATATATATATAATGAACTATGTACATATTAATATTAATAAAGAGTTAATTTCATTTAATAAATATATAAAATACTAAGGGAGAAGTCACTTAGGTGATATATTATTCTTTTTTATTAATTATCTATGCATAGTCTTATGAAATGACCTAAAATGGATTTGTGATTGCTCATCTCAGGATATTAACTATCAAATTTTGTCAAAATGTTGTTTATAAACTTTCCCTCTATAATTTTCTAGTATGTTTTACCAAAGATCATTATGCCTGCCTATCAAGATGACTTATACACATTATTTTAAGATTGGTCTTGTGTGTAGATTTAAATTTTGATTTATTTTTCCTTGAAAACTTAGCTCCACTTTAAATAATTGTTTTTACTATAAAAATAGGTTATAAATATGGGTTGGATAGCCCCAACCACACTTCATTGAGTTGTTAAGATTTTCCTATGTTCTAGTACTCGAAAGAAGATCCAAACCACACATAGTTCTCCAACATATGTGTATGTGTTCTCAATAGTGTTCCACTAAAATAAAATGCATAATTTTGTATTTTGAAACATGAAAATAAATAAAATTTGACCTTGAGATAATGTTCATACTTGGATTTTATGACTATTTTTTTAGGGTTTTTGGATACATATACTTATGCAAATGGATTTTTTAATGTGCAAATGAATACCAAATGATTTTATAGATAAGAATGGCCTTAGAATTTATGTGTAAATATAAATAATTTATTGGGGTAAATCATCCCAATAAGCAACATGTGAAACATGTAGATTGACCCAAGGGAGGGTTTTGATTGAAAAATATCCAGAGAGGAACCCATGAAACTGTCTGCAAAGGAAAAATAAACATTGCTTATAATCAGCAATGTTTGATTCTTTCTAGCATTATCTATGAAGGAAGAAACAATGATATAGAGTATGATGATGGTTTTCCTAGGATAATAGAGTATTAGTGTATGGACTAGGGAAATATTTTATATAATATATATATAAATATATTACTTCAAATGTGGAAGGCCAAGACCATATATAGATGAATGGCTAGGAGAGAGTATGAGCAAGAGTCAATTAAGTGCACCCACAAGTCATAAATGTCAAAGATAGGTAAAAATTGATGTTTCCAAGAATATAATACTAAATTTATGTGTTTATAATAATTAATTTAAAATTCAAACTACAACCCAATTAATACCCAAACAAATATCCACCATTTGAAAATAGAAAAAGGGGAGCATAAAATGAGTGTATGTTATCCAAAATGGACCATTCTGTTATATTAAACACACCCCATTATTATACATTTTTTAATAGGGAGATAATACAATTCTAAAGAACCTAGGTCTACTTTGAAAAATATTTTTATTGACTTTTGTATGTTTACCTAGATAAGCTTAAAACTTTAATAAGTTTTTATTCAGCATGTGGATGATTTTTGTTGTGTGTTGATCATGTATACATGCAATCAACATTCCATCATTATATAGGTTTTAAATATATTATTTATTCAAAATATCATATTAATAGTATTTGTGATTTTTGAATATATTTAGGTTTCACATTCAGACTTCACATTTTTTTCACTTTGTAAGTCATGCATTTCACATATTTGGTTTTTTGAGGCTTTTATTCATCAAAACCTCTATTAATAATCTATGTTTGTCATAAATTTTATTTATCATAACATTGTTAGAGATGTTTACATATAAAAACTTCAAAGGATTCACACCTAGGTAGCTCTCTTTACCTTATCAAATTTTACACTTCACAAGATGTGTTTTTAACTCTTAGTTTTCACAAGTCATGTACTTTGACAATTTTGCTCATCACACCTTTTGGTATTCACAAGATTTGTTTTTTAGAGCTTGTGTTCATCATAATTTCCATATTTCATGATTTTTACAATTCACATATTTTGGCATTTCATAGTTTTTTCAAAATGTAACTTTTAGGTCTTTAGAATTTTGTTTATAGAATTTATTAATCAAGAATTTTATTCAAGAAAAATTTTCAGGACTTTTGTTCAAAATTTATGTTTTACATATGTGAGGCATCACAAGAGTTGTTTAATCAAATCTCAATAAAAGTTATGACACCTAAATTTTGAAGGCCTACTACATGGCATTCCTAATAATGGCATAGAATCAATGACATGGTGACACATTTTCAAGACTATAACATGGAATTTATTTGAATGTATAAAAATCATACATGGTATACATTCCAAATTAAAGTGGTAAATTTTTAATTAAAATATTAAAACAAGTTAAGAGACATTGGGAATTAATGGCACATGAACTGGAATTAAATTAATATACTCATAATTTATATCAGTGAATTTGGAAGAGGTATAGTTCCTATTAATAACTAACAATATCAAGAAAAATTTCCCTCTAAAGATAATTTGAAGCCCTAGTTTACTGCATCTAAGTTTTAATTACTTCTAGTAAAAGAGAAAACCTTTGAATTTTATGAGAACATACTAGTTAGCAATGGAATCATCATCAAAACTATTCAAAAGAGTATTTCCACCACCCAAGTTCTCCATCAAAGATTCTATAAAATACATAGACATTATCTTTGATTCAATAGTTTTCAATGACTAATAAGCAAACTATACAACTCTTTTAGATATGATAGAAAATATGGATGCCTTATCACATGAATAAAATCTCACAACTGATCATAAGTAGTTGGTAACTTACTTTTTTCCATTAAAATTATAAAAATTTCATTTTCTAGCTACCAAGCCTAAAGTGATGCCTTATATAAACCTACTTTGAGATTTTTTCTTCTTGGGGAAGTTGACTAGTGATAGTTTCGTATACCACTTGAGTCATAAAATAGCTATTTCCTACATTTCTAGAGATGATTTCCAAAGTTACATGTTATTACCCATTGTATACACCATATTTGATGTGCATAAAGTCTAATTGTGTAAAAAATCAAGCATCATATAGAATATACTTAGGAAATGGATTACTCCTATAGAGGTGGTAACTATAAATCCCAAGCAGCCTATGTTATTAAATAACTTTAAGATGGGAATACAAATTAGGATGGCCTTGTTAAACATTTTGTATGGCTAAAATAACATTCACTTCCATCATCTAGAGTGGTTTCCACTACTGGACCTATTAATGACCTTTAAGCTCACATTCACCTTGGGAAAAATAATCCACAAGACTATAGGAAAAAATGTTTAAGAGATATAAAAGATTAATTATAAACCACTTATACATGATGCCATATATCTTATATGTAGTCAAGACAACCACCAACCTTCATAATAGAGCACTTTGTATCCCTAATCTAGACTATAATAAAAATTACGTATGCGATTTTTATTCATTCTGACACATATAATCTTACATGGGAAATGTTATTCAAATAGATAAGAATGTCTACCCTCAAGTGTGGAGGTAAATGCATGAATAACCCCTGGAATGAATTTTACAGAGCATTAAGAAGACACTCTAGCCAAAGGGAGACTACTAGTTATATCTAGACTACACTATGATTAAGGTATCATGACATAAGGTTTCTCCCCTTTGTCTCCCCAAGTATATTCCAAATAAACTGGTAGAGTAGGAGATATCTTACTAGATATGGAGGATATGAAAAATAAATACAAAAGTGTTTTCCATGGGTCCTCCTTGATAATTGTCTGTATGATCTATATAAATAGTAAGCATTTTGGAGAGGTTGGAAAACCCAAGGAGTTTTACTCATTGGAATATTTTCTACATAGGGATTGGGATCCTCATGACCTTATATATAAGCATATCTAATGATTAGGCATCCCATACCAACATTAACCAGATGAACATGACTTTGTATACTTTAATGTAAAGGATGATGTCGAGATGATAGAAAGGGAGAGGGTGGTTAGGTTGACAAAGGACCATCTAAGAGCATCCAAAGAGATCCATTCATTACAATTACAAGGGATTATACCAGACTTATAACTTTTAGTGGATTGGAAACTATAGCTTATTAGACATCTTAGACAACCCAAAATCCATTATACCAAAGAACATCCTCTAGATCACAACCTATTATGATGATAGTTGTGAATTAGGAGCATGGCAGGAGGCACCTATTGTGTTGAGTTACTCATAGTAAGGTCCATATTAGGCTTTAGCACTAGTTGTAATTAAGACTATAAATCAAGAACAAGAGATGGGGGAAGTCCTTTCTATTACAAATTATTTAGGGGTGAAAAGGAACTAATTTATATTGATTCCCTTGAATCTAAGGATACAAGTCTCCCTCTGGATTCCTCATCTCATCTTAATAAAAACATGGGTGTTCCACCTTCCACCACATATGAGACTCCTCTCATGAATAAAAAGGTAACAATCTACTACATGATAAAATCAAGATACCCTAAGATCCCTCTTCCATCATTAGAGTCTCCTACTAGTCCAAGTGTGGAAGTGTCATATAATGAGCTAGAGGATGCAGATTTAGAGTTAAATAAGGCTAAAATGTTTACTCTTTATGGAGTCAAAGGGAAAACACCAATGGAGGTATAAAAATAAAGTGAGGTTCCCATTACTCTAACCACTAATATTGCATTTCCTTTGGGTGTTATGATTGCTACTTGCATGGTTACTATTTATTCTAATGTTCTTATTGTTCCTATTATTTATACAAGTCATATTATTTCTAGTGTTGGTAATATTTCTTTAGCTTCTATGATTTTTAGTGTTGATGTTTTTTCTACTTCCCATATGGTTTCTACTTCCCCTACTATTACTTCATCCATAGTTTCCCTTTCTCCCCCTAAATATAATAAGGTACACTTCAAGGAGACTAGGGGAGCCCTTATTAGTGCTAAATTGGATGTATCTTCCACTCAATAGGGATCTCCCATATCTTCCTCCATCATAACTCAGACAACTTATAGTGTCCCATCTACCAAATCTTAAAATAATATGCCTACTTATATTATCCAACCAATGCATCAGTTTGATAATGTGGACTAGTCTAATATCATCTTCCCTTCATTATCAGTCATAATGTATGTAGAATCATTAATTCAATATGTAAGGTATGCTTTGAAATTACCACTATTGAGGACACTCAATTATTTGATGCCACATAGGTGTTAATCTCATAATAGGCTACAGACCTAGAAGCCTAAGCTTCCCAAAGATCCAATATGACAATAACTAAGCCCTCCACTATGCGATCCATTTTTGAAAAATAAAATTAAAACATTAAGAGGGTTAGGAAGAGGAAGATATAATATGAATCTAGGAAAGGCTTCACCTTAGAAGAAATCCAATATGTTTCTAATTCTTAAAGATAAATAATGGGAGACTTAGGCAGTCTCCCTACAATCAAGAATTTAAAGCCTATCTTAAGGTGAATACAAAGACATTGTTAGAGCTTCATGAAGGCATAAAGAAGGTAATACAAGAGCTATAATATGAACTAGATAAATTTCATGAGAAACAATAAATAGTGCAAGTTCTTGGAGCTATTGAAGGTAATGTACAAAATGTAGCTCTTAGAATATATAATATTTTGAAACTATTAGTTCAAAGAGGGATAAATTATCCCATCACATGGTTAAATCTATCAAATTATTTAAAATAATATGAGAATAAATTTAATTTTATTATACTATACACTACCAATAAGTATTTTGGCCATTTGGATTTGATGACACCATTGGAAATAGACAATGCTCTCAATCTAGTGGTCATCTGGACATTAGAAGTCAGGGAATGGGCATCAACTATGTAAGTTTTGATTTTTAAATTGACAAAATGGTAAAAACAAGTCTTATAAATTTTGGATGAGATGATGCTTTCCTAGGATCTTGATCCTTTAGGGAAATTAAATAAATAGGGCCAGTTTTGACCAACTACTCTAGTAAGTGTCAACTAATTTTAAGAAAAGTATTTAGGGATACACATTATAATAATTGAATAAGAACTGGGCTTTATTAGGGAAGGTCACTAAGGTAGATATCTTTTTGGTGAAATTTAGAGCCACCAAGATAGAGCTTGCATGTTTAATAACATAGGTTACTACGTTACATAGGCCCTCTCTTTTGAACATGGACATAATAAGGTTATAACATAAAATTGGATATAGACACTACCATGAACTATAATAAAATAAATAGACCATAGTTGGGTCCTTTATTTCAACTACAACTTCCACTATAGTCCCTCAAATGACTATCACTTCAACCATGTAGGCCCCAATGACTAGTAAACCTTAGTTTTTTAGGGTTTTTTTAGATGTATTTTTCATGTAAATTGACAATATAACTAAGATGTTTAATAGTTAATTATATAGTTTTGCAAACATGCACACATTTCATGGATTTTTAAGAGTGATTCTAATTTCAAAAGACTCAATTTTGACTAGTTTAGACATGCATGAAAAACATGCATTAATTATAACTCTTATTTTAATTATAATTAACATGTAACCTTAGAACTTTACATGGGTTTGGAGGATGAGGTGAGTCCTCCCCAAATCTATTTATATTTTAATCCTTTAATTTTTTAAATATGAGGAGGCTGATTGGAAAATTTATCAATATAAGAAGAAATATTTTGATTGTCATGCAATTATTTTTATGTCCTCTTTCAATTATTTATAATTAAGTTGTGATTGTTTTATTGGTGGGTTGATTCAATAATTTTAAGCGTGTAAAAGCTATGAAGAATTCCATTTTTTGCTATTGGTGTATGCTAGTATAAGATATGGAATAACTATTGGATAACTAATAAATATCATTGATTTTATGTAAACAGGGTGACTGTTTCATTTCTTTATGTGTATATAAGTGTCTCTTATGATATAGTTTTCTATGATTTATCAATAACTCCTTTAGACACCTCTTTTATCTAGGTTATAATCTTCTCAATAAATATGTGCAAAAGTAACTCTAAACTAGAGAAACCTTTAGTTGAGATCTTTGAGTTTCTTATATTACCCTTTCCTTTGACTCTTTAACCTTGTTTACATATGTGTGTGTGTAAGAAATACTACCTAGAATCATTACTTTTATAAAATTGTCCATAAAGAAGACCAATCTATAAATAATCCTTCTTAAGATCATAGAACCTTCTTCCCTAATTCTTTTCCTTCTCTCCCCTTTCCATCTTTTTAGATATTTTTTTAGATCCACTCACTTTATATTAAAATGCATCTATCTAGATCAAATATGTTTTAACTTTGTTCTAGGTTTCACTCACACATTCTCACCTAGTTAACAACCTACATGCTTAGCCTACTATTCCACCACTCACTTGTTTAAGCCATACCTACAACTTGTGCCCTAGATTGAAACTCATATTCATAGAGATCATAAAATGTTACATGTTAGCTCTTTAAAATATCTATTTTACATTAAAAGTGTATTAATACATATAAAAACTTAGCACTGAAGGAGGTCTATAACCATTATTTGATTTTCCATAGAAAATGTTTTCCCCTACATCTAAGTTGCACTGGAGACACCTAAGATAGTAACTAGGTCTAGAGCCCAAACCAATATTTTAGTTTCACCTTTGTCAATCCATCAAAGTCCTAGATCTACACAAGTTATTCCCACCATGACCCAAGTTAGGACACCTTACACAATGAGAAATATACAACCCATTAATCATCCTATGGCTCAATTTTGATTAGTTAAATATGATATTGTAGTCTTAGGATATATACATGATTTATCAAAAAATCCAAATAAATATCTACCTTATTTCTCCCCTTTAGGAGGAACAATGACTAAGGAATATATCAATTATTTTAAATTTTATTTAAGATTAATGAATTTTATTGATGAATATTTTGTCTACAGCCTTTTCCCATTCACATTATAGGATGTTACTTATGGTTGGTTCCTTAATTTGTAATTAAGTTTGATTACATCATGGAACTCATGTTAAAACACTTTTTTGCCTAGTTCGGATAGGTTACCATTCTAAGTGTGGTGAATCATATTTTCATTAGTATCAATATGGAGACCAATGATCTAATATATTCTTTTAATGAAAGGTTTTAGAATATGTAAACTTGACTAAGTTTTACATATAAACCCCTAATAGAAAAATAACTTGAAATATATGAGAACACCTTGGATCCAATTACTATAGTATTTATGTGAAGACATGTCATTTATAACACTATATCATTAGATTATGAAGAATTTATCAACATAAATATGTAACTAAATCATTAGATACCAAGCACTCTCAACCTCAAGTTGGTTTCCCATATTTGAATCAAATGCCTCATGTGGATCAGAATGTTTCAACATCGAATCATAATCAATTATATACATTGATTTTTATGATGTAGCATACACTAAATCATAATTATGACTTCTTAAACAACTTTAAAAAAATGATTTTTTACTATCAAAATCAACATCCACTCTCATCCAATATCACAATTTCGCATGGTGTGGATTCTACCAAAGCATAATTGGATTCTATATAGAAAATGGTTCAAAAGTTAATAAATGACTTCTTGGGCATGTAGAGGAAGATAGGTAATGATAATGGTCTAAAAAATAACCATAATATTATATTTTAAATATATAATAGGTATTTGAACAAGCCTAAAAATAATATAGAATAGAAGAAAACCAATAAGTTTCTAGAGATCAACATAGTGGAGATGGATCTACCCAATTGGTGTACGGTTCATAACACATTACAACATCATGAGATTGACTATGTTGAATTTTGTATAGCATTTGAAATCTTCTAGAGAGATATGGTGAGGCAATATTTAATGAATAATCCACTAGAGTTCCCCCATGACACTATTTCCTCAAACATAACTAGTCTTTGGAACTCATGAGTTTCCTTTCCCAAGTGAAGGTGATAATGTTAGAGATGATAAATTTTATGAGATACACACTTTCCAATAGTTTTAAAGAAGAAATTACAATTTGAGGAACAAGTAGGACTTCACTATGTATACTTCTCAAAATAATATGAATATTCCCTTGAACCTAAAGAATAATAATAATCCACCTCTACAAAAGGGAATGATTAGCATTTGAATAAGGAAGAATAGAGCAAAGGAGGATACAACATCATGGAAGACATAAAGAAACTAAAATCAAACATCACTCTTTATGAATTGCCTCAGATTATTGAATAGAAAGATCTCTTATTGAGGTCTATTATATACAAATATGTTATAGATAAGCCAAAATTTACTCATAAAAATGTCATATACAAGAGTGAGTCAAAATTTCCTCCCTTTTTGCTAACTATTAGGTCATTTGGTAAGAATATATACAATTTTTTAGTTTATTTTTGGACCTTCAACCATAGTAATGTCAAATTTTATCTATCAAAAGTTGGGATTAACTCTAAACCCATCTGAGGATGGTTTAATAGTTAGACATAATATTTTTCCCTATGATTAGAGAGATAAATGATGTATGCATTCAATTTGTGTTTAATGTACATGTGTTTATGATGATACACATCCTTTTGGTAGATATCCTATTATGATATGGACTAATACTAAGTAGAGATTGGTTAAATATGCTAAATGAGTATGTAGTAATAGAAGTGTCTCATATTTGACTACCCTAGTGAGGTATTCCAAACCAAAATTTGATTGATCAAGAGCCAATAATGAATTATCCCATCATATAATAAAATGCTAAGAATGAATAAGTAAGTTACAAATATCTTAAATATTTGGATATATACATTTACCATGAAATATGAGGTTAAAAGGATATGAATCTAGTGACTTTCCCAATTATGGACACTCCACTTTGATAGTACAATATCTATGCAAAGATCATGTGTTGGTATCAAACTAGTTGACCCACTAGGTAAAAATTACCTAATAACTTATAGGTTACAATTTCCATGCACCAAAAATAGAACAAAATATGAGACACTAATTTTGGGGATACAATTCACTCTCAAAAACAATGCCAAGTAATTGCTAATATATGAAGATTTGGAGCTGGTGATTACTTAGGTCAAAAATGAATGTGTGAAAATTATCAAATCTTAAGAGATACAAACATTGGGCTTGGGATTTGATTGAATCATTTAAGCCATTTAATATATTATTTATTCTTAGGGAACAAAACTAAGATACTAACTCATTAGCTTATTTATTTTCAAACTTAGCATCATTATAGGAATCCAAAGTACAAAGGTTCTCTATTAAACTTATACCTTGCCCATCTATTCCTAAAAATATATAAAAATTCTAGGTGTTTGATGATGGTAACAAAATTACCTAATTATTGACTAGTTAAAGGAAATTTTAATCTCAAATCACTTATGATAGAGAAATTAGTTATTTATTCTAGGAAGAATTGGGAAAAATTATTCAACTCTAATAAAATCATCTTCCTTTAGTGGTGGTTTCTTTGGAGAGATCATTTGATATGGATCCCCAATCCCAATAGTTGATATATCCCAAATTTAATGAATATAATATCAACAAAGATAACTTGGGGGATGAGATTGATCCACACTTTGTCAACATTACTCTCAGTTGTACCACATAATAAATATAAAGGGTGAAATATTTACTCATCCAATATAAAGATGTGATTATATGGACCTATGAAGACTTGAAGGTTTTTAATCCTAGAGGCATCACTCATATAATGCCACTAAAGCTAGATAATAAGCCATTCAAGCAATGATATAGGTTAATTAATCCTATCATAAGACTACTCATTTAAAAATAGGTAGATAAGTTGTTGAATGCTAATATAGTGTTCCCTATCAAACACTCAAACTAGGTTTCCAACTTGATTTCAGTCAAAAAATGAGTGGGAGATCAAACTATGTGTTGACTTCAAGAACCTGAATAAAGATTTTAATATTTACAACTACCCTCTGCATTCCTTGTATGAGGTTATGTAGATAGCAAGTGGTTTTGGAATGATGGCTTCCTTGGATAGTTTTTTAAGGATATAACTAGGTGCTGGTATAAGTTGAAGATAGGATGAAGATTGCATTTACCATGAAGTGGGGTACTTGTGTGTATAAGAGGATGCCTTTCAACCTAATTAATTTAGGATCTACCTTTTAGTGAACCATGGACCATGAATTTTAAGGTCTAATATATAAATTCATAATCATTTACGTGGATGATCTCACTATTTTCTCAAATAACATAACCAATCATTTATGCCATCTACAATCAATATTTGAAAGATGCAAAAGCTTTCATATCTCTATAAACCACAAAAATAGTATATTTGGTGTTACTGATAGAAAATTATTGGGGCACATAATCACTAAGGATGGGGTCATCATTGATCCAAGTTGAGTTTAAGGGATTTCAAAGATTGTGTTCCTAAACAATAAGAAAGAGCTCAAATCTTTCTTTGGAATGATAAATTTTGTGAGAAAGTTTATCTCAGGTTTCAAAAAAACTATTAGACCTCTAAATTTAATTATTAATCAATATGACAAATTATAATGTATGTCTGAGGACTATAAATATTTTCAAGACATCAAGGACACCATATCTCATGCTCAAGTGTTAATAAGCATGAAATTCAATAAGGACTTCTCCTTATACTCATTTACTTTAGAACACATAATTTATACTATGTTTACCCAGAAGAGGGATGAAAGTGAGCATATTAATGCATTCATGAGCATAAATTTTAAAGAAGTATAGATTAAGTAATCTATGATATATAGGGAGATCTTTGTTGTTTCAAAGTGGTAAATAAATTTAGATATTATATTTTGAGAAATTGAACTAGCACCATTGTGACAAACCCTATTATTAAGATCACTTTCCAATATAATGAGTTAGGAGAGAATAGAGGCAAATGGATGGAAAATCAGAGGAGTTTGACATAGAAATCAAACCTACTAAAATTTTCAAAGGATAAGGCATCATTCATCTTATGACCAAACTTGACACTCACACCACCATTCAAGAAGTTTCTCAAACCTAGGTATTTAGAGGAGATTGGTATGTTGATATCATTCAATGTTTACTCAAAATAAATTGTCCCCCAAAACTTAGTAAAGAACAAAATAGAGACTTAAGACTCAAAATTGTTACTATATGACCAGAAAAGGAATCCTATACATCATAAATAATGAAGACTTCTACCTAAGATGTGTATCATGAAAAGAATCTCAAGAAATCTTAGAGAACCTAAACCATAATATTGGTAGTGGTAATCCATTTGGATACATCACAACACATAATATTCTCATAATGGGGTACTATTGTCCAATAGTCTTTAAATATGCACATGCCCATATACGAACATGACATGAATGTTAGGGCTTAGTAAAAAAAGAATTACACACAACAATGCCATTACAACCTATTATTTAAGGAAGGTCATTTACTCAATGGGCTTGGAATTCATTAGCATCATCAACCTAAATTATTTAGTTGGACATAAATTTGTGCTCATAGCCATAGATTACTACACCAAGTGGACTAAATAAATGGCTATAAAACACTCTAGAGCACATGATGTAATTAGTATTCTTGAAGAAAATATAATAACTAGGTTTGGTGCCCCCATTTATTTATTTTGTAATAATGGGCCAGCATTCTAATTATTTGATTCTATTGAATTGGATCATGATAACCATATCACCAATAGGTCATCTTCCAGTCATTACCCAAAAATAAATTAATTAGCTAAATTTATAAATAAGAACCTAATTGGTGCCATCAAAATTTAGTTATAGACAAACTTAGAGAATGACATCATATACTGAAATATATGCTATGGGAAAACTAAATAAATAAGGTGAATTTTAGTGTCTATTCTTTATTAATTCATGAATATTTCAATTTTATTAATTATCATTTGGCAAATTTTAAGGGGTGTTGAACAACATGGATTCACCAAAATTATCTTAGTGTAAGTTAATTTTCAAAGTCAGCTTGCCTAGCATTTAAAATAAATTTCAAACATATAAATATAGTTCATCACTCCATCTAAATTCAATATGATCTTATTCATAATTATATGTAAATAAACATCTACCCATATCCTCATAATGGAAACTTTAAGTACTAAGAAAGGAATGAAGGTAGTGTCAAGTAATGGTGCTGAAAGATAACATGTTTCCAAGTGACACCAAATTTGTTGAATGACATCAATGTTGTCAAATGAAAATAATGTTATTGAATGATATCAATGATGTATCTTGATAGTAGTAGTAGTGAATGGCATGTTAGTATAGGTTCTTGGATTTTCAATAGAACATGCTAATTATAGGGATAACTTTTGTAGTGGAGAGCACAATAGGTGATAGAGAGATGGAAATCATCTAGACCACATAAAACATCTTTAATTAGATAAAAAATTAGGGTGAAGATTTATATAAATGAACATAAACATAATTTATATTGCATCAGATTATATAATAAACAAAAATAGATTACTCAACTTCACATACACCATAAATAAAAGAAAATAATGGAAAACCATCACAAGATAATTCCTATTAATCTCTATCTACACATCAAACTAGATTATATTCCATCAAAATAATATTTATAGTCTTTTATAATCTTGATGTCTATTCACCTTCCAATCTTTTGAGAAAAAAATGAAAGATTCTACATATTTTCCAATTATCTAATTAGACTTTCAAGGTTGAATAAGTACAAAAATACATAAAATACAAAATACAACACTTCACACATGTTTATATTATACACTTCATGGTTTTAGAAAGCTCCATTCTACATCCAACACTTTCCTAGACTTAGAAAATATTTGTCTCATCTAGAGACAAAGGTGCAAGCTAAGCTAAACTGAACTAGAAAGATAAGTCCTAAATAGATGTTGTAGTAGTCATTCAAGGTTTTGTTTGTTGGTTTCTGCCCTTTGCACACTAATTAACCACCCTTTTGGTTTTAAAGTAATTATTATACTATCTTACCACCCTTTAAGGTTTCTAATAGACTAGCATAACTAGGTGGCTAGCCTTTATAGGGTTTTAACCAATCTAGCCCCACTCCTAATGTTTAGACTATCTAACAAAAATGTGAATCTACTAGAAGTTGAAAAATTATATATCACAAAGCTTACTACTATCACTAGGCAAATGCGTCACTAGAGGTCTACAAAGTTATTTATTGATGATAAGTTTCTAGCCCAATGGACCCTGATGTATCCACTAACAAGGGTATCCATGAATATTATAGTTATTCATTGGTCTCCCTCTCCTGTATGATTTGTAGAAGTTGTTGTGGAGGAATGAAGTGGGGCTCATCTACTATATGTCTAATTATTTTATTGACTTGAGCTAGATTATACTTGAGCATTTTCCAATTAGTAAGTACTTCATGTACCATTATAATTAGAATGTGTATTGGTACCTAGATCATTGTCATGTTTTTAGGTCTTCATCTTATAAAATTGTAATCAATGCCTTGGAATTAGATTATATATGTTGCATGTCCAAGATGATTTCATCCAATCTATCTACTCTCCTCTTGGATTGAACAAA
Source organism: Torreya grandis (assembly GCA_037957365.1). Lineage (NCBI taxonomy): Eukaryota > Viridiplantae > Streptophyta > Pinopsida > Cupressales > Taxaceae > Torreya > Torreya grandis. The sequence continues at coordinate 442,002 of JARHVA010004813.1, forward strand.
TGCAAAATTATTGTGCATTATTAGATTATTCCATACTTATAGCTTCTATGTAGTAGCATCTTAAGAATCTAAAAATTGTTTAATTGTGATGTTCATCTTTTCTATAGTTTCCATTTGATCCTCCAATACACATTTAGATTTATCATCAATAGTAAATTTAGGATGTGTAGTGGTCAGATATTGATTTAAATGTTCTCTAGTTGAGCATATCCTAGGATAGATTCTTGGCTTGTGTTTTAGTGGTGTCTATGACCTACTCATATTCCTTAAGAATTTGGCACATGATATTTATTTCTAAACTAAGTGCTTGTCCTTGTGTGCATAGTGAAAAAACATTTTATATAGCTCCCTACCTTTTTGTAAGTTATATCAATAACATCATGGATTGTTTATCTTCTGATATAACTGGATCACCTAGTACTTATATAACTAAGGTGGCGTAGGTGTTATTCATTATATGTTCTACATTCATTAGCCTATCCTATACTTCATCCTTTTCAACTCATAGCCTCAAAATTTATTACCCAAAATCTAAAGTCCTCTAAGCAATGGATTCCTAAAAAATGGATACTCATTCAATTTGTTTGGAGAGTGATAGATGGGTTACATCTAATGATGTTTCCATCGTAATGGTGTAAAGTACCATGTATGTAGTGGAATATTCCATAGCAACTAATGTAAACTGATCAATTAGAATAAAAAAGGTAGTTCACTAGGTGCATGTAGTAGGGACATCCCATTGCCATTGACTAGCAAGTTTCATTGCTTATTCAATGCCCTTAGTGTGACTAGTGGATGATATCTTGGCTTGTATTTATGCATACTTGAGTTCCTTAGCCTTGGTTTTTTCCTATACCTTGGTTTTATTCTTAGATTTAACTTGAAATTTAACTTCCTCTTTAACCTTTATTTGAGCTTCAGCTTGGGCTTTGGCTTTGGCCTTTTCATCAGCCTTGGATTTAGCTTCTACTTCAACCTTAGATTTGGCTTTGGATTTAGATTTAGCTTGAGATTTAGCTTTATCTTCATCTTTAGATTTAATTGCTTGTTCTTTTTATTTCTTATGTACATCTTGGGCCTATTTTTATTGACTTTAATCTTCTTTATATTATTTCTTATTTACCTCTACTTATTCAACTTATTTTCATGTAGATTTAGCTTCCTTGGCTTTCTTATTTTTGGATTCTACTTCCTCATCTTACTTCCACACAAACTCTACTTCATTAGTTTTATTTTCTGGTTTCATGGTTGCATATTTTTGCTTTTGTTATAGCCTCTATGTATCTTTTTTTTGTGTTGATGGTGGCATGGATGTTTATTCTTATGATTCCTTGGTTCTTTGTTCTTATTGTCTCATTTAGGCTCAAGTGTGCCTTGCTCATGTTGTTATTCATCCTTTTCACCAAGAATTGTTGTATCCATGGGTTTTTCTTCTTCTTCAATGATCTCATCCAATTTATTCTATTTAGATGATTTTTCTATGCTCATTTTTTCTTTTTGTACCAGCTTCTTTCTTCTAGATTTGGCTAGAGGCTTGAGAGTCTTCTTTTATTTCTTTACTTCTTGAGATTGAGGTTGTTGAGCTAGATGTGTAGTAGTTTGTTTTATAGGTGTTACAAAAGAAACCATACTTTCTTGTAATGTTTTCAAGGGAATTATAGGTATATGTGTCTATGGTCACCTAAAAAATCTTTGCATGGGGTTGTATTCTATAGATAGGTATATAACATGTGTATAAGATGATCCCATAGATGGTTCTATTAAAAAGAATTTTGGTTCCATTTTTTGTCAATCTACTTCCTATCCTATAGTTTTAATAATAATAGAAGTAGGTGGTTGAGTGATATCAACCTAAAGATCTTGCCTTACCTGATTGTGCACTAGGAAAGTGTGCACTAATTTATAAAATAACTCATTTTCCTCTTTTACATCATTAACCTTTGTTTTTGATAAGGTAAGGTAGAAAACTAGGGGCCAAACCCTTTACAAACAAAAAGACAAGAAGGAAATCAAACAAAATATGCCTTTAGAAAGACAATGGCACTAGCTGAGAAACAATAGACACAAAAACAAAACACAAGAAATGGAAAGACTAGAGTCAGAGAGGACTCTCCTTACATAACCATTGATTTGAAAAGATCATTAATTTTCTCAGTATTCTCTACATTGTCAGCATGCCCAGTATTACCCAACTCTTTCAACATAGACATGTTCAACAGAATCATATTCTAGAGTCCTTTGGCAAAATTTTGCTCCAGCCTCTGAATACAATCCTTCATGGCCCCAATTTTAGCTTTCCAATCAGTCTCATTTTCAATATCCTCACCAGCTTCCTCGACATACATTTTCCCCTTATTGTTAGAAGTTTCCATAGTGTCATCACCATGCTCCTCAGTAACCTCAAAATCCCTAGTATCCTGCTTCCCTCCAATGTCCTCTAAAATTTCCTAGATTTCCAGCTCCTTAGACTCTTCCTCCTAGGTTGCTTCTTCTGAAGCACTTTTTGAGTAATCAATCAGTCTAGCCTTTGAGGTGGGTTTAATAGCAATCTGCCCTGACCTTCGTACTCTAGAGGAGAATCCTTCCTTATTAATTTTGGAAGACTTTTGAGATTTACCACCTTGTCCCCCCATGGCCCTACCCAGATTTTTGTGGGTCCCCTCCATGGTCTCTTTAATTTTATCTTCCTCTTCATCAACATTTCTCTTCTTACCCTTCTTGCTTGCAAAGGAGCTAGGGGTATCAACAAGGGTCTCTTTAGGGGTGGAAAAAGAAACATCTTTTGTTTTGGTAGGAGCAGGGGGAAAATAGGACTCATCAATAGCATTGTCAGACACTGAGTTGGAAGGAATGTCTCCACTATCAACTCTGATAGTCTTGGATGGCTCTAGGGCATAGTGAAAGTTGTATAAGTATAAACTTATCCCCTGGTGTAGGGGAATAGGGTTCATATCTAGCTTCTTATCCATTTTAGCTCTCACCCTCAGGACAGAGTGTTACAAAGAAGAGAGTAGGTAAAAAGGGAAACTAATAATAACATTACACCTGAAGTGATTTAACAAAGGAAGGTGGTAGTTGTAGAACTTGGTAAATCACACTTCGAGCATGAAGTAATTCATGAGAATGAAGCACATTCCATCCCATGGCTCTAAAAGTTTAGCACGCTTGAATCTTCCTTGATACGAGATGAGTTCTTCTCCCTCACCCAAAAATAGTTTAGGGCTAGCCAGATCCATAATTTTGGTTTTCCTTTGAAGTTTTATACCCTGCATAGTCATTCACGTGGCCATATAAATCACCTTTTTAGAGATTTCAAAACTAATTTTGCCCATCATGACCTGCCTATTTAACTAAGATCTCACAAACTACTCAGAGAAGTTTTCATCATAACCATTAAGCCTTTTCAGATATGGGTTGATACCCCCTTATTTATAGTAATGCCAAACCAGTGTATTATCTTTGAATTCACAACAAGAGATAGGTTTAGTTCAAATATGGTCTTCCCCCATTTTGTATATGTAGACCCAAACTGTGGAGTTCTTAAGTTCCACCTTCAGCTTTGAACTGGTTGCTAACCCTTGTTTTTGTTTATACAAAATGTAGATGTGATGGCTCAGTATTTGAAATACCAGACTCATCAATAGCATTGTCAGACACCGAGTTGGAAGGAATGTCTCCACTATCAACTCTGATAGTCTTGGATGGCTCTAGGGTGTAGTGAAAGTTGTATAAGTAAAAACTTAGCCCCGGGTGTAGGGGAATAGGGTTCATATCCAGCTTCTTATCCATTTTAGCTCTGACCCTCAAGATAGAGTGTTCCAAAGAGGAGAGTAGGTAAAAATGGAAACTAATAATAACATTACACCTGAAGTGATTTAACAAAGGAAAGTGGTAATTGTAGAACTTGGTAAATCACCCTTTGAGTGTGAAGTACTTTATGAGAATTAATCACACTCCATCCCATGGCTCTAAAAGTTTAACATGCTTGAATCCTCCTTGATACGGGATGAGTTCTTCTCCCTCACCTAGAAATATTTTATGGCTAGCGAGATCCATAATTTTGGTTTTCCTTTTAAGTTTTATACCCTACATAGTCATTCACGTGGCCATAGAAATCACCTTTTTCAGATATTTCAAAACTAATTCTACCCATTGTGACTTGCCTATTTAACCAAGATCTCACAAACTAATCAAACAAGTTTTTGTCATAACCATTAAGCCTTTCCAGATATGGGTTGATACCCCCTTATTTACAGTAATGCCAAACCAGTGTATTATCTTTGAATTCACAACAAGAGATAGGTTTAGTTCATATACGGTCTTCCCCCATTTGTATTTGGAGACCCAAACTATGGAGTTCTTAGGTTCTGCCTTCAGCTTTGAACTAGTTGCTAACCCTTATTTTTGTTTATGCAGAATGCAGATGTGATGGCTTAGTATTTTAAATACCCTACAAAGATGACATTGTCTACTCCCATGCTTGGAAATTATTTCCCATTGATTTTCATGATGAGACCCACGTGCCTCAACCTCATGATACAATGAATTATTAATGATTGCCAAAAAATTACCAAGGTTATCAAGTTCTGAGATCCCCAATGGCCCTCTCCACGTGGACCGCCTCTGAGAGCTATCCTTGTCATCAATGCACCTCATTCTTAATAGTTCATCTCCTTTTGAATAGTATCCCTAATGTTTAAGGGAGTATCAACACCTTATCGCCACACCCTCCAACTTGAAAATTGTTGACTAAGGTTGGCACAAGAATTAGTGACCTTGTTTCCCTCTCTATAAGTATGGGAGATCTCAACTTCAAAAAACTTTTGCAAAAGAAATTAGATATCAGTAATGATGTCTTTTAGCTTAATTCCCACATTTTATGCTTTATTAATGGCATCTATGACCGTTTTAGAGTCTCCTTGTATACTCAAGTTCTTTATTCCTAGGGATATAGCTAACTTTAACCCCCATAGTACAGCCATTGCTTCAGCATAGTTATTGCTCTGGCATCCAATTCCACCAGCATAAACAGTAGACATCCATCCTTTATCATTCCTTATAATTCCTCCTCCACTATCTTTACCATCTGACTTGGATTCCCCATCAAAGTTGAGTTTCATCTAATTAGGCTTTGGGGGGATCCATTTAGTATTTAGTCTCTGTAGTATTTTGGAGTTATTATACCCAGGGATCTGGTTTAAAACCTTCCATTTGGATGCAATTTGATTTTAAATTTGAGATAGGGGTTTCTCCACAACATGAATATGAGTTGTTGTGACACTTTTCATAATGGTCTTAGCAAAGGAGTTAAACACTAGAGATGCATTTCTAGCAGTGTCTCTAAAATTTTTGTGTTTGTGCTCTTTCCATAAAATCTAGCTCAAACATGGCAGAGTTTGCTTCCATAATTTCATAAGCCAGGGATGTGTGAAGGTTTGATTCAAGCTTAGAATTACTTATTTAAGGTCAGAATTGTAGAATCATTCAATGCTAAAGTTGTTAAGAATTGTGCCCTATAATTCCTGGGCAAAATCACAGTGGATGAAGAGGTGTGAAATTGATTCCTCTTTTGAACCACACAAGAAACATCTGTTAACCAGTGTAAACCCTCTCTTTTGAAGGTTATCCTAAGTTAGGATTTTGTTATGAGTAGTAGCCCACCAGAACATGTTAATTATTGGAATAAGTTTATGATTCCAAACCTTTTTCCATACATCTTTATTCTGAGCTTCAAGAATGAGTAGATGGTAAGCAAATTTGACAGAGAATGATCCGTTCTTATCTAGCCACCAGTATTGTTCATCCTCCTAGGAGAAGAGAGGGATTCTAATCTCCTGAACACACTACTAGATCTCTCATATTCTAGGGAAAAGCTCAAGCTGGTGATCACAACAGTCCAAAATATTTTTCCAACTCCTCATCCCATTGTTACTTTCCATATAATCACTAGCCCTATCTCCAAAAAACTGGGTAGCCAAGTCAGCTATCTCTCCATAGTTTCCTTTTGTGATGAGATCCTTGTCCTTTAACTATATATCATCCTAGAATTTAATATGCTAGTGATTTGTAAGTTTCCATCTAATTCCCTATTTAAGAAGGCTTCTACTTTTTAGCATTTTATTCCATATCACAGATCCCTAGGGTAACCTTGTCTATTGAATAAAGTTGGAATCATCAATGTTATGCATGTATTTGGCATACATTATTTCCCTCCAATCATTATTTTTATGGATCAGGTTCTAACTCACTTTTGAGAGAAGGGCTTTGTTCATGTTCCCGATAGAACTAATATTGAGTCCACCATGAGATTTTGGAAGACACACTTTTTCCCATCTGACTAAAGACATTCTCTGTTTGTCTTCCACCCCCATCCATAAAAATTTTCTTTGAATCTATTCTAATTTATCAGCAATATATGCAAGAATTTTAAAAAGAGATAGGAAGTATGTAGGAATACCTTGCAGTGAAGCCCAAAGAAGTTGTAATTTACTAGCACTGCTGAGTAGTTTCCCTTTCTAACCAAGAAGTTTTCTCTACATTCTTTCCACAATTCCATTCCAAAAACTACTAGATACCTCTTTGACTATGAGTGGGAGACCCAGGTAGGTAGGTAGTGGAGCAACTTCAACACATTCTAATATATCAATGATTATATGTCTAAGTTCATTAGGAGTGTTGAAGAAATACACATTGCTTTTCTAGAAATTTATCCTTTGTCCCAACTCTCTAGCATAATTATTTAATATATTCATCCATATTCTAGCTTCAATCATTGATGAGATGACAAAGAAGATGGTATCATCCACAAACTACTGCACCACCATAGGATGAAGGGAGGAGGTAGGTTTGATGCCCACTAGCTTTTTTGAGGCTATATCTGCTTGTATGTATCTTCCCAGTGCCTCTGCCATAATGATGAATAAGTATGGGGAGAGAGGGTCTCCTTGGAAAATTCCTCTCGAAGATGAGAAAAACCCTTTAGGTACACCATTTACCAGCATTGAGAATTTTTTAGAAGAGACTACGTTCCATATCAAGTGAGACATTTTATCATTAAACCCAAAATTTTTGATCACTTGGAACAAAAAAGTCCATGAGACTCTATCATATGCTTTAGAAATATCTAGCTTGAGAGCCATATCAAGCATTCTGCTCTTATCCATGGAGTGAATAGTCTCATGTGTGGTGATCACAACATCAAGAATCTGTCTACGTGGGATGAAACCTTTTTGAGAAAGAGAAATAATTTTTTCTAGTAAAGTTTGAATCCTCATAACCAACACTTTAGTACATAACTTATAAAAAGTGTTGCATAGACTAATGGGCCTGAAATCAATAAGGTGTGAAGGTTGTGACTTTTTAGGAACAAGTACTATGAAGTTATTTTTAACTTGTTTCAAAAGATTACTTGATCTAAAAAAATCATGAACAATAGCCATGATATCCACTCCTACTATCTCCCAATATTCCTAAAAGAATATAGGAGGAAAGCCATCAAGCCCTGGGGCTTTGAATGCACCCATGTAGAATAAAATAGCATGGACTTCTTCCTCAAATATAGGCTTTAACATCTCTAGATTATCTTCTTCTATTATCAAATAGGGGATTTTATCAATGAATTGGTTCATAGGTTTATCAATTTTATCATTATTATTTTCTTCCGTGAGTAGATTTTGAAAGAAAACCCTGGCTTGTTCCCCTATCTCATTATCCTTAGTTATAATGTCACCATTAGCTAGGAAAATCTTAGTTATTGAGTTGGATTTCCTATGTTTCATAGATGAGAGATGAAAGAAGGCAGTGTTCCTATCCCCCTCTTTAAGCTAGTGAACACGGGATTTCTATTTCTAGAAAACCTCTTCTCTTTCCATAAGATTCTTCCATTCAAAGGACAGGGCATTCTCTTCTTCTAAAGTGTCTTCAGAGTCATCCCCTTTATCTATCAGTTGCTATATATCATTGAATTTTCCCACTATATTTTTCTTCTACTGAAAGACCTGTCCAAAGCTGTATCTATTCCATCCATAAACTTCTTGTCTAATGTGCTAAAGTTTCTTGACTATTCTGAACATAGGAGTACCTTGAATAGGAATTTTCCACCATTCAGCCACCATCTATCTAAATTATTTGTGTTTAATCCACATAGATTTAAAATAGAATGGGGAAGGTTTAGATTGTCCCTTTTCTCTCTAACTGAGGAAGATCAGGCAATGGTTGGACATGATTCTAGGGAAATCCTGCACCTGCATATTATGATAATCCTTCCAATTACTTGAAATAAGAAATTTGTCTAATTTAACTTGAATCATTTGATCTCCTCTTCTTCTATTAGTCCAAGTAAAATTTTGGTTTTGCATCTCTATGTCCAATAATCCCCAATCATTAATGAATTCAACAAAGTCGAACATGTTGTTCGAGTAATCCATAATCCCACCCTATTTTTCAAAAGGGTATTGAGGAGTGTTAAAATCTCTAGCTAAAATCCATCTAATGTTGTAGGGATTATTCCTAAAACTACTCAAGTGTATCCATAATTTCTGTCTCAAAGATCTGTTATTCAGTCCATAGACATTGATCAATGACTAGTTCAAAGATTTCATAGAGAAATGGGTAATCAAGAAGTGCTTATTATAAGCCATAAGAGAACCCTATATTTTAGCATTATTCCACATATTTACAATCCCCCATGAAGCCCCTTCAGCTGGACTAATGCAAAAATCTGCCTTCGGCCATATATAGTCAGCAATTTTCCTAAAACTCTCCTCATTCATCTTGACTTCTTGGAGTAATAAAATATCTAATTTATTATCTAAAATGCAGTTTTTAACCTCAAACTACTTTGAGGGACTGTTAAATCCCCTCAAGTTCCAAGATAATATTCTCATTTAGAGGGTTTGGGGGGTTGGGTCTCAAGTGTTTTCTATTTACCACTAGCAATCTCCCTAGCAATCTCTCTTTGTCTTATTTCTCTTAGAGTTAGTCTCCCTTGTTTGGGCTCAGTGCCAACATCTAAAATTTTTTTACCTTTCTAGTTCTTTTTCTTTGGGGTAACCCATTCCTCTTGTCCATTACTACCACTTTGTCATGTTTCACCTATTGCTAAATAGTTTCCTACTTGGTCTCTGACTTCTGGAGCATGGAAAATATATGTATTTAACTGTAAGTCTACTTCTCCTTTAGCAGGATATATTTTTGGAGTTACTTCTTCCTATCCATCTCCTGGAACTTTGTCTTCTACATTGTCTTCCTCTATCAGATGGTTACCTCTTTCTCCTTCCTTAGACATATTAGTCTATTTGTCTAGAGGGTTGGCTGTTTTTAATATAGCCTTCTAACTATCATCTGATGCTATATTTTCCTTTGGGATAGATTTTCCCTCATTACTAGTGATATCATCCTTCCCCGTCTCATCCTCTAACTTTTCTATATTGTTGGAATTTTCCACATTACTCTTCATTTCTTGCTTTCTATTCATTCTATAGTTGAGAGCCTTATCCTCCCCTTCAACCTGGGAATCATCTTTCCTTCTTATTTGCTTTGATTTTCATTATGTCATTAAATGTCCCTTTCTATTACATATTTGACAAAAAGTGGAAGAATTTTCATAAGTGATCAGCTAAGTCCAAGTCCCATATTTAGAGTTTAGCTCTATGGACGTAGGGAGAGTCCTATTAATTTCAACATTGACACAAAGTCTGGCATACACACATCTGGACTTTGTTCTAGTTGTGTGATCTACAGTGACATATTGGCCAATAGAATTGCCAATAGCTGTGAAGATTTTTTCATCCCATAATTCCAAAGGGAACCTTGGTAGTCTTACCCAAGCAGTAGACTTATTAAGGTCTGAGTTAGGATAAAAACCTAGTTTCCATGAGCATAAGGCAAGAGAATGTGGGCCATACAGCCATGGTCCTCCAATAAGAGTAGCTATCATGTCCTCCCTATTCATAAATCTAAAAAGGAATATGCTTGTTGCCATGGTACTGATCGAAACACTACCCTTAACTTTCCACCTAGACAAAACCCATTTCTTAACCATTTCAATATTAGGATGGAATGAGAAAAACTTACCTACCAACATAAGGTCCATGGATGCCATGATTTCCTCCACCAGATCATCTGGGATATTTAGAGCCTTACCCTCAGAGGTAACAGGGAGGCTTGACATTCTTTTTGAGGGGCACATGTTTTCACCTGTAAGTCTGGGATATTTAGAGCCTTACCCTCAGAGGTAACAGGGAGGCTTGACATTCTTTTTGAGGGGCACATGTTTTCACCTGTAAGCGCTTTCTTCCATCCGTTGGATGGAATAACCTCTATCAAATTTTTGATCAGATCCTGAGAGGCACTACCACTATTAGTAGCCTCCATTAGATTTGTGATCCCTTTGGTCACACTCAGAGGACCCTACTAGGTGGGGAAAAACTAGTTTCAAATGTTTTCTGTATAGAGCAACCTGTTAATTTGAATGATCTTCTTGATTCTACCTTTTTAAAAAATCCATCATATACCTTTGTTTCTATATCTTCCAACATTAATTTAATCACTTATTTTTCTTCTAACCCCATCTTAGGTAGGTTTTACTTAGTGGCTATTCATGGAACCATGGGGTGTTCAAGGCATGACTTCACTTTCCAAGTTTATATCTTTGGTAGAGGTGGTAAGGTTTTACATGTAGGTGTTTTATTCTTTCCTTTATATGGCTATGTTGAAGCTTGTAGTTGTGACATCTATGTGGTTTATTATATAGGTACTTTCTCTAACTATTATTACTAGGTCTATAGAGGGATGGTTTACAATGGGGGTATAGACTTGATAGCTAAGGCTTTTTGTTGATAGGCCTCAACTTTTAATTCAACCATTGAAATTAATAATGGCATTAGAGTGGAAGTTGGGTTAGCCAAATTGTGTACCTTTATTTGTATTCAATTGTGTAGTTTGGTAATGGATGCATGTTTACCTAGATACTAAATGGATTCTTACATAATCCTTGGATGTGAAAAAATTAGTGAAAGGGTTTCTAGCCACCATGTGTTAAACTTATTTAATCATTCATAATACTAATTGGTTTTGGTCTATTAAATGCATATGAATGTATTACCTATCTAAAAATTGGTATTGACATTTATTGGCCCTAGGGGAGACTTCCAATGAATGAAACATAATAATAGGACCAAGAATTTGTATTGAAAGTTTTATGTACTTCCTAAAAGTACCTTTTTGATATTGGTGGTGAGCTTGACAACCAATAATTTAGACTAACTAAAATATTCATATAGAATCATCATTCATTAGGTGATGTTAATGATGCCTCTTGTTGTTTTCTTTATGTTTTTGCAAAAACTCTTCATAATTCATTGTACCATGGTGTGCAAAGAATCATCTACAATTTAATCAATAAGAGTTCATCTTCCTACCCTAGTGGTTTATTATTCTCTAATATTTAGGTGAAGCATTTATGTTGTATACTTATATTGCATTAAATATTTTCCACGATTGGGTAGGCCAATTTATTTTGAAATTGATTATGGACTCATCTAGATGGTAATATTGTAATCTAGATGAATAACACCTTGATTTACCAACTTAGTAATATCAACATGACTTCATCTAACTAGATGAATGTAGGTAACCTAAGAAACCTTTTAGTTTATAACCACAGAGTGAATGTTGTAGTGTTAATGTTACTAGTTGTGTTACTCTTTAGGATTGTATAACAAACAAAGTATATTATACCCCATTAATGAAATATAAGGGTTATATATCATTGTACTTAATTTTTTATATCCCTAACCCTATTCACATTTCCTCCATTTGACCATAAGATAATGGGATCACTAGTTGACCTATATCCATGGATGGATGAATGAGCAAAGATGATGATTAATTTGATGAATTTTACTCTAATTAAATTTTTTTTCACAAATAGATAGTTTAAAGGTCAATTTTAAAAATCTCATGTTAGATAAAGAATGTAATGGCTACTCATTGTCTATATCCCTTTAGTTTATAGTTATTTGGCCCCCAAATTCATGTTACCACCTCCTTTGAATGCATGTATTACATGCACATGAATTTTCTCTTTGTAATTATAATTAGATTATATAAATCATCTTGATAGGGATGTTTGATGCTTAGGTTGTGTGATTTATCTTTGGCAATTATTTTTGGTGAGTAGATGTCCCTTTAATTAATGAATTCATTTTATGCATCTACTTGTCATTTGATTAGCAAATCTATTTTGAAACTAATAAAATAGTTTGAGATACTACATTATTAATGGTTTTACCTAGCCTTTGGCCTTCCATATATTGTAATTATCTTTTCTTCACCTTCCTATATTTAATTACCGAGCTTGGTGTAGTGGTGGCTAGTTGTCCTAGTTGAGTTGTCTTGGCTACGTGGTCGTATCCTGTGATGATAACTAGTTATGGTGGTTATGATGTGTTGTGAAAAAATAATAATACTAAAAAACATTATAACGTATGAAAAAAATATAAAAAATCAATAATTAAATAAAATCCTGGCTACATAGTGCTACTTAGTACCCACTCAATTTTTAGCAGCATGATAGAGATTAAAGATGATATGACTTAAGGTTACAACCATTGATTCACCTTGCAAAATGGTTCCCTATCAATATTTTAACACTATGGTACCATATGGTGATACTTAGTGAATGAAGTAGGGTCCTTTCCATCATATGTGTAGCTTCTTTGGGAAAGCTTTAAATCTAATCTTGTAAAGAAATATAGTTTGATATAGGTAAAATTAATTAGATCATAAATTATGATCATGGCATGATTTCTAACATTTTTTATTAATTTGTTGGTTCCACTTTGCTCTTACCCTATCTTCTTCCATCTTAGTGAAATCTAACAATCATGCCCTTAATGAGTCCTGATCCCCTAGCCTCATGATCATTACAATACAAAGTCTAGGTATAATGTACTCCATAGGCATTAATACCTCGATGTCATATAATAATTAGAATGGAGTGAATCTAGTGTCCCACTTGTAATGTGTGTGATATTCCAATATAATTTTAGGAATTTGATCCTCCCAATCATCTCTCTAGACATTGCAAATTTTTGTCAACATCTTACCCAAAAATTTATTTGATGTTTCTGCCTATTGATTAGCCTATAGATGGTAAGTTGTAATATTATGGTGCGATATCATGATTTATTTTGTGAGAGTCTTAATATAAATATTGAAAAAGTGTGTTCCTCTATCACTTACCATCTTAAATAGACATCATAACCACATAATAATGTTTTCATATAAGAACTTGGCAACATCCTTCACACCATAGCTTGGAGTAGCAGTAGCTTCTAACCATTTTGTGAAATAGTTGATTACAATGATAATGTATCTAGCATGACCATGATTAGTTTTAGGATATATAGGTTTGAAAAAAATGATTCCCCATTATTCAAAAGGTTTTTATTTAATCATAATAACCAAAGGCATTTCATCTAGCTGATTAGGATTACCCATTTGTTGATATTTATCATAGTATTTACAAACTTTATGTGCATCTTAGAAAAGCATATACCACCATAAACCACTTTGAACTATTTTCATGGTAGTATAATCTCCTTTGAAAATTTCTCCTTCAATGCCTTGGTAAGCTTCTTAAAGTAATTGGGTTTGCTCATGTTCTAGAGCTAACCTACATAAGACATCATCTTTACTTAGCTTGTACAAGAAAACATTAATGAGTCTATATCATATAGCTTTAACAACCATTTATTTATTGTCCCTCTATATATAATGTGAATGAAAATTTCCTTGTACCATGAATTTTGTAATGTCCTCCATGTTATCATGAAATTCAATAGTTATAAATATATGTGCATTAATAGATTCATCTTCGAGTTCCTCTCATTCTTCCATATTATGTAGTATATTAAGATGATCTAGACCCAAATTATCCCATCTTAGCTTCACATTGATTCATAAATGGAATTCTTGTAAGAGCATTAACCACATGGAGATTCATCCCCCTAACATTGATTTATTGACTAAGTATCATAATGCCTGGTGGTCTGTGAAGAATTCAAAAGCTGTAGCCAGCAAGTAATGCCTAAATTTTTGAAATGCAAATTCTATGGTGAGTGTTGATTTCTCAATGGTTATGTAATTATTTTTTTCAAATAATATTTTCTACTTAAAAAATTTATTGGATGGTCTATCCCACCTTACTTGGTTGCACTAAGATGTATCTTATTGTAGTGCTCAAAGCATTGACATGTACATGGAATGGCTTATTCCTGTCATGAAATACTAAGATGGGTATTGTTACCAACCTCTGCTTCAACTCAATAGATTTTATTTAACACTTAATTATCCATTAAAATTTGGTGTCTTTGTGTAATAGCTTTTATATGGCTGTTGATATAGTTGTATAGCCTTTTATGAATTTCATATAATATCTGGTATGACCCAAAAATGTATACACTTAAGTTGAGTTTGTGGGAGGTGGCATTCCTTCTCTAAAAATAATTTTAGATTTATTAACTAAAATTCCATCATTGCAAAATATGTGACCCAATAAGATAATAAAAGGTGTAAAAATAGACATTTATTTAAATTTAATGCAATGTGCAAAACCTTGCATCGATCTAGAATTAATTTAAACATTGAGACGTGCTCTTTAAATAGATAAAATACTAACCAATCATCTAGATAAACATCCAATAAAATTTCATGAATGAATTATATAAATGAATTTACCATATCTCTAGAAAAAATATCATGTGCATTCTTTAAACCAAATAGCATTACCTTATATGAAAATGAACCCCATTTAGTAGCAAAGGCAGTTTTGTCTTGATCTTCTTTGGAAATTGGAATTTTTTGGTACCTAATGAAACCATCTATAAAGGAATATACCTCATGTCTAGTGATAGATTCAAGTAATTCATCAATAAACAAGATATTAAATGGATCATTTATGCAAGCATCATTCAATGTGAGGTAATCCCCACACACCCATAGTTATACCATATTCTTAGGTTGTACCACCATGGGACTCACCCATTATACCTTCTCAATTAGATAAATAATAATATCTTTTTACATTTTATCCAATTCATCCTTTAATTTAGTTTTCATTTTAGGATTGAGTCTATATGGTCTCTTTTTAATCAAGCACATGCATTCCTTTATCTCAATGTGCAAATCTCTCAAGGATGGAACTATGCCTTTGAACTTTGAAAATTTACTTTGAAACACATCCTAGTAGTCTCTTAATAGTTATAGGGATTCAAATATCTACTCTTGTCCCTGGTAATCTTCCATTGATGTAAACTTAGGGGTTGCTTATGTCTTAATATTTCCTTGTGTCTTTCGTAATAGTTCATAATATATTTTCCTAATGCACTAGGCATATTATCTTGTAAAATGGATTTGCCTTCCCATTGTGAGATGTCAATACTACACAAATTATCTTATTCTACCTACTTTTCACTTTATACTGGTTTAGGTTCCTCTTTTAGAATCAATTCAAAGAACCCTTCTAAATCAAGATCCCCATCACTATCATTATCACTAGATTTTATCAAATAATTATTTATTCTATTATAGGTCTAAATCTATAGTTGTTCCTTTTTGTTAGATTTGTAATTACGTAGTGAAAAATATAGACCCTATGCACCTTCCTGATGACAAGATGATTTAGTAACATATTTTAAATCTTCTACATGTCTATGACAGAAAAAAATAATCTTTTATAGGGCATTATATACTAAATTATTATCATCTTCAAATATAAAATTTTGGATAAAACCCTACTAAAGTTGTATCCAGTGTTTGGTTTCTCTTATATGCTCTTGATGCATGTATTAACTATTGGAAGAGGTGCAAGAGTATGACTAAATATGTGCAGCCAATATCGAGGCTTTACTCCCTGTGTAGTCCATATGTCTATGCACTAATGGATGTGTAGTTTGGGACATTAGCCTTCTTGAAATAAGGTACATTCTACTTTAATACTAGCTGGTAGTTGAAAAATTGCATTCAATATTTCACAAGTGTCCTCCTAATACATATATATGTTTCTATCGACATCCCACCATGTTGCAGCATTCTCTTTCAGTGCATAGATGTGTATGTTGACTCATTATTCTAACTCTGGCACATGGTGTTAAATTATGAGGATGAATGTATTAATATTCTTGATCACAAAATATTAAGGTATTTGGCATTTTTTAGAGAATACCGTGCATAAAGGTCTTAACTCATGATCTCTTTAGGACCAATTCAAGATTTGTGCATCTGTGTCACCACTTATGGATGAGGCCAAATTATAGGGTACATTTCCTTTAGGGATAAGTTCAATGTAATTCATCATGGTTTCAATATTATTATATAAAAATCTTACCACAAATCTTATTAATGAACATACTAAAGGAGAACCACATTCTTTAAGTTGAACCTATCTAACTGAAAACTTTATGATAATTAGTTTAAATACCTGCACTTGTTCATACTATGTAGTTACGGGCTTCCACTTTTGACACTGAACAATGTGCACCCTAGTTTTCCTTTCATCTATCCCCACCTTAAACTAGTTATTGTCCTCGTAAGCATAAGGATATTTTGGTTCCTTAGGAATGATATTTAGATTTTATTCATATTTTTTAGCAATATGACTACTATTTTATCTTTCTAATACACTTATAACTAATTGCACATAGTTTTAATAGTCATTTATTCATCATAGGCCCATTTCTTACCAATTAAGGTAGGGTAATGGGTATTTTTTGTCTTCATGTCAATGACCTCGAAGTCTCCTTATAATTTAAGTTTGGTGACTTTAATTTAAACTTATTCTAGTCAGCCAATAGGTTTGACTCTATTGAAATATTCTAAGTTTAATGTTACTAGACTGTAACTCAAAATTGGTAAACCAATGGCTTTCCTTATGGAATGAGGAATCATATTAACGGTATTACCAAATTCAAATACTACATTTGGGATTTCATATTTAACCAACTTGATTTCTAGTCATGAATCCACATCCTAAGGCTTCTTCGTCTTGACATAGGAAACTAATTTATAGCCCCTATCTATCCTTGTTACAGACATTCTAAAATATTATAAAAGAGGATCATGATATTTTGGGATATATCCTCATTACATAATATGATGAGTAGTTGTATTAGATCTATAAAAGTGGTCACAATGCCCTTTAATAAAATCTGAACAATTAACCCATATATTTGAGCATCAATAGTAGTATTATCCTCATTAGAAGTTGGTTTTATTGTATTTACTATAATACCTATGTAACCTGATACATTAAATACTTTTTAGTTGCAGGGTCAAGATATTTATTCTACTCCACTTTTTTAATACCTAGATCTTGAGGCATATCTAATGGAGGTAGCCCTTGTTCAACCCATTGTTTCCTTGTGATGGTTTGCACAAATGAATTTTATTTTGTTTTCACATTAATCATGTTTACATTATGCAATATTTTATCCTCTATTTGTTTTTCCAAAACATGGTAGTCTTCCATTGGATGTTGACCTTTGATCCTATAATATACATAATAAACTTGGATGTTAGGCTTTTTGGGATAATTATTTGTATAATGATTATATGTGCTACATAGATAAAATTACATGGGTGGTCTATTTTTCCAATTATTATTAATATGAACTCCTTGATATCTACCATGATATCTTCCATAATATCCTCCACTATAGCCTCCTTTATTATGTTGATATCCACAACCTTGGGATTATTGTCCATTATATCCTCACTAGTCATTTATCTATGTATCATATCCTCCATGTTGGTGCTAAGGAGAACTTGGGGTCTAATTTGCTTCATGTTGCTTAAGATTCATGTTGTTATATGGTTATATATACTAACTAGAATATTGATACGTTGGAGATGATGTATTATTCTAGATAGTTAAGCCTTGTGGTTGGTACTATGGTGATGATGGCATATGATACTGTGGTGATGAAGGCACCCATCCTAGACAACCTTAAGTCACATTTGTCATCTCCATATATTTTCCTACAATTAATTTCTTTACATTGGGTATTTTTTTGGTTGTAACTCTGAAGATGTTCTTTGTTATATCTTACTTTAACTCATACAATGCATAACAACTAGTGTCATCATGATTTGTAGATTTATATATATATATATATATATATATATGTTATGTGATTTATGAATATATTAATGAAAGAGATGGAATTTAGATGTAGGATGTCCCACTACCCTATAAATTTCACAAAATTCTATTTTGATTGTCGAGAAGTCATTCCTATGATGTCCCTTGAAACTATACTTTATGCACCATAAACCTAATTTAGGCTTGTCATTTTCATGAATTTCATTCATCCTCTTCATAAAATCATCTAAATTAGATTTTAGTTTGATCTTATTGATGGAAGATCTGCATCCTCTTCTATTTTCTCAACCCTGAAGGAAGCAGATCAAACATCATCTTTGGTGGAGAACTAGGTTAGCATGATGAGCCATAAAACTTATACGAACCAATTGTCCTTGTCTTTATCTTCAAGAATAAAATCAATTTTATTCATTATATTAGAGAACCTATGATCATATTCTCTAACTAATTCTCCTTATTTTTTTTGAATATCCTTTCGATCTTGGATCACTTGACTTGAGCATTTTTTACTTTGAATTCAGCTATCAACAAATATTTGACTTGTTTTAAATCTAGGTCATTAACAATTATTTATAAAATTATGTAACCCTTTTTAAAACCCATTTCATTTTGCATGTGACTAATTATTGTTATAGATCTGAAGATCCATCATACATCAATAAAGGTACAAACATACTTGCATGAAATGACATATTAAATGGATTATTAGATATTTTTATAAGTATATGAATACTAGTAACTATAACTAGTAGTGTCTGTGCATTGGTGGTTACATAGTTTAGTGAATGCATAGTGGTTATTGTGCCTATGGATTTATTGACACTACTCTTTTTAGGGGTAACCAAGAATTTATATTCCTATAACTCCTTTCTTTCTAACATCCGTTTCGTTTATGTACTGAGGCTTCCAAACTTGTTGGTAATGGAATCAAACCAGCCTAAGCTTCTCTCTTTATAATTCTTATACCTTTTATAAATAAAGTGGGCTTGGGTGATGTGTAATATTGAAATTAATGATGCTTATTTCCAACTTATTGCTTTGAATTTAAACCTATAATAATGCTACCTTCAAATTTAACATCTTCCCAAGAACTTTCCTTCCTAGTCCTAATGAAAATCCCCTCAATTAACTGTGAACTACCTCTATTTCCTAATTGATCTACCTCAGCATCCTCTTTCTCATATATCCTTTCCCCATATTTATCATACCCTTCTCTTTAAATAGCTTCAATACCTTATTTTAACAACCTTTCTTCTCCATCACTTTTGCCTTGCACTTATCTAGCTTTAACAACTTCTACTTTACTTCTAATTTTACTCATAGTTACTTCAGGTTTAGCTATCTTATTCCATCTTCTTTGTTATCATATCTCTCTCTTGAGTCCCAACATTTTATTTTTTATTAGATTCTTTTCATCTTCCATTTTACGGAATCAATTTCAAGTTCATCTTACTCAGCCCCTCATCATCCACTTTCTCTCACATGTACCCCTATGGTGCCCAAAGTTTCTACTCCATATTGGATGGATTAGGCACCATGGCCTTTTCCATAACAAAATTTTTGATCAAAAATGGTAGTCATTACAAAAAATTCCTTATGAAACAAATTAATCCTATGTAATCTCAAAAGTTATGTATCCTTGTACAACAAACTTTGTGATATACCCATCAAATATAGTCTTCATCTATTAATCTATTACTTGAGATAGTATATATATATATATATATATATATATATATATATATATATATATATATATATATATATATATATATATATATATATATATATATATATATATATATATTACATAATACATATAGATTTCCCTCATTCCAATTTATAAATTTTGTTTTCCTTAGACTAAGGGAATATTTTCCAATCTGGCTATCCATGGAGCTAATCATCTAGGAAATCCACACAAAAACATTTCATAATTTTCACCATAAATATGTTGTTAGATGATATCCTTTGCATTCTTTCTGATACTTTGTGCCTCTTCCTATGTAAAATTCCTAATTCTCTCATCTATCCATCATTCTACATCTCTTGGCCCTAAAAACCATTTCAACACAGTTCATCTAATTTGGTTCCATGGTCACTACACCAATGTTAGTAGAGGTTCTTGAAGTTTCACCAGAACATGTTAATTATAGGGATAACTTCCATAATGCAGAGCATAATATGTGAGAGAGAGATGGAAATCATACCAACCACATACAACATCTTTAATTATACCAAAAATTAGGGTGAAGCATTTATACAAATGAACAAGACCATAATTCATATTGCCTTAGATTACATAATAAATCAAAAAAGAGTATTTAACTATACATACACCATACATAAAAGAAAATAAGGGAAAACTATAATAGGACAATTTGTATTAATCTATATCAACACATCTAACTAGATTCTATTCCATCAAAGTACTATTTATAGTCTTTTACAATCCTAATGTTTGTTCACCTTCACCTTCTTAGAAATAGAATGAAAGACTCTTCACATTTTCCAATTATATGATTAGAGTTTTAAGGCTGAATAAGTACAAAATAGAAAATCAAACACTTCACACATGTGTTTATCTTATATACTTGATAATTTCAACAAGCTCCATTATATGTCCAACATGGAAGAAACACAACTGAATGATAACAATGCTATCAAATGAAAATAATGTTGTCATTTAATAACAATCTATATCATTCAAAATCAATGTTATCAAATGACATTGGTTTTATCAAGTGACAACATTGTTGTCATTTGGAAACATTTTTATGAAATCAAAGAACTATTATTATTTGATAACATTATTATCAAATGAGAACATTAATGGTGTTTGACAATATTACTATCAAATGACAACATTGCTCTCATTCGATAGTATTACTATTAGATTATAACATAGTTGTCATTTGATAGCATTTTCACCATTCGTCATTAAGTCTATCATTCAATGGTGAAGAGGTGTGATCAACAAAAAAACAATGTGTAATTCATCTTTGGGTTTTCTATATAGTCGCATGCCCATATAAATTTTATGCCCCTAATCATTCATCTATCCATTTGTTTACTTACTGAAACATTGTCTATTAATTTTCACTAGATTTTTGAAACACATACTTATAGTTTTGTCAATAAAAACTGAAGTTAATATCTATATGGGCCACTAAAATTTACCTTGTGAATAAGATACAAGCAGGACCTCAAAGCTTCACCCCTACTATTATATATATGAAAACCATAATTCCCAATCATGTTCAAATTTCCAATATATAAATTAATTTAGGAGTACATGGAACCAAGTGATAAAGTTGAATCCATATTATTAGATATAATAGATATGGAAGATTCAAGGAATGAAGCTTTGATTAATTTTAGTAAGCATCGAGACTTGGTCAAAAGATGGCTTGACATAAGAGTTAAGTTTAAAGCATTCATAATAAATGATCTAGTGTTGTTATGGGACAAAGCCCATAGAAATAATGAGTACTTTTTTAAGCACTACTTCATGGCTGCACCATCTAGAGATGTCCTTAAGTAACAATAATTTCTGAGGTAAATGTATGAGTAGGTTAGATTTACTATTTTCATAGTTAGTTTCTTTTCTTTTATGATTTGATTTATTTAAATTATTTTTATGTTTTCTACATTAGCCTTTCCTATTTTCAGCATTTTGCTTTTCTTTAGTTTAGTTCTCTATTTTCTAAAATAGACGTCTTTATTTTTTATGATAATCAAATCTTCCTATCCTAGTATGAATAAGCTAATTTCCAATTCACTAGACTCCCATGCATGATTAAGTTCATATTCTAAATCCATAAGGAAAGTCCCAAAATAAGAACAAGCATGGGAAGATTTTAGAATGGAATGCACAAATTAGTTTGTCTACATGGTTTACACCTTTGTATCTAAGTTTTTTTAGAATTCATGTATGCAATAAAAATATTAATCATGGTTATATCACAATTGAATACTTATATCAGGTATGTAAAATATTGTTTTGTTACCTAATACAAATTTAGAATGTTTTCTTATTTCCTTCAATCAAATACACTTTTCATGTTATTACTTGTTCAAAGGTAATAACCTTTGATGTGGATACATCTAGAAGGGATATACGAATAAATCAATTTTTTCCATAATACCAGCTCACAATGGTTTTAGCCTTCCTTCTTCTAATTCATATTCTAAAAATAAAATAAAATTAAAGAGGACCAATGTATCCTAAAAAGTGATCAGTAAAATCAAAATAAAATATAAAGGTGATAAAATACTCACATGGTGAAATAAGATTAATGTATCATGCATCATGCAAGAGTACGATGGAAGAAGTGGAGAAGGGATAAAAGGTTTCTCTATTAGAGCTATGGAAACCTAACACCAGTAGAAAAATTCTTTACTTTCCCTAATTTTAATATGTTTTAAATAAATTAGAATGAAACTAAAAGTTTATTCCAAGTCCTTACTACAATAGTCAAGACAAAGGTAAAAGAAAATTATGTCATCACACAAATTTAAGGTATGAGAAGAATTATTATATTAATTGAAGTGTTAGGGATCTCTTTCATGTTTCTAGTTCAATTATTATTTTATGGTATGATTAATGTTAATTTATATTTTCTAACCAAACATTTTGGGTTCTTGAATACTTGGGAGTATTCCCCATATGAATCATCATTTGTTGTACTCAACACACCCCACTTTTATTCTTTTTTGAATAGGGAACCAATATAAGTTAAAAAATCCTAGGTTTTATATGAAAAATCTCTTCATTAACATTCATATGCACACCTAGTTAATCTAAAATTTTAATAAGTTCTTATCTAGCATGTGGATGATTTTCATTCTGTGTTGAGCATGTATAAATGTAATCAACATTACCGCATTACCTAGATTTTCATTGTATGATTTATTCATAATGACATATTAATGGTCTTCAAGAGTTTTGTATATATACAAGTTTCACATTTAGACTTCATGTTTCTTTAAACATCACAAGTCTTGAATTTCACCTATTTGGTTTTATTATTTGGAACCTCTATTCAAAATCTATGTTTGTCAAAATATTTATCTCAAAACTTTCGTTCATCATAACATTTACAACAAATCTAGGCATCTTTGAACTTTTGAGTCTTCACACCTAGACAACTTTACTTTCTTTTGCATATTTTAAACTTCACATGATGTGTTCACAACTCTTAGTTTTTTTAAGTCACACTATTTTAACCTTTTAGGGTTTAACTATGTAAATTATATGTTTAGATTAAAAGGATGAGATGTCTAAATTAGTTAAATAAATTGTAATAATTAAGTACTTATTTGTGATGGAATTTGACCTTATTTTACTTTATAAAAATAGAAATAAATAGGAAAAAATATAGACATATCTAAAAAATGACTGTCATAGATGATTTGGGTTATGAAAAGTAGGTGTTAGATAGTTCTAAGTTCTATCAATATAATTCTAAAATCTATTTATTGACTAGCTAATAGTGCCCCATATGGATAATAGTTCCATGTTGTTATAGTGTCTTTAAACTAGTGGTATTTTACCATTTGCAACACTATTCTTATTTTATGGGAGCATGTATGACTATATTTTTAGGTCCTATTCCTACATACACAACCTAAAGCTCTATGTTATGCCTAGAAAACCTGATTTAGTGTGCAACCCTTAATCCCCCTTATAATTATGGCATGAGAAATAATTGTGTGTTTATTAGTAGGATAGGCTAAACATCCTCAAGACCTCATTGTGAATAGATTTTCCACATACCATTACTTCAAAGAGGGATCAAGATCGATGTAGTTCTCCCACCTAGTGTTTGATGTAAGTGCAAGTGAATGTTGTAGTGAGATTAGACTTGGATGCCTTGAAAGTTCTTGAGATTTAAAATATTTGAAAACTAGGCATAGGGTTATTATAGATAGTATTATGTATAATTAGGGTAGAATAGGGATAAAATACCCTAATTTTTATCAACTTGTCTTTGGTTTGAATGTGCTTTTACATCTTTTTTCTATCTAATAAATAAGGGGAAAATATACTTGTATTTATAGAGTTGTGTAGCTAGTGTAGATAATAAAATGTTCTTAGGTTGACCTTATGAGGGGCACTCATTTGAAAAATTATATGTTTGGGATAGTTGGAGATAAGGAAATTAATACCTAGTTAGGGACACTAGCACCATGTGGTTGTAGTGCTCCAAATGTGATGTTGATGTCCACTTGGTAGAATACTAAGCAAGTTGGGTTGGGATCTTAGAAGACATTTCTAGGACTATGTTTTGGTTGACTATAGGTGACAGTGTTCTAATCAATGTTTAAAAAAGTGTTTCTAAGTATATAGGATAAGTCTAGGTATAAGATATGAATAGGGTAACTCAAAAGACACTCTTAATATCAAATTACTACTTTTAGGTGTTTACATTTCCCCTCATTTATGTTAGAAATTTAGTAAAGTTAAATGAATAACATAAAGGAAAAAAAAAGCATACCTAGACTTACCTTGGAAGTGAATCCCATGTATTTGAGTGTGAGTATGAAAATGTGGGTCTGCTTATGTGAAACATGATCCAAAGCAATATCCTACAATGAAACATGTAAAAACTAGTCCTTACTTAAGAGATGATCAAAAGTAAAAGACTATGCTAAAATAAATTAATTGAGTAAAACTGAGTAAAGAGAGAGGAAATGAATGAATAAACCTCAATGGGTACATAAACTAATGCATGGAGCTAGTGACAACATGTGTGCAAGCATATATAGTGATCATATCATTGAATAACTTAGACTGAGCTAATGGCTTGATCAATCCTCATATGGGTAGCTCAAGAATTCAATCCAATTTTGATTCCATCATTTCCCACCCTTTCTAAGTGGATCTTGATCTTTTAATAGCTTGGATTAGACTATAAGTGTGTCTAACCCTCTCATGTGGGTGGCTAGAGAACTTAATTAGGCCATGACTCCATCATTACCCACTTATGTGAATTATATGCATATGTAATTGAATTTTTCAAGGTGTTGAAAGTATCTAAGTAAATTTAACTATGTATGTTAGCTTTTTGGTCACTCGGGTATATTAGGAAGCTTTGGGCCACTCATGAATGTCAACCAATGTATATGGAGTAAGACATAAATTTGATGACAACCAAGAATGTAATATCAAGTGTGTATATCATATATAATGACATGGATTTTTATATTCCATATAATCAACCTATGTGCAGCGAAGTATATGGAAGTTATGTGCCACACACATGCCCCTAATCTAGTATCTATGTATATAGAATGTAAACTATGTAATAGTTGAATATGGGTGGCTAAACTTAATGTGTGAGTGATTATATTTCATATGATGCACCTAAATCTAAGCAACGGATATTAATCTTAGCTGAAATTAGTGTATTTTAATAAAATCTAAACATAACTATCAAACTTGTGATTGTATCTATGCAAATTTATAATGTACCTAGTGTACTAGTATGTATAATCTAGACTATCTTGAAGCTATGGCTATTAGATAGTAGCACCATGTAGTGGATATTATTTCCCTATGGTGATAGTGTTATAATCTAGGTGATAATGTCTACCTAGTCTAAAATTTGGGTGATTTAAACTGTTGTCTGACTCCCTATTTTTTCTTGTGTTTGATTTCTAAAACTAAGCCTGTGTGCTGAAATTTATCTATAAATAACAAAGTAGGAGCCTGATCTCTTTGAAAAACCCATATGAATTTCCCCTCTTTTGATGGTAGTTGTGAAACCTATCTAATAATTATCCTCAAAATAAGTAGCTATGTAAAATATAGTATCTACAGTAGGTACATGGTATTCCAATACAATGTACAAACATATCATCAAAATTTAAATGTATCTAAGCATGAGTAAGTAATGTAATATGTATTTTGTAACCTAGCATTCTAAAAGGGTGTCAATATAGATGTGATCAGTGTGTATAACATAAAATATGAGTAACTACCTAGGGGGTTGGGGCATGATGTCCATCATGACTCTCAAGTAGGAAGGGTAGATTCATGAGATCCCTCATGGCATCAAAAAACTTGTGTGTGTGTAACAAAAAAATAAAAGTTTCATGGTGTAGAATCATACATACAAGCACATGAGGCATGCAAAAGTTAGGCTAAGGGAGCACAATATAAAGGACATGGTCACATGTCACTATATTTGAGAATAAGTACACACAAGGACATGTTCAAATGTCCACATACACAAGCAACAAGAAATTTGGCTTAAAGACACATAGAAGCAAGAAATAATAAACAAAGAAAATGGTAAAATTTCCAAGGCATACAAATATTTAAGTGGCATAGATAAAAGTAACAATGGCATATTCAAATGCCCTTGAAGATGGAAGAAGCATATGAAACACAATCAAGTCTAATATAGGAAAACTAAAAATGAAAGCATTTATAACTATGTAGTAAAAATATATGTAGATGCTAGTATGGATACATTTTGAGTCTAATTACTAAGAGTCAAAAAAATATGAATGATGAATAATAATGATCTATATCAAGATAAATCAATGCATAAACTGGAATGTATAGTATGTAAAGATAGAACCTAGTAGTAACAACTATGTATGAGATGCCCCCAAGTGGGAGGATGTATCAAATCTATAAAATTATATTAGTGTAAATTCCCCCAATGGGTAGATAATAGGTGGTCTAGATTAAGTAGTGTACTGGATTAATGTCTAAAATTTGTAAGCACTCAATAAGAACAAGTGAAGTATATGTGTATGATAAAACTGATTACACTATGATAACTATCCATATACAATATCTGACAAGTAGTATAAATGTAAACATATAAATGAATACAATAAATAAAAATTTTGTTCTATAAATATTTGAATTTTTTTGTATTTTAACATGTTATATTATTTTTCTGTATTCTGAGTATAAGCTATGTACAAGCAAACGAAAATAAACTATGTACAAAGAGCAAGGGACTAGAAGTAAATATTAAAAAATTAAATGAAGCAAAGTAAAATAAAAGTGTAATGTATCTATAGACCTAATATCACATCCATGGGATGTGGATAATCAAATGGTGGATCTGGTGGAAGATCATCTAGTGTTAGATACTAAGCCTGTTTAAACTCAAATAAGTCATCATCATCACAATCATCATAATAATTTATATGTATTAGTGGATCCTTATCCTTGGCATGAGTCTAGAGTCCATGTATTCAAATGGCATGCTTCTCAACTATATAAGACTCCTCTCATGTAGTCTTAAGGTAAACCACATTAAACCACAAAATATTTGTATGAAACCTATGGTTCTCATCGATGTCATCATGTAAAATACAAACCATGTGTCCATCATGAGGAAATGTAAATCATCTCTCTAAATGATAAGTTTAAGCATATATTTCCTTTAACCATGTACTACCAAGGATAACATATATATTATTGTCTCTAATCAAAATGAAAAATAATGTATTGGCTACCTTGGGGTGACATGAAATTGGTAACATAATATGTCTAATAGAGTCCTGATAGTGTGTATCATGTTGTACCTCACTCTCTTGATAACCAGTGTGGTGTAAAAATACCAAATTACAATTATTAGTATCATAATCCTCATTTATAGACACATGGGTAAGATATATAGCAATTAAAAATATATGTAAAGTTAATGGATCATGTTGTGAATATATGTGTCAGTAATGACTCTATCACAGTGTTTGTATTTATGTAGTAGCTCATATCACTAGTGGTGGTGGTGCCTATGGATGTGGAAGCTATATAATATGGATAGTTCCATTAGCCTTAAATTTATTTAATTTATGTTGTATTGCTACACACATGTTTGTATCATGTCATGTGAGTCCATGGAAGTGGAAAAATAGTTACCTTTCTTGTGGTGATAATCTACTAGCTAATTTGTGTCATATTGTGGGTAATATCATCAGTCCTATATCAAGTAATAGTTGAAATATCTATTCTGGTTTGTGTTATGATATCCTTACCTGAATATGTATGAATAAACTGGTATCCATGGATGTGACCATATGTACTAAATGGATCAAGGAATCTATTATTGATTGTGGCCAAGTATGGGATCCCATAGTTGTAGAATCATGAACAAGTGAGGATATTAGTGTAGGGAGAGGTATAAGATCCTTTGAATTATATTTTTACTCTCTTAGGACCACTGGTGTAAATCTCAATCGAAATAAATAATCATCAATGTCTATATGTGGTTGATCATCCTCTATAGTAGCCTATGAATCTATGTCAGAATTATGAATGTAAGCCTCTTCTAAATTTACTAGCAGTAATTGGACTATGAGAATCTCATCATTTATCATGGATGATGATGTTTGTAATGTAAGAGGTTGTTCCTCTATGCTTGGTAAAGGTAAAAATGATGGGAGAGGCTAGTCATCTATCACCAAAGAATGTAACTGTGCTTGAAGAATCTTCTCCTCTATTATCAATTAAGGTTCATGTGTTGTAAGAAGCTCTGAATGTGGTATATAAATAGTCTTACTAGACTCCCCCACCTCATAATTATGTATATACTCAATGGGAATCCAATAAGGTGGGGGTTAATTGAGGACATTAGGTGTCCCATCTAATGATGTACTCGATTTAGGAGGTTCAGTAAGCCTATAATATATAAATGTCTAATTATCTACTTGACATGTATATAGGTACCCATCATGCAAAAATTTGACACCTAT
The DNA here is from genome assembly GCA_037957365.1 of Torreya grandis. Taxonomy (NCBI): domain Eukaryota; kingdom Viridiplantae; phylum Streptophyta; class Pinopsida; order Cupressales; family Taxaceae; genus Torreya; species Torreya grandis. The sequence continues at coordinate 470,890 of JARHVA010004813.1, forward strand.
GTGATGAGTGGAAGGTACAACCTCTATAGCATGTATTCAGGGTCTCCTAAGTATCAAATTATATTCTAAATGGTTCAACATAACTTGAAAGTGTGTTGATAATGTATTTGGTCCCACTATAATTTCCAATGTGATTTATCCCAATGTCTATCTAGGAATGTCATCATACCCTCAAATGTTCTTGTATGTTTTCCTGAATAGATTCCATATCAATCCCCATGGTTTGCAAAAATGTTAGGTTACATATATTGAGTCCTTAACCACTATCAATGAGAAGTCATTTAATAATTGTGTTGTTTATTTAAAATTGAATAAAAATTGACAAGTTTTGATCAATGACTAATTATGAAGGTAACTCTTCATTAGAAAAAAATAACACATCATCCACATCTTTGATAGTATTCATGATAAATGTAAAATAAGAGGTCTAGGTGTCACATGGAATATATGTGTGATTAAGTGTTTAAAACATAATACCTTTGAAGATTATTTCTTTTTGTATTAATTCCAACATTGATATTTTGGTTGATGTATTCCTCAACTGATCTACAATATCAAATTCTCTTTGTTGATCTCTAGGTGCTAGTATAGTGTGATAAAGATGAGGAAGGTTGGTAGGGTTATGATACTCCTATATAGGCTGATGAAGCACCCTATTCTACCTAGTGACATCTCAAACCATAGGATATACTATTTGATGGGGGCAAGTAGTAGAGATGGGATGGTATCATAGATAATTAATTATTCTAGGTGAAGGTAGAATAAAAGGAGTCATCTGAGCCCTTTATCACCTAGTAGTAACCAGAGGTAATTCAAAGTGAGACATATGGTAATGATCCATAAAAAAATGGGCCTCACATGATGGAGGACTAATTTCTATAACAAGTTTATCTCAAAGTGAATCCATGATAGGATTAACATACATGTGTACCTTTATACAAATAGTTGGTAATAAACATAATAAGATCAATACCAAGCTTTGTATCATGAAGTAAAATATGGCTTCTATCATGATAATCATGGAAAAAAGATATACATTAAGACTTAGTTATTTCTAGAGATGTGAACCTAGGGTTATCTAGGGTTAAGGTTTTTGAATCTAGGGTTTCTTTACACTAATTTTAATTAAATGTAAAATAAATTGAAACCCTAATATTGAATTAATTTTATTTAGATAGGTTGTTTAAAAAAAGTATAATATCAGAAGTATGTAGCCCTATATTATTTCAAAAAAAATTAGATTAATGCAAGCTAGGTTTTGAATCAATATTTAAACTAAGACAGGTTCACCAAATGACTTAACCTTTTAGGATTTAACTATATAAATCCTATGTTTAGATTAAAACAAAAAGATGCCTAGATCATTTAAATAAATTTAAATAATTAAGTATTGATTTTTTATGAAATTTGACTTTCTTTAAATTTATAAAAATATCAACAAATAAGCATAAATATAGACTTATCTAAAAAGTGATTATCACAGAGGATTTGGGTTTTGAAAACTAGGTTCTACATAGTTCTAAGTGTTGTCAACATAATTTTAGAATTTGTTTGCTCACTAAACATTAGTGCCCCATATGGAAAGTATCACCATGTTATCTTAGTGTCCTCAAAGTTGTGGTAGTTTCCCCTTTTCAAGATTTTTCATGTTTTCTAGGAGTAACTACCCATGTGTTTTTAGGTCTCGTTCCTATGTGCACAAAGCATGGAGCTTTGTGTTATGCCTAAAAAACCTGATTTAATATGAAAAAATTAATCCTCTTTATGTGTATGGAATGAGAAATAATTATTTATTAGTTATTAGGATATGTTGGACATCCTCAACAACCCACTATGAAGAGAGTTTCCTACATACCAATACTTTAAAGAGGGATCAAGTCCGGTGTAGTTCTCCCACCTAGTGCTTGATGCAAGTCCAAGATAATGTTAGAATGAGAGTGGACTTGGATGAATTGAATGTGATTGAGCTTTGAAATCTTTGAAAAATGGGATAAGGGATAATATATATGTTAGTATACAAAAATAGTGTAGAATAGGGATCAAATACTTTAATTTTTCTAAACTTTTATTTGGTTTGAATGTGCTTTTGCATCTATTTCTCATCTAGTGAATAAGGGTCAAAGAGATTTGTATTTATAAAGTTTTGTATCTTGTGTGGATAATAAAATGTGCTTATGAAAACCTTAGGAGGGTTACACATTTTAAAAATTATATGTTTGAGAGAGTTAGGGCCAAGAACAGTAGCACCTTATTGGGGACATTAGCACTATGTGGCTATAGTATCCCAAATGTGACATTAATGTCCACTTGGAAGATTACTGAACAAGTTGGGTTAAGATATAAGAAGACAAATTTGGGACTATGTTTTGGCTAACTATAGGTGATTGTGGTCTACTCAATCAATTAAAAAGTGTCTAAGGTTATATGATAGGTCTAGGGCTAAGATAGGAATAGGGTAACTCAAGTGACACTCTTATCATCCAATTACCACTTTTCATTGATTACACATTCAATTTAATAGTTTAAAACTTCATACCTTTTGGTCTTTATGAGATTTTTTTTAGGAACCTATGTTCATAATAAATTTAAAATTTCATGAGTTTTGCACTTTGCCTATTTCAACATTTCATAATTTTTACAAGATGCAACTCATATGTTTTCATAAATTTTATTTCATAACTTCTTTTTAAAAAAATTATTCAAAAATACTTTTGTTTTTAAAATGTGTTTGCGAATTATGTTCACAAATTATGTTCTTCACAGATTTTGTCTTTATGTTTCAGGTATGCAAGGCATCATGAAAATTGTTTAATCCAGTCTCAAAAAAAGTTTTGACACACAAATTCTAAAATCCCACCACATGGCACTCCTAATCTTAAATATAATCAAAAACATGGTGACACATGTTCAATACTACAATGTGGAATATTTATGAATATATAGAAGGTCCACATGACATACCCACCAAAGTAAAGTGGAAAAGTTTAAATTAAATGAATAAAACAAGGTTAGAGATGTTGAGAATTAATGGTGAATGAACTAGAATTAAAGTCTTATACTCAAAATATATATCTTGAATTTGGAAGAAATATCATACCTATTAATTACTAACAAGCTCAAGTGAACTTACCCTCCAAAGAGAATTTGAATCCCTAGCTAACTTCATCCAAATGTTAATTACTTACATTAAAACTGAAAAACTATTGAATTTTATGAGAACATATTATTTATCAATTGTATCATCATCGAAACCATTCAAATTATTTCCACCATCAAAGTTATCTATCAAGGATAATATATAATAATAAGAGATTGTCTTTAATTTGAAAGTGTTCAATGGCCAATTTAGAAACTATACATATCTCTAAGATGTGATAAAAAAATGTGAATGCCTTATCAAATGAATAAAAACTCATAGCTAATAAAAATTAGCTGGTAACCCACTTGATATTACTAAAATGCCAATAATTAGATTTTATATCCACCAAGCTTGAAGTGATGCTCTACATTAACCTAATTCAAGACTTTTTATTCCTAAGAAAGGTAGATATTAGTAGTTTATTACACCACCTAAGCCACAAAATATTTGTTGCATGAATTTATGGAGATGAATTATAAAGGTACTTGTGATTGACCATCACAAATGCCACATTAAAAAATCATAGAGTCTAATTTTGGAAGAAATCAAACACATAGAGAATGCATTGAGGAAATGGATTACTCTTGGAGAGGTGGTCACTCTCAACCCCAAGGAGCCCATGTTCATAACTAGTTATAGTATGTGAATTTGTATAAGGATGGACTTGCTTAATAAGTTGTATGGATACCTAAGAATTTACTTCATTTTACTAGAGTAGGTTCTTATATTGGAATTGTTGATGACATCTGATATGATGTTCACCCTAGGAGAAATAATCAGTGCAAGACTCTAGGATAAGATGTTTAATAAATACAAAAGACACACTAGTAGCCACTTCTACATGATGTATTATTTATTAGATGTAGTCATGGCCACTATCTACTTCACAAATGGAGCATTCTAGAGCCCTGATCTAGACAACATTAAAAATTAGGTATGTGATTTTTATCTGTTCCTCAACATTTAGTCTTACATGAGAAACATCATCCACATAGCTAAGAATGTGTACCCTAATATGTGAAGGGTAATTCATGAAGAACCCCTAGATTAAGTTTTAGAGAGCATCAGAAAGACATTCTATCTAAGGGACGACTATTGGCTATACCTAGATTACACTGTAATTCTGGTATTGGGACATAAGGTTACCCCCATTTATCTCCCCAAGTATGTTCTATATAAATTAGTGGAGCAAGAGATAACCTATTAGCTATGGTGGAACATAGATGAGGATATGAAAAATAAACACAATGGTGTGTTCCATGGGTCCTCTTTGATGATTGGTTGCATGAGTTATCTAAAGATGAAGCATTTTAGAGAGGTTGTCAAACCCAATGAGTTCTAATCATTGTCATCTTTGCCAAATATGTACTAGGATCTTCATGGCCTTATCTAAAAGCATATACAAGGCTTAGGCATCCACAAACTACCATAAACCTTATGAGCATTACTTAGTATTCTTGAATTCAAAGGATGATGCTGAGGTGCTAGAAAGGGTGAAGGTGTTTTGGTTGATAGAGGACCATATAAGATATATCTAAAAAAACCCTTCATTATAATTGTGGCAGCTCATACTAGACTTCCACCTCCTAGTGGATGGGAAACTATAATTTATTAGACCTCTCAACCAACCTAACAACCATTAGACCAAGGAACATCCTCTAGATAACCACCCATTATGATGATATCTATGAAGTAAGAGAAAGCAAAGGAGGCACCTAATGTGTCTAGTTCCTCATAGGAAGGTCAATATTAGGCTTCACCACCACTTGAAATGAAGGTCATAAAGTAAGAGTAAGAATTGTGATAAGTTCCTATTGTTACAAATTCTTTAGGGGTGAATAAGAACTGATTTACATTGATTCCTCTGACTCTAACGACATAGCTATCCATATATATTATTCAACTCTTGTTAATACAATCATGGAAGTTCCACCTTCCACCACACAAAATAATCCTTTCATGATTAGAAAGACAACAATATGATACATGAGAAAATGAAGATCCCCTAGGGGCCCTCTTCCATCATCAGAGTCTCTTACCAGTCCAAGTGTGGAGGTGCCATCTAATGAGTTAGAGGATGACGATGAAGAGTTGAATAAGGATAATATTTTGAGTCTTGAAGGAGTCAAAGGGAAAAAAACAATGGAGGCAGATAAATCATGTGAGGTACACATTACTCCAGCCACTACTACATTTCCTTTGGTCCCTATAGTTTATGTTGCTCCCATGGTTAGTATTTATTCTGATGTTCCCACTATTCCTATTATTTCTATGAGTCTTGTTATTTCTAATGTTGAGATTGGTTCTTTATCTCTTGTACTTTCTAGTGTTGAGGTTGTTTCTCTTGCCCCTATAGTTTCTACTTCCCCTACTATTACTTTAGTCAGGTTTCCTTTGTTCCCCACTAAATCCAAGAAGATACATTTTAAAAAGATTAGGGGAGCCCTTGATAGTGCTCAATTACATGTATATTCCACTAAATTGGGATTTCCCATGCCTTCATCTACCACCACTTAGGCTAATTTTATTATCCCCTCTACTAAATCTAAAAATAATAAGCCTACTTATATTGTCAACCCAATGCCTTAGTTTAATAATGTGGTTTGTTTTAAGATCATCTTCGTTTCATTCCTAGACCTATTACATATAAAAACATTAGTGCAGTATTTAGGGGATGTTTTGATAATGACCACTATTGAGGACACTCAACCAGTATATGCCACACATATAATAATCCCATATTTGGCTCCATACCTAAAATCCAAAGCTTTCCAAACACATAATTTGACAATATTTGAGCTCCCCATTGTGAGATCCATTTTTGACAAATCAATAATAACCATTTAGAGGGTCAGGAAGAGGAAGATAAAAGATTACTCTTGTAGAGGCTTGGTCTTGGAGGAAATGAAGGATGTGTTCCTAATCTCAAATAGAAAGAGCATGAGACTTGGGTAGTCTCCCTATAATGAGGACATCAAAGTCTATCTTTGGGTGAATAGAGAGGAATTTCTAGAGCTTCATGAGGGCACAAATTAGGAAAAGTAAGAGTTTTAATAAGAACTAGAGAAAGTGCATGACTAGTATTAAATAGTGAATGTTCTTGGATTAATTAAAGGTGATTTACAAAATGTAGCTCTTAGACTATATAATATATTGGAAACTATTGGTTCAGTTAGGATTGAATTGTCCCCTCACATTATTTAAACTATTAAATTATTTAATTATTTAAAATAAGATGAGAATAAATCTAAATTTTATATATTATATACTACCAATAAGGATTTTGGCCATTTAGACTCGATGACACCATTCAAAACAACCAATACTCTCAATATAGTGGTTATTAGGACATCAAAAGTTAGAGAGTGGGTATCAAGTTCACAAGCCTTAATTATTAAATTGATAGAGTGGAGAAAAAATTCCTACAAATTTTGGATGAGTTGAAGCTTTCCCAAGCCCTTCATCCTTTAGGTAAATTTAATAAGCAAGGCCAATTTAGACCAGCTACTCCAATAGACATCAGCCAATTTTAAGCAAATTTTCCAATCGATGAAAACTAAAATAAGTTGAATAAGAACTATATTTTTCTAAAAAAGTCATAGAGTTAGATATCTTTGAGGTGGAATTTAGGGCCACCAAGATAGAGCATAAACATTTACTATCACAGGTCACCAGGGTGCATAGGCCCTCTCTTTTGAATATGGACATAATAAAGTTACAACATAGCATTAGATACAAGCACTACCAAAAACTAGAAGTGAAGAAACAAGATATAGCTAGGTCTTCCAATTCAACTACACATTCCATTATAGTCCCTCTAATGACTATCAGTTCAACCATGCAGGCCCTAATGACTAGTAAACCTTAGATTATTCAGTTATTTTTATATGAATTTTACATGTAAATTGAATATATAACTAAGATGTGTAATAGTTGATTGAATAGTTTATTAAACATGCACACATTGCATGGATTTGTAAGATTGAGTCTAATTTAAAAAGTCTCAGTTTTGAATCGTTTAGACATGTATGCATAACTTGCATTAATTATAAATCTCATTCCAATTATTACTAGCATGTAATTTTAGACTTTTTCATGGGTTTAGAGGATGGGGTGATCCCTCATCAAATCTATTTATATTGTAATCCTCTCAGTTTCAAAGGAGGAGGAGGATTGGAAAATTTATCAATACAAAAAAAAATCTTTTGATTATCATGCAATTGTGTTGATGTTGTTCTATTTTAATTATGTGTAATTAAGTTTTGATTAATTTCTTGGTGGGGTGATTCAGTAATTTAAAGTGTGAAAAAGCTATGAAGAATTTATTTTTGCTGTTAGTGGTTTATGTTAGTATAGTATGTGCAATAGATATTGGATAACTCATAAATATCATTGATTTTATGCAATTGCGCTGACTATTTCATTTTTTTGAGTGTGTAGAGGTATCTTTCATGATATAGTTTTCTAGGAGTGAGCAACAACTTCCTTAAATACCTCTTTGATCCAATTTATAAGGGTGCACAACAATTGTAGACACCTAAAACTAGCCACCAATGGCTTCATATCATTCTTTAGACTGATTCTTACCAACCTCTACAAATCTAGCCTAAGAATCACTAAATGTCTCAAATTTGGCTTCATGACACGCTATTTGGCATATAAACCAATTAAATGGGGAAAATGCACACATCAAATTAATTCAAATATTGAAAAATACTAAAATGCCTGAACATAATTAATTAAAATACAAAACCTAATCAAATGCCTAATTAAATTAATCCATGAGTAATTAAATGAATTATCAAAAAAGAAATTCAAAAATCAAAGAATATCGTAAGAATTCATAATTACCTTTTGTGAGTTGTCAAAAATCCAAAAATATCTCAACATGCCTATTCAATGCTAATCATGACCATTTGATACTTTTTAACTCTATTAAGGTTAATTAACTCACAAATTTTATGTTTGATCCCATTCCAAGATCTAATTACACTCTAACTCACCTTGGGTTGGGGCTAGTTGCTAAACCTATAAATACAAGAATTTGCCTCTTCATTTGGAAAACTTGGACATAGTAATTTTATAATGTTAGTTTTTTAACAAGATTAGAAACAATAGAATTTTAATACCAAAATTATGAATTACAAGCCAAGTTAGTTTGATCCATCAAGCTACATCAAGTAATCATGATCCAAACAATGGTGCCAAGAGGAGAAAGAACCACACAACTCCATTTCCCAAGTACTTCTTGAGCACAAGATGAGCAAGCCAACAATGAGATATTTTGGAACATTTAGGGAAGGTAAGAAAGGTTATTTTTCTTTCATTTTAGTTGTGATTTGTCTATTGGTTTTTCTTCACTAAGCTCCCCCTATGATCTAGGCATGAAGGTTTTATGATTTTGTTAGTGTGCTCTTTTCATTTTGATTTCATTATGAAACTAACACTTGATCTAACCTCTCCTCCATCATCAAATTCCTAACATCAAAAATAACATGCTCAGTGTGACTATTATGCACCCCACATAGCAAAGAGATGAAGATATAACTTAGAATTGAGAAAAGAATGCTCAAATTCTTTCAAATTTTCAAATTTTAGATTTGATTCTTCCATATTTTTAGTTTTTGATTTATCTCGGATCTATATAGAGACCAACATCAGTTAGCCCTAACCAACATTGATTTTATCTAAATGATACCATTTCTACCCAACTTAGCTTAGTTCTATGTGACCATCATTGGTCAGCATGTAGGGCAAAATACAGTTTACAAAGATTGTATTTTGAATATTTCTAGTATTCCTAATTATTGTTTCTTGATTTTAATAACGTCTAAACTCTTAGACTAATAATCTCTTTGTAGGTTTAGAAAAACTTTGATAATTTTTTAGTTTACCTAACATTTTCATCTTTTGTGGTTTTGCCTTTGGGTTCACATGTTGATCGACATTAGTCTTAGTCTACCAGTATCAGTCATTTATTGCCATCATTAGTTTTCTTTGAGATTCACCAAAATTGATTACCTTGAACCAACATCAATCAGTTCTGACCAAGCACAGTCACTGTGTTTTAAAAAAAAAAAAAAAAACCTTAGAGCTCCTTTTCCAAAGTTCATTTACTCACAGTCAAAAGTGCTTCAAAGCAAAAGGAGACTATCTAACAATTTTAGGTCTAAGGCATGACTGGAACACAAATTTTCAAATTTGAATGGTTTTACACTTCAATTTGGTGTTTAAAAATAATTAGATAAGTCTTGCACAATTTAGTTTGGTGATAGATCTTACACATTTGGTATTTGGTGTTTAAAAGGAATTAGAATGGATAAGTCTTAAAAACAATTCATTTTGGTGTTTACAATGAATGCTTAAGTCTTGAACACTTATCTTTGGTTTTTAAAAATGAACTTAGACTAAATCTTGAACATTTGGATTTTTGGGCTTGAAATGAATATAGATTTTTTTTATTAAGTTGTGTTGTGTAATTCTTTCAATCTATAACACTTAAACAAAGGGGCCAAGTAAATAACATCATCATATATTTCAATTTGGTGCCTAAAATCAAACTTCAATCACAATTTCTTGTAAAATGTTTGTTGTTTATTTTTTTTGTAAAAATAATGGAATGTGTATGCTCTCACCATCCCCTACAGGGAACTCAAGAGATTAAAAGTGTCTTTTCATTGCATTTTTTCTTAGTGCAAGGCATATAAAGAAATTTTTCTAGGCTCTCCCCAAAACCTTCATGGTATTGGATGACCCAAAAGCAACCTCTAAAGTCTTTCTACTTAGTCCTTTTTTCATGCAATTTAGCTTGTGAATGGGATGTCATTACCTCTCACGAGTTCTCTAAGAAAACATTAATTTGAGAATTCATCTCTTAGTAGTGTCTCAACCCCACTCCATGGTGGGATATAGAAATTAGGGAAGAGCTATGGAGTTGAGTGGCTAACCTCTCCTTTAATAATGAAAGCCCAAGTCAGGTTTGGTCAAATAGGGGATTTCAATAAGCAGTCCATAGATGGAATCATCATACAAAGTAATAGACCTTTTCATGACAAGTTTATCGATATGAACTCAATTAACGTGATGATTCTCTTGATTGTTTTGAATTAAACTAAGCAATCAATTTTTCAAGCTCATTTATATTCTTCTATACCATCCATCATGTTTTATTTCTCATCATTTTCTTCTATCCTATATCTTGGGATAACTACATTCGGCCTAAAGTTTTTACTAGACATTGCGTCCATGGAACTATGTAGGTAGTGTCCACTTACCTAGTGCATATGGAGATAGTTCAGATACCCCCTTCCTTTTTTCTATTCTTCTATTTTCTCTATCTGTTAAGTCATTACCTATTTTCTAGGGGTAATGTTCATTTTGTTTGTGTCACATTATTTATACTAACATTGTGACTAACTATTATTTGTTTAGTTGTTTATCTTTGTTTGGTTTATTTTCTTGGTGTTTTGTTTGTCTATTTTTTGTGTCCTTGTTTGTTTTATTTCCATACTATTGCCTTGATTCAATCATGTGTGTTCATTGGGTGATTTATTTCACATTATTCTTGAATCCATCCATATTCATACATCAACATTTTCATTATGGTTTTTATCATTGATGCATTGTTTGTAGTTGAGTATTGGATCGAGAGTCAATCCTTATGCATATTTTGTCCAAGTCTTGGTGGTGTTCTATCATGATGCCTACCATCACATGATATAGTAAAAATCAGCTTTGAGAAGTCTACCCAATAATGCAACAATGATATCTCCTTAGCACCAACACCAACAACATTCTTGACCTGATCCAAATCATATCCCAAATAGAGTAATTAAACAACAAAAGAATTATCCTCCTTTTTTATTTAGATGAACATCTCCCTACTAGCAATTTGCCAGATTCATCTTCATCCTCTATATCAATTTGACATCATAATATTCCCATCATCATTTAATATCATGTTTTCCACTATTGGGATACAATGCTTATAACCGCCATTAAGTAAACCATTGTATACCATCCCATTTGTTTGCCATAATTGGGGTACAATGATTATAACTGCCTATAAAAAATTCATTTCACATCATCCCACTTTTATTCTCAGTGATTATAACCATCTATGGGCAAATCATTATTTTATATTTAACTGATTATAACTGCCTTCGAGCAAATTAGTCTCTTTTTACCCTAGGCCTTTTTTGATGATTATAACTGCCTTTGGGCAAATCATCACCTTTTTTAATCCCACCTATACCAATGATTATAAACTCTTATAGGCAAATCATCTTATTTGTCTATCCTAACTGGGGAAACTCCATATGCCACTAATTAGAAACACCTTTTGACAAATTAGTTTATTTCACCCCATCATTTCATCTGTTTGGTCCACTCATTTCCTTTTTTAAGGGATTGTTTGCTGAGTCCTTTTCCAACCACTCGCCTGAAGGGGCACCCTATAGTTCATTTATTACCATTAAATTCATAAGCATATAAGACCTTTTCAATCTTTGAGAAGATATTACTGTGCTTACAGCTTACAACACCTTCCCAAATAGGGGGAAAATGTAGACACCTAAAACTAACACCAATGGCTTCTTCCAAATTTTAGACGGATTCTTACCAACCTCTACAAATCTAGCCTAAGAATCACTAAATGTCTCAAATTTGGCTCCATAACATGCTATCTAGCCTATAAACCAATTAAATGAGGCAAACACACACATCAAATTAATATAAATCTTTCAAAATGCTAAAATCCTTAAATAGAATTAATTAAAATACAAAACCTATTCAAATGCCTAATTGAATTAATCCATGAGCAATTAAATGAATTATTAAAAAAGAAATTCAAAATTCAAAGAATATCCTAGGAATTCATAATTACCTTTTGTGAGTTGTCAAAAATCCAAAAATATCTCAACATGCATATTCATTGCTAATCATGACCATTTGACACCTTTTAACTCTATTGGGTTAATTAACTCACAAAGTTTATGTTTGAATCCATTCCAAGCTCTAACTATACTCTAACTCTCTTGCATTGGGGTTAGTTGTTAAGCCTATAAATACAAGAATTTGCCTCTTCATTTGGAGAGCTTGGACATAGTAATGTCATAATGTTGGTTTTATGACAAGATTGGAAACAATAGAATTATAATGCCAAAATTGTGAATCACAAGCCAAGCCACTTTGAGCCATCAAGCTACATCAAGCAAGTATGAGCCAAACAATGGTGTCAAGTGGAGAAAGAGCCACACAACTCCATTTTCCAAAGACTTCTTGAGCACAAGTTGAGGAAACCAACAAGGATATCTTTTGGAGCATTCAAGGAAGGTAAGAAAGGTTATTTTTCTTGCATTTTAGTTGTGCTTTGTCAATTGATTTTTATTTACTAAGCTCCCCCTATATCTAGGCATTGAGGTTTTATGCTTTTGTTGGTGTGTTCTTTTCATTTTGATTTCATTGTGAAACTAACACTTAATCTAACATCCCCTCCATCATCAAATTCCCAACATCACTTGAAACTAACACTTGATCTAAAATAACTCTAAATAAAAACAACCTTTAGTTGAGATCTCTGAGTTTACTATATCACCCTTTCCTTTGACTCTTTAATTGTGTTTGCATGTGTGTGTACAACAACTAATAGATGCAAGCATTAGTTTTAGACACTTGTCTACAAAGAAGACTAGCCTAGAGATAATCCTTCTTAAGATCACAAAACCTTCTTACCTGCTTTCTTTCTTGCTCTACCCTTTATTTTTGGAGTTTTTTTTGAGATCTACCCATTTTATAACACAATGCATCCGTCGAACTCAACTAGGTTTTAACTTTCTTCTATGTTTCACTCACCCATTCACAACTAGTTAACAACCTACATGTTTGGCCTATTATTCTACCCCCTAATTGTTCAACCCATACATGTAACTCATGCACTAGAGTGAAGCTCATGTTCATAGAGATTCTAAAATGTTAGAGGTCACCTCGTTCAAATATATGTTGTTTATTAAAACCACATCAACACACTCAAAGGAGTGTCAAAGCATATAGACACTCTCAACAAGCCCTAGGAGCATACGAATGCTCCAAACTAAAGAATCTAATGAAGAGAGAAAATGGAGATAAAGAAATTTACGGTTAAAGAGATCAAAGACCATCAAAATTTGACAAAAAATGTCAAGATTACCTAATTTAAACTAATAAAATTTGACAAAAGACACCAAGATTACCTAATTTAAATCAATAATAAAAAAATACACAACTTTACTAAAATTATATATGTTAATGAATAATATTTATAAAACCACCATTTTTAAAATATGTATACCCCTTTAAATCATGTTTCTAATATATATATGATTTAAAGGGGTATACATATTTTAAATGATAAAATTACAGGGCAACTAAACATGCTCTTCTTTAATAATATGGTGAAATATTAACACATGACAATGCTCCATAATATGTAACTCATGTTAGTGTTAATATTTTTAAACCGTACTTATTACACCCCTTTAAAAAAAATTCGATATGATCATAAATGAGTAGAAATAGATTTCATTTATTTGTGTATGTGGTTAAATAAAAAAGAAACTGAATTTGTAAAATTAAATTTTGCCTCGAATAAAATTTATCCAAATAAAAACAATGCATCAATGTCAACATCACTAACTATAAACTATAGTTGATTCCCGAGTGTTATCAAAGCATTGCATTTGGATTTAGTGGAGCACGTGTAATTATGAAAGTAGGAACTAACTACCAGTGGGTATAATTCCAATCATTTGGCATTAGGTAACATCAATGAAGACAAGACAAGACGGTTTCACAACGTTGATTGCCATTGTTTAAACAATGTTTTTTTTGGAATTATGTCCATTTTATTTTATATTTATTGTTGTTTATTTTTAACATGGGTTTTTACCTATTTAGTGTGCATCATACCTCCACAATTCAATTATTAATATTGTAATTATTAATAAGAGATGTTTTTAAGATAAAAATTGTAGGTCCAAGAGAAATAGTTTTACATAAAATTAATATTTTTATATAAAATAGTGTGTTTAAATTACTTTGCGTAATTTATAATGATAGATTATACAAGTGTATTTTGAAAACATTAATATAAAAATTATTTTCATATTTTTATTTAAAAGGATTTCTATTTACATTGTAATTGTTAGTATTAACATTGTTGGAAATGGTATCATTAGCCAAAAAAACCTTAAAATTTTGTTCTCAAAATATTCTACAAAATAATCTGTATAAAACTCCCCCAACATTATTTTGCCAATTTCCAAGTTTGATAATATTTGTATATGGTTATAACAACATACTTTAATATAATATTTTATCAAAGAATTCCCTTTAAAAGTATGTTGAAAATTACATAACATTCTACATAGTCCCTACAAGGGATTAAATTGGTTACTATCCAAAAGATGATCAAGTGGTTTTTTTTAAATATATATTTTTAATACGTTTTTCCAAATTTTAACCTATTTCCTTATATGCCCACAATTGTCTACTTTTTTTCCTTTAGATTCTTGATTTTATCATTGAAAAACATATGACCATCAAAATGTTGGTTTGGGTTGAGTTCCCCGATAATATATTTTATTTTATTTTTGTTATTTCTTGACCAAATTGCTTCTTATGTTGGTTGGCTTGTTTGTATTGATCCACACAAGCTTTACTTTACCTATCCTCATAAATAGGGGTTGAGTTTGATCTCTCTTCATACCTTAAGGAAACCACTATAATTGAAATAGGTGATACTCATCATTTCCACTATTTTTTTGTATATTAACTTATCCAAAACATGTTCTGAATGTCATTCCTTTGAATATAAAATATGATATTCTCCCAAAATGACATCGGATACCATACTTGTTTCAAAACCATTGTCTGATAATGCTCAAGTGACTGGCGAGGATAACTAAACCACTATTGGTGGTCAAAATGTTGATTTAAATTTAAATAGCAAACCCTAGGACTAGCCCTAGCAGTACTCAATATTCTCTTAAGATTTCCATGTAGGCAACTAAACCTTCATGAAGCCCATGCATAATAAAATTGAAATCTCTAAAGAGGTGGTCAATCAACATTTATCTAATACTCCTTCAACACTAGTGTCTTACCGACCTTTCAGGAAACTATTCCTTACTCTCAACCTTATATTAAAATGAACTTTCCTCGTAAGATAGTGGTGCAATTCTTTCATATCATGCCTCACAAATTAGAGAATAAAGAATTTTTTTTGAAGGGTGACAACCATTTTAGCTTGGTGATTTTATGCAAAAAATCCAATAATATCTTATTGCATAATAGTTATGGAGCTCTATAATATTTAGACTCTAATAAAGGGTTTTACTCTAATGATTTGTCTCTAGATCCATGTTTTTAAATAATTGTTTCATTATGAAAGGTTTGGGGTCTCACAAACCCACCTTGCAAGTATTTGTTACATGAATATAAACATTAAAAGCTAGTAATTGATACTTTAAAATGTTAGTTCTGACTTACCTTCATCCTATGTGACTTGTGTTTACGTACATGACTCGCATTCACCATTATATCATATCCACATGCCTTCTATAGGCCTAGCCTTCCCAAGTTGATATTACTTACCTACATGTATTCCCACATTTTATATCAAATTAGTTATTTATTTTACTCAAAAATCTCCAAATCATAAGATCAGTATTCCTATCTCTTGGATAGTAACATCATACTCATAACATTTGTCTAACGATAGCATCTAAGTCTAATAGTTTGGTTATAGACCAAGCAATGATTAAATTTCAAATCCAAATCATTTCAATGTTTAAGTCTTGTCCATCTATCATGTCAGTGGTGTGATAAATTACCCAAAGAGTTATGTATAAATACGCAATAGGTGTGATACTATTACCCATATAGAAAACACTTAGAAAACATACTCAAACACTTACACATTCAAGATAACTTCCATATTCTTCTCAATTTTCCAATCAATCACAACTAGTAGGTCTTTACCAAGTCTAATGCACTCAATATTTAGGCCAAAGGTGTCACTTACTAAGCATCAAGAGTTAAAATATAGGTTGCATCCATTAAAAAAATACTATTTCACTCATTCACCTAAAATGGTGAACTACATCTTATTCGACTTCCATCTTTAGATTATTGGATATTTAGAAAACAATCAACCATTCAATGGGGAGTGGTTTGAGTAACCTTAACCTACCTTTTCCCCCATTTTCAAGCCTAATTCAATAATTATAAGTGGACTTAGGGTTTCAAGTGAAGGAAATAGATTTATATGATTTGTGGATATAAGCAGACCTCAAGATTGCACTCAAAGCTAAAAGTCAAATAATTACACCTACCTATATCAAACTAGAGAAGAAAAATTTATAGAGATAGAAATATCAAATAGGGAACATGGCATATGAAAATATTAACCTAAGGTTGATGATATTATCTAAGTACACACAGAGGTCCAAAACCTGAACTGAATGGCCTATAGTCTAGTTTTCCATCCTTCATACCACCTACCTATAGTCTTAATATTTGAGAGGGTAGTTAAGTAATAAATATCTTGTCCCCTTGTATTTTCTATATTTAGTAAGATAGAGAGATAAATTAGTTTCAAGCATTTACAATAGATTTTTACTTTGATGTATATCTTGCAAACAATAGTTCTATATAATTAGGGTTAACTAACCACATTAATCTTAATACTGGTAAAGCATATTAGTGAACTCGAATATTGTATCAGCCATCACCAAACCTTATGTTACCTTTATAGTTTATTTGTCCATTATAGGTTTCAAATTTATGTGTATAAAACTGATTTTTAATTTTCATCTCTAACTATTCCTAGTACACAAATTACATATGGCCATAATGGATGCACATAGTTTATATTTATTTACAAAAATATGATTGTAATTGTTACATGTTGCTTTCCTTTGATATGCAAAATATATAGTGAACATGTAATTCCATGGATCTAATATATGTACATTAACAAGGCTAAAATAACCATTGAAATATCTCATGCCTATCTCAGTTAACCTTATTATATTATCTAATTCAACTTAATTCATGTCAATACTAGGTGTCAAATGCCATAAAGGATACTCTTTGTTTATCATTCTATTCATCCTTTTTATGGAGATTGTTTGATGGTTTAATATGATATCATTCATGAAACTAGTACAATGCATGTTAATCAAAGATATGAATATTTAGATTATCTTGATAGATGTGATAGCATCAGTGAAACAAAATTAACTATATTTATTGATATGAATACATAAATGCATGATGCATTGTTATATGTAAGTAGAGATAAATAAATAAAGTTCACTAATTCCAACTCAATTGAGGAATAGTTATACCCCATTAATGATACCAATCAACCTTTTGGGGGGGGGGGGTAATAATTCTACCATGGGTGTTTATAAAAATACCATTACTATTAGGCCTATGTCTACACCCTTGGTTACACATATATTTCCCACCTAAGGTATAGGGTTGACATAAGGGTGATCTCAAATTACCATTCCTATTTATACACAAACAACCTACACTAACCTTAAAATTATTATGCATGTTGCATCATCAAATTCACCTACTGCACAATCCCTTGAGTACATTATTTTAGCTCTGCAAACCAAGGTGTTACAATTTGAGTAGGGTACATATAAAACTAGTCAATCCATGGATTTATATGATATTTTGTTCACATTATTTTATCCCTACATATTTAAGCTTACCATTTACCCATGGAATTTATAGCTCCTAAACTTTCATTGTGTGAAGGTAAAGGTGATCTTGAATAACACTTCAGATTCTTCCACATAACATGATTAAATTATGCATCCAATGATAAATTATTGACAAATGTATTTCTTATAAGGCGTAAGGATTAGGCACTCTAGTGGCTTTATGATCTTCCATATCAATTATTAAATAAATTCAATCCTTTAATAGATCAACTTCTAACACACGTATCCATCAACATCAGTGAAAAACTCTCTTATGCGCAAATGTTTAAACTCAAGTAAGCATCTAATGAGCCATTCAGTGATTATGTACTACAATATAGGAACATGTTATCCATGATGAGAAATTTAATGGTAGATTATGATATCCAATACATCTCAATAAATATTTTATATCACCACTCCATGAGTGTATTATATTAAATATGTTCAAGTCTTTTGAAGAGATATGTCGTATAGTCAAAGATCAATAAGTGAAGCTCATAGTTTTTAATAAACTAATGTACATGCCTAATGCACTAAATATGTCAACTTCCAAGTTTTATTTCAATCCAAGCTACAAGGTTAAATCAAATTATACTAATAATGCATACAAATCAATAAATAATGTACTATCACAACCTAATAATTGGCTTCTCCTATTTGTACCACAAAAGAGGTAGTTTTCATAATTACCTCAACCTCCTTATGTGATTTTATAGTGGTTATCTAAATGTAACCTCATATCTCTCCCTCCAACACTTGAGGTTGATATGAGCTGAATATTGCTAAAGGGATGTGACAACAATGCTTATTATGACTACCACTGATGTGTGTGACATTATACAAACTGATAGTATAAGCTAAGGCATAAGATATAAGATCTCATTAATGACCATATTATTAAAATTAGAACACCCATAGATAATTCAAGACCATAATATATTGGAAATATAAATTTAAAATTCATTTTTAATACTCTTATAAAACATAAAATAGTAGACACAAAAGATGATTTTGATGTGTATTATACATACAATTCACATCCACCTCCTTCCACATATGTTCACCCCTTGGAAAGTGTTATTGGTATAATGATAAGAGTTAAAACATTAAGCCCCACTATAAAATTTGATGTTATGGAGATCATTGATGATGATTAATATTTCAATTATATATTTTTATGAGCTTATGTGGATTTGTAACTCGTTTATATTATAAATATTGATAATGGTTTAACTTATAATTCTTATACATTGACATTTTAACATTCTCTTGGGTAGACACACAAGGATTTGATAGAAAAAAAAAAGATAATAAAAATAATTAATATAAAAAGACAAAATACCTTGGGACACATTTTGATAGCTCTTAAGGTAGGCCCTACAATAACATCTACTCCATTCCTAGTTTTACCAAGGACATAAGTCTTTTATATGTTATGTGGATTCCCCTGGATACATAAGCTCCATTAAAAACCATCATTTGTGTACTGATGTTTTTAGTATAAAAATTGTGATAGGGTGGTGATAGTTATAGATATTCTATATGAGTACCCTATTACACCATAGTAATTTCCTCCTCCACCCCTAACACCACCATAGATGGTTGTTTCACCTATTTAAAAATTATTATCTAGATGCATTTTTTTAATTTTGTTTAGGATCACTCTATAGAGTTATTTACTATACCTATTCAATATTATTGTATAGAGGTAGTTACCCCACATTTACTAAATCCTTATACATAGTTAGTTATACATCCTAATCATGCTCATTGTATGCATACCATTTAGAGGAGACTAGTGGAATTTATTTTATGATTAGTGTTATAGTTTCCATTTTATTAAAGGGTCATTCGAGATTCATGACATACAATATTCACTCCACATATTAGACTCTAATCAATGATAATTTAACATGCTCCAAAACAAACATAAGTATAGAGTTATCCTACTTTACAACCAACCTCACAAGATACATTGCATCCTCAAATTAATCATCATACATAGAACAATTTGAATGATGATGACAACATTTATTATAAAACACAAGATCATTTTTAAAATTTAAATTAATATTCATATACAATTACATGTCATGCCACTTGTTCCATCAAGATGACCCTCTCCATGTTTGATACCAAACTTACCCTAGACCATCCCTTATATTATTAACTATATAACATATACCTTGATCACATATGCAAAAAATACAAGAAAATGAAAAAAATACAAAAATATAGAAACATTTAAATTATCAAAACATAAAAAATAGGTCATGAGCATGACATGACTATTAATTTACAATAATTACATATGTTATTTATCACATGCTTGGTAGAACGTTTCTGTATACAAATTCATTTCATGGTATACATGAGTGTGTAGATGGTAAATTTTCATTTTACATGATAAAATAGTCTTGTAAACTTGGTAAATATCACTCATGGATTAACCCTTCAGTTTAGGACATTTATGTTGCTGCAAAGCTAGTGTTGGCCAACTCATTGTGCCTAAATGTTTAACTTATATTTTGACCATAATATTATGATTACTCATATCACTTAAAGCCTAGAGTATGCTTGAAATATAATTAATATCATACAGTATTAGTTATAAATCTTCAATAATTCTCCATCCTCTAGGACACTACTATCTAGACTATGACACTAGAATCAATGTTAGTGTCCTAAGTTTGATGCTAGTATCCATACCTTAAAAACAATAAAATTTGATTTTTTTTTAATATGCATGTTTCAGCTTATATGTATTATTTAATAATCTTGTGAGATAATTTTAAATAGTTTATTATAAATACAAAATAAAACCCACTCATTTATCCATCTATATATTACCAAGAAAACACTTATCAAACTCATTAAATCATCAAAACAACTAGACTCTTTTCTATTTAGAAATAAATCATGGGATATGTTTTCTTATAAGTCTAAAGAATTCAAAGAACAACCCATGAGCAATATTTGTCAAGTTAAAATCTATATCACTATATGCACTCACATATAGCATTCTACACCAATATTCACACATGATCCCACATAAAAGGGAGAACTACATTATTTTGAAAACCTATTTAGATTACATGGATATCTAGGCAAAATTCATTAATATAGATGTATTTAAGTTCAACTCACCTTCACTTGATACCACTAACCCTTATTTTTTATGATCACATGTCCTAATTAAAGGACACAAGGTTTTGAGCTACATATTAATATAAAAAACCTATGAACGTGATCCCTATAGAGAATATTTAAGGTGATTATAAGACCTAAGATTCATAAGTATAATTTTTTATAAAAATTATAATTTTTCATTGTAGACATAAGAATCAAAAGTTGGACAAAAACATCAATGGTAGTGTCCATATTCCAATGATAGTGTTTGGGCTCATAGAAAGATGATTTATAGAATCATACAAATCATAATTGAGAATCATCTTATCTCTTAAATATACATTTCATATATCTATATGTACATCATTAAACAATCTAATTATTATCTCTTCTTTGTGTTTATGTAATCAATTTACTATTTGGCAATGCAGTTTTTATATGTAACATATTTCCATAATTCATTACTACAATAGAATATTGTTAATATAAATTATTTAATTTCCCTTCTTCTATAATGGTCTATTCCTTAGTTGATTAGGATATTATCCTTACCCTTATTTCTAAAAAGGGTTAACATTTTGGTGAACCTAACTTTTGAGTCTTCTTATTATGCCAATTCTAGCTTACCTTAAGTTTTTCAACCTTTTATAGTTTTATATTACAATACTTATTCATATTTTGATTTTATTAATTTTATGAAAACTAGTCATAGTGCTAGACTAAGTGATGTACATATTGAACATCCCGAGCTTCCTCTCTTACCACCTAAAATTTCTCAAGGTAATACCTTATAAAATTCTACCAATAATGAGAATGTCAATAATGACAATGAGAAAAATACTGAAAAATCCTCATAGAGGATGAATTTAATCATGAAGACAATAAAACACATGAGAATAATGAGAAAGAAAAATAATATCAAGATCAACTTAAATATATTTAGATTTTTTGAGATCATATTCATTAAAATCTTGAATATATTCAAAAGATCTTTAATACTATATTGGAAACTGAAAAATCCAAAAGTGTTGGTTAAAAAACATTAATATCTATTAATAAAAATATTGCAGATACTAAATATGACTATCAAACATCAATCCCAGTATCCCTCCTCTAGAGAACATCATTTATTCCCACATATAGTTGGGGTATAGAATATTCTTCAAGCCATTTCCCCTAAAGATCAGAAAAATATTGTTATATCCTTGATGAAAATAACCAATGTTTCAACTTAATTACCAATTTCAATGCCTAAATTAAGACAAGTAATGTTTGCATCCCCTTTGGTGACTTAAAAATATTAAATCTCAACCCCAATAGGTATATCATGCAAACCCTTTTCCAATTTATTCAATCTTTAGAACCTAAACTAATATTGAGAAAAATGCTTCAAAATCAACTCATTCTATTTATTCAATGTATTGCATAATCCTCTTGCACCTAAAATATCTTTGCATCCAAGATTTATTTTCACCCTTTGCCAACTGGTTTTATAGCACCCAATTTTGCACTTTATGATGGCAAGGGTGATCCTGAACACCACCTTAGATCTTTCTTTGTAACATATCTTGATAATGCTTCCAATGATAAACTTTTGACAAAATTATTTATAAGAATCCTAAAAGACTATGCTTTTAGATGGTTATATGATCTACAAATACAATCAATAAAAGCATTGAAGCCTCTAATAAATCAATTTGTATCACATTTATATATCAAAAATATATAAAATATGTCATATGCATAAATTAAAAATATCAAACAAGGAACCAATGAACCCACAATGAATACATTTTGAGGTATAATACAATGTTGGCCACAATGACAAATCTAATGGTAGATAAAGAGATTCAAGATATATTAAAGAAAAAATTTCTTACCCCATTACATGATTCTATTGTATTGAATAATTTTAAATCTTTTGATGAATTATGCCATATTGTCTGAGGTGCATTAATCAAGCTTAAATATACAACCAACACATTGACTACATCAAATACAATGTTTCATATCAAGTAAAGCTATAAGATAGAACCTATAGAAGATAAAAAGGAAGAAATAATAATGTTGAATATGGTTTTTTAAAAAACCCATTTATATCATCTTATCCAATGCACCTAAGATATAATTTTCACTATTACTTGTGTCTCCAATTTTGCTCCCTAAGAAACTAGTGGAGTTTATTCTCATATCTCGCTCTTTTCCTTTAGAGGTTGATAGAGTCAACCTCTACCAAAAATATATGATGCATATGCTTATTATTAATATCACCAATGTGTTTGGAATAATAAGAATATAAGTTTAAAATTAAAGAACAAGATACATGACCTCATTGATAGTGAAAATATCACATTTGATGATTTACTAATGTATTCAAGATCACAACATGGTGACCATCATAACTAGAAAATATTCAACAATCCATTATAGGATCATTCTAGAGAAACATCAAAATGCAAATGACATATAATGCACATCCTCCTCCACTACATTATGGAACTTTTTATATGGAATTATTGTCACACTTATACATAAGATACCTCCTATGGTTAAAATGTCTTATATTATATTTGATGATAGTGATATTATGGTTGATGATTTATATCTTCACTCATTATTTAATAGAGAACATATTTATCTTCATCTATACAAATTTTATGGTTGATAATGGTTATAGTGAGAATGTATGCACCATGAAAATATTCATACATTTGGGATATACACATGATGATTTATACCCTTTGACCAAGACAATCAAATCATTTGATGTAAAATCACAATAGGTGTGGTGAGATTGATTGAATTTTATAAGTTGGTCCAACACATGTGACTCTTGAATTTTCAATTATTTCAAATATAAGAGTCTTTTATATGTTATTAGAATGACCTTGGATTTATAATTTCTTCACAATGCTATCAACAATGCATAATGTCTCAAGTATATTCATGCTAATAGGGTAATCATAGTTTAAATAATTATCTATGAACATCCACTACAATAAAATAAATATATCCTAAGTTAATTGATCATACAACCTAATAAGGTTAATCACGATTGAAATGGTATGCAATAGGTAATCCCCTTTCCTAGGTAATAGATACCTGAGAAGTTACTATATCAGAGACACATAACAAATTCCATGTAGTCTTTAACTACACATACATGACCTAACCAATTGTTTAGAAAAAATTGATATGTTTTGAAGATGGTACAAAGACCCAAACCTAAAATTACAATGAATAAATCATAGAGAACTAAGTAATGGGTTGCATGAACCACTATAACTTATACTAATAATTTAAACCACAAAGTCCTATGATGCAGAGTATTGTAGATTATTTATTTTTTGGATAGGGCATATATAAATGGTCCTTGGTAGCATGACCAGTTTGTTATACCCCATCCTGATCCTAGAGAATTATATGAGCATCCCTTAGAAGGGAGAATTGGATATCCTTCTCATTCCTAAAATACCAAAAATAAAAAAATCAAGAAAATACTAAAACATTCAAATAAATCAAAAATACAAAAAATACTTAGTATTTGCATTTCTAATATATTTTTACATATATTTTTCAGTTTATATTCATAGATAACATATAATTTCTTTGCACACATATGTTTCACATGTACTTGAGTGATATATATGAATACAGTAGATCTAGATACATGAGCATACAAATGCTGAATATTTATTATTCTTACATGACACACTATATTGGAGGAATCTTTTTGATGTTGATAATGATTGATAAAGGTTAATTTGTTTTATGATCATTTTATTTTATCATGTTGAGCCTATATACAAATGCTTACACATGCCTATGATTATGCTTTTATCTTATACAATGTGCTAGATATGTTATGTTACATGACATTTTTCTAACCCATGTATGCAAGAACTAATGTGATATGATTAAGTTAGTTTCTTATCTTTAACTTATTCATATTATAATTTGGCCTACTTGACTATAATTATTGTTTTCTATCTCATTTGGAGTGTGGAAATTTTGAAAATGTTCCATGCTTATTGGCCCCTATGGCTCGATTGTTATTTATTTGGTGTGCAGACATTTGAACATGTCCTTACTTTTGAGTGTGCCAAGTTTGAACACACTTATTGTTTGGAGTCTAATTAGACCCTTTTTGTGTGACATTGAGTGATCTTGTGGGTGTGATTTATTGTTTTTTGAGCTTGTGATTATTAATTCTAGATTTTTCCATGATCCATATCATGATTATTAGGTTTTTTTATAGTTTGATACTGAGTTTCATTGATATATCTACTTATACATGATTCCACTACATTATTCTTTACTACGAGATTTATACAAATATATCATATTCATCTTATCCTTTTGAGATAAGGTGACTATCACCATTACATTGCCATCAACTCAAAATATGGGGGCCATATAATTAGGGGAATCTCATAGATAAAAGAGTCCACATACACATTTGGAAGAGTTGGAAAAATTTGATACAATTTACATGATTCATATATTCATTTGAGACAAAATATTATATACTTAGCACTAATTTTCTCAAATTTAGGACACGGTTTTTTAGATTTGTGACAAATACTATATCCTATTATAAATAAGTGTTTACATTTTGACATATACTTCAAATTCAAACACATTATAGGTGCATATTCAATGAAAATGCACCAAATGACAAATACACATTCATATTATATATGTACTAAGACTATAAAGACGCATTATTTAAGCTTTTGCCTATTTTCAATAGCTAGTTCCCTTGAGTAGCATGATCAAGATTCAACACCCTTGATGGCCTTGGAACTAATTCATTTTATAATTTAATATGGTTTGACCATTTTACTTGAATGTTATTGGATAGACTATGTATACACTTTAGTTATGTGATTGAGATTTAGCAATATTGATGACCTTGGCATAACTCACTATTACATTAGATTGGAAGCATGATCACCCTCCAATTTTAACCTTCACTTATCCATGGTTAATTTTTTAACCTATCTCTAATGATTTAGCTATGAAGCATCATTATAAAAGAAAAATACTAAGTGGAAACATGGTTGCAATAAAACACATGTATACTCCTTCATTGCTCTCTTTTATTTCAAGCATTTTAATTATTTCAAATTTTATAAAAACACTAATTAAAATATAAATTGATATTGATTTTAGGTAATAAATATATAAAATAAATTCAAATAGGTCTCAAGCAAAAGTAAGGTGTGTTGTACACACCATGCTACACATTTATTTCTTTTAACCTAGTAAGCTAATCCTTATGCATTGATAGATTAAATTAGGTGGGGGGAGGTAAATGTAGATTCTATATTTTACATGATAAAATAGTATTGAAAACTTGGAATATAACTTATATCTACACCATTTAGTTTAGGTCCTTAATGCTACAATAAGGCTCACATTATCCATCTCAATATGATTAAAATATTATCTTATAATTTAACCCTGATATTATAATTACCCAGATCACTAGTAGCCCATAGTATGATAAAAATATAAATAATATATTACACTATTGATTACATATGTTTAGTAATTATCCATCCTCTAAGATACTACCATA
>JARHVA010004813.1:502500-522500 GCA_037957365.1 Torreya grandis
AAAGGTAAATAACTAAGAGGAACAACCGAGGTTTGAGTTTTCCAAGTATACAAGACTAAGGTGCTACATAATCACAAAATATCATCTACATATACTTACCTCTTTAACCATGGTTACTATTGTACCAAATGTTGTAAAATCATGTGATGATCATACTCTCAAAAGTGTTAAATATTATATCATTCCCATATTTCATGTCAATGGTAATTTAAAGCCTTTAACCAAAGCTTCAACCTCTCTTTATGATATTTTATCTACCATTATTACCATGGAAGATTTCTAATAAAAAGTTAACACTCTTAAATTGTAATTTTACTCTCATAAGGTTATTTTCATGGAAACTATTTTAGTAAAAAACCCTATTTCTAGAGATGTATTTAAGTATTCTTATCCTTTTAACTTTATCATCCCTAAGTTATCCTCATTTTATGGTCAAGGTTATCTAACTATTCGTTTTAAATTATATTTACACTTATTTAGACATTGGGCCCAAAATATAAGCTTATTATTTTAGTGTTTCCATCACAGTTTAACCAAAGGGGATCTTGATTAGTTTTATAATCTCCTATATAATTCTTGGTCAACATTCAAAAAACTTGAAGATGTATTCCTATCAAAATTTCATTGATATGCCTTACCTAATTTACCATTAGAATATTTTCAAGCATTGACACAAACTGAGAATGATCCTATGAAAGACTATAATATTTAATTTAAAGACATTTTATATTCATTAAACTATACATCTTTAGTTTTAGAAGTATAATTTATATTTAGTAGAGGTCTTACTTATCCACTTAGAGAAAGAACATTTCATAATCCATTTTCTTCATTCGATACTTTATATGGGGATTTGCATGAATATGCATGTGCCCTAATGAACATATAAAGTGAGTTGCCTATTTCTCCACCCAAAACCAAACATGGTAAAAATCATGTTTTCAAGGTAAACAAGCAACCAAAGAAGGTTCATAAACCAATTCAAATATCTTCTTCAGAACTAAAAATATATGTCAAAGAATAAATGATAAAGGCATTAAACAAATGAATGGAATATGCTTACAGAGTACCTCCCATAGTTATACCATATGCCTTTACCAAAAGGTATCCTCTTCAATTTAAATGGTACTGAGATAGACCACATGATATATTATACACATTATTAGATAAATGAATGATAAATATTACTCATAATTCTCATTACACACCACATAAATTTGAAAAAGTGAAAGGAAAACACTTTTACACTTACCATGGTATAAACAAGTGTTGAGATAATGATTATTATTATCTTGAGCAAAAGCTTACATGGTTAATTGATCAATAAATTATTACATTTCAAAAAGACATATCTAGACCTATTTGACATACTTATTATAGAGGTTATTCTAAGAGGGTTGAGACATTCCATGCTAGTCCTTTTGATTATCACATGGTCCATTGACCTTCATAGAAGGTGACCACTAACAGAAGTCCTTCACCTAATGTACCATCTTCTACGATTGATCTCTTCCACACTAATCCACCAAAGAACCATTGGTCGATTGGGTCCTTCATAAAGAGACACATGGAGAAAGTGAAACTACATAATATATATGTGTACCTAAATAAATACATACATATTCAAAAGATATTTATATATATACTTTAGAGTCATCGATAGAAACAATACCAATAGTTCCTTTACCACATGATCATTACAGTTGAGTTTTATTATTTCTATCTAGATTTCATTGAATATGGTGATTTATTTATTACTACTATAACCAAGGTAAATTTTAGTGATAAATATTTGTTAATCCATAAATATTCCAATTTTTTTTATTTTTGTTTTTCAAAAATTTTAGGGTCAATAGATAGGACTAAATCACCTAATTTTTAGGGATATAAATTAGTTTTTGGGTCATATCACCAATTTTTTAATGCATATATAATATACCCCCCACCCTTGATATCAAATAAGGAAGAGCCATTTAATAAATGAATTCAACAAATCCTTTCAGTGGATGCATTTGATGCAATCAAATGGTTGAGTAGAAAAACTAAAAAATGAAAAAAAATTCAAAACCTATAAATTCATCAAGGCTATGAATCAGACTTGCCTAAACAAATCCAAGGTGGTTTCATATATGGGCTCCTAAAATTTACCCTGACTATAATAGAAGAATTTCATTACATGAAAATATTTGTTTTATAATTTATCATATCCAAACACACATTAAGGAAATGAATGCAAGTAATATATACATAATGAATAAATAACTAAAAGTACATTTTCATGTAAAGGATATCAAATACAAACATACCAAAATACCATGATATAATTACTAATTCTAATACAAACCAATTAAGATATGAATAACACCTAAACATGTGCCTATTCTGACTACTTCAAAGAAACCATAAAGCTTCAAGATATGCCAGTGATAATTATTACACCTCTACATGCTTATTGAGAGTGTCATTAGTTCATTACACCATGATCACTTTGGGGAGAGATACACAACCATCACTTAGATGTGATCATAGGGTAATATCTTCACTTATTCCAAATATATAATAGAAAAATAAAAACATTCAAAAAACAAACAAATATTTTCAACATCTACATATTATATTAACTCATTGGCATCTATGTTTTAATTTCATGTTAATGGATAAATGTAGTCATATAAAATGAAAAAATTGGCAACTTGAGCATGGCTAATGACACCCAACCCTTAGGTCCCTTTTACTTGTTCTCATTACCCTCATAGGCATCTTTTCACTGATTCCCAATCACCCATAGCCTTCTAAACTTGATCCCAATTAGGATAGACCCTTTTTTCCATGACTAATCCATCCCCTAAGTCCCATCAACTTAGAAAAATAACACCACACTTGGACTATAGTACTGGTGCCACTCCTATCTACTTTTAGTGCTCCTGTCCAAGTGTAATTTTGGCCCCAATGGTCATTTCCTTCTAGTTCCCCATCCTTCTCCTTATCAGCCTAACTTGAGCACATTCAACCCATGACCATAGATCCCTATAAAAGCCCATTAAAATATCATTTGGAAAGGGTTTTCAAATATCACTAAGCAAACAAGAATACAAGCAAGACTACTCAATTAATCTTCCTTACTATTTGCGTATAGCCAACCAATATACTTACAAGCTTATTAAAATCCTTACATCAGTCCTTAGCCACTTCAAGTACATGTAATTTAGAATTTTTCATATTCATACACTCATTTTCACAAAGCACATCAAGTGGGATAGCTACATATGTCTTGATCCCTCTTTAGAGTATTGGTATGTAGGTAGTGTGCCCACAGAAGAGGTGTGGATATATGTTTAGTGAATCTTACACACACTAAACCCCCCCGGCTTTATTTAAATTAGTAAAAATAAAATGGATTATATGGTTTGAAGAGATAATATGATCTATAGGGAGCTCTATAGACTTCTAATTGTCAAAACTTCATGGATAAGGTCACACAAACTTGGAAAACAAACCTAGAAATCTCAGATCCTCAGGACAATAGATGCAAAGGTAGACTAAAACACTAGTTCCACTCATGTATACTTTTGGTGCTCCAATCCAATCACAAAATGAAGGTCAGATCTCAATTTACAATAGTATCCTAGTCTTTCATAGTGAATATTAGACCCTATCTTAGTTGTATCACCCAATTTCTAGCTAAGTCTCATTTTCTCCATCTTATTACTGTTTGTAGAAAGGTCAAAATTACAATGTAATTTACACAAATTTTTAGCTTAATTATTACATATTTATTTACTATTTTTACCACTTAGACCCTTTAACCAAGTTAAGAATAACACACCAATATTCCAAAAATTATTAAATCAATAACGTATTAGTTACTTCTACATACACATGTTTCATGCTTCTATTTGAGTGTGATATAAGCATACACATATACATAATCTATTCACTTATGAATGTTTGGATTTTCACCTTCTTAGGTCACTGGGATATTTGGGGCATCCACCTTCTTTGATCATAATAAATCTATGCTATATCATTATGTGGTCACTTTACATTATCACATTTGATCTAATATAAACTTACACATGACTTTATCCATGGCTATATCTTTTATAATGTACTTGATATGATATGTACTTAACATTTTTTGATAACACATTTGATTGATGGGATATTATGATATATTTATATTGGTTGTTTATATTTGCATTTATGCACTTTATTGAGTATTATGCCTTGCTATTGTATTATTAGTTGAGAATTTGAATACAATCCATTCTTTTTGACCTTCATGGCTTTATTTGATTTTTCAAAATTTGAATATGTCATTTATTGTGGTATAAACATTTTTATGTGTCATTTTTGAATTTGTGCACATTGGACTAAGTCTTTTCCATTCAATTATGTGACATTTTAACATGCCCTTTTTTAACTACCTCCTTAGACCATTCTCTATTGACTTGATTTTGAGTGCTCTTATGTGTGTGCTTAGTTTCTTGTTGTGATTATAATGGTAAAATTTGGATGTTTCCATGATCTTTAAGATAAATTTTCAGCCTTGATGTGATCACATCCTATGCATTTCAATGATACAATTTACCTAGACTTATCCTTCTATATGATACATGGGTGATTCATAGTTATATGGTTATTTTCTCATTTTGAGGTGAGGTAACTACCAATTTATATATTCCCTCACATTAAATAGTGAAATGGATATATCATTAAAGGCATGCCATAGAGACATGGATTCCACACATTCACAATTTTAGATTTAATAGGAGCATGCCATATAGGCATGAATTTCACATGTTCATAATTTTAGTTTTAATTTAATCATTAATGAATCATGGATATTTTTAATTTAATTTTTTAAATTCATAATTTGAAATTTTTTTAATTTCATTTTTTTTAATTTCATATTTGGTTGTTGAGACTTGATTTGCCTCACACACCCTCATTTTGAGATGACTTGTTAAGGTGCATGACACATTGAGTAGCATGGTAATTAAAAACTTTGGTATGTATGGTGGTAGGCAAATAGTGGGAGAGCCACACAAATGAAAGGTGAATTCTTGAGGATGTGTCATGGGAATGTGTGGATAATTTGCTTAAATTTACCAAGCCCATTATCATCTTGTTGAGATGTGTGGATATAGATCGTCCATGTTTAGGTAAGGTTTATGATGGAATAAACTCAAAGATTGAGAGCATTAAATCCATCTTGAATGCCAAAGAGTAGGATCCTAATTGAAAGGTTCTTTAAAAAAAATGCAATCACATCTCATTGAAAGATGGTACTAAATGACCACCCCATAGTGGGGGCATGTCATATAGAAATAGATTCCACACATTCATCATCTAATATTAAGTGGGGTAATGTTTAATAAACATGTTCTCCACACTTACTCAGTATTTATCATCTTCATATTATAGTGGGGGCATGTTTTCGAAACATGTCCTCCACATTGGAACTTATATCAATTTTCAATTTCAAATTATAGTGGTTGCATGCTTTTGGAAACATGTCCTCCACATTGGAACTTATATTAGTTTTCAATTTTAGATTATACTAGGGGCATTTTTTGGAATCATTCTATCCACACTTACATAATTTTTAAATTATCCAAATCATAGTTATATGATTTAGATACACATTTATGGCAGAATTATATACATTGGTACCATTATTATACATAGTTTCAGAATGTGACATATCTAAGGTACATATGATATGTAATGTGTGTTTAATATTGAAAAATCAAATTAGTTTTATATTCAAAACACTTTTAGGGACTATCACCACCCACCAAGTTATACTTTTACTAACTATATTGAACTAATATACTACAGTAGTTGGTTCATTTTATTGTATGGTGGAGGTGATTAAATCACCCAATATTTATAAAATTTTAGGTTGGACTTGATTATACCATCCAACATCACTAGTTTGATAGTGTGATTTGACTTGGTTAACTCATACTCACTAGTTTATAAGTGTGATTAGGTTGCATGGTTGAGCTAGTCTCAACTGCCAAGTGGTAATAAACCTTTTCTCCAAGGTTAGGGGTATGGTCCTTTATATATTTCTATTTCTTTATCTCCTTAGATACATGAACTTTCCATATATATTTGTCCTAATCTCATTTTTAGTGATTCATAATGATACATCTTTCAAATGAAAATGCCAAAAGGTAATATGGTTGCATTGATACACAAGTGTACTCCTAAAACCCATTCTCTTTAAATTTTTAATTATATTCACTAATTTATATTGTGACATGAACTTGGTTATAGTTCAGTCACCAATAAATCACTCAAGCTGGACTCAAGTAAAGATAATGTGTTATGCACACTTAACTACACACTCCTTGAATTTAAACTAAAAATTTAATTACTATATTAAAGGAATGAAAAATGTAGATGATATTTATTCATTATATAACATCTTAGTCTTATAAACTTAGCAAAATTAGACCTTGGCTAGTCTTCTTAATTATAGACCTTTCCTATTTCTGTGAGTCTTGCATCTTCTCTTTATTGTGCCCCTTAGACTATCTATTAGTCTAACTAGTATTATTTCGATCACCCATGCCTTCTATCTTTCCCATAATTCTTAAACCCTACTTATCTTATGCCTCTACATGTCCTGATCCTGTACCTATTTTACTACTCCATGGACACTTATACCCTAAATATATGCCTACGTAGATGTAAGTATTCTTATCTGATGTATGTGTCCATTTCCCTAAAATTCATCTAATTTGTAAATGAAACAAATACTAATGGTTATCCAAAGTGATATTATGCATGATATTATAAAAAGGGATTGATATAAATACAAAATCAAGCCTCATCCATTCTTCACCTAATACAAACCCAAAATTCATATAAAAGACCATTCAATTAAGTATAATATTTCCTATTTTCTCCTATTATCATATTAGTCATAATAACAACACATATATATGTCTGAAGTACCGAAGGAACAACCCAAGAGCTATATTTTCTAGGTTACAAGCTATGTCATTATTTTACTTGATTATCACACATTGCATGATTTAAACACAAGACAACACATATGTGATAAATAAATAAGTTTGAGGCCATATTTACAATATTGGATATTTAGGTAGCACTCATTGATAGAGGGGTTTTTGGCCTAACTCAATACCATGTTCCCATTAAACCATTTTTTCCATAGCCAATATAAATATTAAGAACTAACGTTTGATCATTTGATAAGGAATGATAATTCATGACCTAGATATGAATGCATAAGAGTGGATGTGATGAAAAACCAAGAATAATTCAATTGGTTACATGTTATTTCAATAGTTATTCTGTATGGGCACCTACATCTATTTTAGACACTAACATTAACTTAACTAACTAATGTTGATGCAAGTGTATATAGATATAGAGGCATAAAATCCATAATTTAGTGATTATTCTAGAATAATCTTCCAATATACTTCCTACCTATTCCATATCCATATCTATAATATCATCAGAACCATCTAAGTATATTATTTATTTGTCATTGTAATATATAACATAGTCATACTTTCCAATTTATCATATATCAACATAATAAATTTAATATATGTTCTATCTAAATTTTTCAATTGATTGGTTTGATATAGATATGTTTATCACCCTTGTGCTTATTCATTTATATGTTTTTAACCCTATATACACATAGGAGGATCCACATCCAATTTAGGGTTAAATAACAGCTTATAAACACTCAAATTTTCAAATGTGTACATATGTATGGGTCAACATATTTGTTTTATTTAAATATCATATGAAATAATTTAAAATGGTTTGGTATAAATAATAATAAATCCCACTCATTTATCCATCTTTAAATTACAAGGAAAACACCTATCAAGCTTAACAAATCATCTACACAATTGAATTCTGCTACCCTATTATTTCATATTTCTAAATCAATCATAGGAGTAATATTAATATATGAATAAATAATTTATATAAAGTTCATGATAAATATATGTCAAGCTACAATTTATATCACTATATGTACTCACACGTAGCATACTACACCATTGTTCACACATGATCCCATATGAGGGGGTAAATACATCGGTTTGAGGCCCTATTTAGATTATGTGGATATGTAGGTAGCATTAATTAATAGAGGGGACTTTGTCATTAGATAAAATTCATTTTATCCTTCTAACCCTTGTTTTAAAATATGAAATGTCTTAGTTAGAGGACTTAGGGTTTTGAGATACACACTAATATCAAAATCCTATGTGCAAAGTCCCAAATGTAGAATATAAAAGGTGGGAGTAATACCTAAAAAACATAAGTGAAATTTATATAAAAATATATATACTTAACTATGGATAAAAGTTTCAAAATTTAGAAATAAATGTCAATGTTAGTGTACATATTCTAATGTTAGTGACTTGGTTGACATAGAGATAATTTCTATAATCTCGTGAATCATATGTTAACATGATATTCTCTCCTTATACACTTGCATTTCACATATCCACTTACACATTGATGAATAATATAATTATTATCTCTTTTGTTGTTTAAGCAATAAAATTACTATTTGTAAATGTACTTTATATATTTAGAATATTTCCATAATTTAACATTTTAATAAAACATCATGAATCTAAATTATTTAATTGGATTGATTATAAAATAGTATATTGCTTAGTTTATTAGGCTATTCTCCATACCCTTTATTTAAATAAATGGTTAAATAGAGTGATGTGATAGTCATACAGGTACACATGATACATGGATGCATAGATTTTAGACATTTCATATACCTAAGGACCATGCCAATGCTATGGGCATATTATTCCAAGGTTAAACTATTATAGGTTATATCTTTATATGAAATTTATATTTATCATGATGAGATACCATGATTTATTACACATGTACTAATATTTATTATAAATTATGTAGTGTTACATGGATACATTATTACATTATTTTTGACATTTGCATACTTGGATGGTGTAGACTACATTTTCATTTTGCAATTATTTAATGTCCTTTCTTTTTATTATGGTCTAGTAATTTCCTATCTATTATTTGTGGATTATTAGCTTTTTGTGTTTGGAATTTATTTCCCATTGATTTTGGCTCTTTTCCCTTCTATTTGTGACATTTATTTCCCTTATTTTTGGCTTCATATTATTTTGTGTGAAAAAATTATTTCCCCTTGTTTTTAGCCAATTAGCCTTTTTTATGCCACATTTATTGTCCTTTGTATGCAAGTCATTTTCATTATGTGTGGAATTATGTGATATTTCATGTACTTATATTGTGTGACATTTATTTTTGAGTTGGTTACAATTTACAAGTTCACAGGTGTCATAATACATAGTATGCATCTCCCCTTTGTATGTTTTTCCATGATCCCTCCTTTACTACATAGTCTTATTGATTACATTTATTATTGATGATTCCTAGTGCATGATTAATCCTTATATATGTCTGGACATGATACACAAATGCCTTTTTATTACATGTGTTGTATACATGATTTGATGACATAATACATATTATGATGACATATTATCCACATGTTGACATGATTATACATGAATACAAATTTATACATAACACGATTCAATTGACATTTTATTATGACATGAGTTACTTGTAGGCTATGTCACTAACCTCAAAATATGGGCATATTAGTGGATTATCATAGAGACTTAAGCCTCCCTAAACATTGATCATAAATTTTGACATATATTATATAGGTTACAAAGGTTTTAGATTAGTTTGAATAATAAAATTATGACATATATTGGTATATTTAATATATATTTTTGAGTATGTGCCATGCATATGAACTCAATTTTTAGGCATGCGTTACATATTGTTAGGTTTTTTAGATATGAAACACAAATGTCATATATATATATATATATATATATATATATATATATATACATGTAATTATATATATATATATATATATATATATACCAATACATTTAGATTTTAGAGAATTAAGGTGGTTCATGTATACATATTATCATAGTTTACCAATGTTAGCACTAAAAAATTCAAACTATGGGGCATGACGTTTGTTCATAAAAAAATACTATTGAAATATATATATTTCCAAACACATTCCATGTTACCTAGTAGTGATCACCCTTATATCTATAAATTTATTTGTAGAGGTTGATCTATGTTTAAATGAGTAATGAATTTAAGATTCAACACCCTTAATGGATCTATACTTACTCCATGAGCCCAAGATGTGGCTCCTAACATCCATCATGGGATTATAAGATCAATTCATTATTATTTACATGAGTTACTGCAATTGATTTTCCTATGGCCCTTAACAGAATTGGAGCCATTCCATTAGATTTTTTGTTTTTAATAAGGCTTGGGGGAGTTTTACTTACATTCCATGGTATTTATCTTAGCTACACAAACTAGGGATTTATCACCCCTAATTATCTAAATGGGTTCAACAAGAATAACCATTCTCTAATGCTTCAAGAAGGAAGCATCATATCCAACAAGTTAAAGGGAAATAGGGTTCACCCACTTATAAAAGTAATCTTTCCTTGATTTCTAAATTTCATGTTTAAATTTATGTATTTTTTCGTATTTCATTCCAAGTATATTAATTGACACATTTTCATTATATATTTTATAGGAGAAATTAGCACATTTAGATCCTTATAAATAATAAAAAGTGTGCTTTCCACACCCAGGTACATTTCATTATCCTTTTATTCTAGTATTAATGTTTCATTTTAATACTAGAATAAAAGGAGTAATGTGTATATAGTAAACCAAAGTAATTGATACATGGAAATGTTAATTTTGAATTACCTTCACCTTACATGAATTGCATTTTTTAGTCATTTAAAATGTCATTTAATGTAATGAGTGTCAATTGAGACCAACTTATCCTTAGCTTAGCCCTAGACCTATCTTTTATCCTTTTCCAAATTTTATACAAATATATCACTTACCAAAATATACCAAAAT
This sequence comes from Torreya grandis, assembly GCA_037957365.1. Lineage (NCBI taxonomy): Eukaryota > Viridiplantae > Streptophyta > Pinopsida > Cupressales > Taxaceae > Torreya > Torreya grandis. Next base: position 513,511 of record JARHVA010004813.1, read on the forward strand.
ACATATTAAGCCATCACATAGGCATCCCTGATCCTTTTTTACACATGATATCCACTTGCAAAATAGCGCGAACCCTTTGTTCTATTATGCAGTGTGTTATTGGTAAAGGGGGAAATGTTATTGACCCTTAGCCTTATTTATCACTAATGGATAACTTTTCATTCCTTGAAGCATGTTAGGGTTAGAATAGACTCATTTCATGTCTCAACAAACATCAAAACACTATTAAAAGACCAAACTCATTCATTTATTCCTTAGATGGAAGTTCTCATGAACAAGCTAAGAAATAGTTATGAAAATTAAGGTTATTGATCCTTATTTACCCCTATTTATACATCTATACATATAAAACAACCCAATGTTTAGGTTTAATCAAATTTATAGTCTCAAGTCACACTCAAAGAATTTGAATTAGAATTCATACTCAAGCATACTATCATCACTCTCACTTGCGCCATCATTTAGATTGGGATAAATAAATAGGGATTGATCCATTTACAAGGTATTGGTATTTAGGTAGTGCTCAAAACATGGGGTGTTGAGGTGACACCCATCATACCTTACTAATTCCACTCTTATTTTGCTTGTGTTCATTGAAACCATAGAAACACATGGAGGCTTAGGGTTTCATAGTGAAATTAGTCAGACTATAGAACAAATGATGACCCAAGTCTTAGTTATATAAGCATAAGCTTCCTAAAATAGAATGAATGTCTGCACAAAAATTCATTACTTCACCTACAGAAGGTCATTAGCATAACATAAAAGGTTAGTATCATAGTGCGTTATTAGAAAAGAGAGTTGTGTTATTGTCAAAAGAGGGTTTTGGCACCTATTCTATACTAATTACACTCTACCTTATTCCTACATCACTTCCTGACTATCCACTTATCCATCTTAGTCATATTTTCTATCTTAGTACACCTTTTCTAATTCATTACTATCTATAGATTATTTAAATAAATCAATTATTCTATAAATTAGTGGATGTTGATACTATAATATTTTATTCCTTGATTTATTACTTAGCTCTTTATCAACCTTAGGGTTATATTTGATAATCCTAAAAAAGATAAATAATTTAGTGAACGCAACTTACTTCAAACATTTTACTAAAAGCCATAGTGCACCATTATGGTTTTCCCTTCTTATTTTTCTATACTTTACTTAGTTTTCACCCATTTCATCATGATCATCATGACGAAATCCATCTTATATTTTTTGGTACAATGTATAGTGGTTTGTCTTACATGCTTATTAAATACCATATTTATAATGATCCACATGTATGCCACTCCTCTCATAGATCATGATAGAACTTAGCTTATTTCATACATTAGCCCACCTCATCTTGAGCCCCCATTCTAAGGAGATCATTATTTCATTGCCAATTTTGAGTTACCTCCAATTAATAATCAATGACAAAGAGATTAGATGACTCACTTTATTCCTCCTCCACCTATACCCACTAACTACCTTCACTCACATCCTTCCTATACTACTTATTTTAGTAAATATTATATCCCATGGTTTGAGCTATTATTAGATGAAATCAGATGCCTCCTTAGCCTATACAAGAATAATGTAATCCCATGATCCTTACTCATCCCTAACATAATATAAATGGACCTAGGGATCAATATATAACATATGATATTATTGATCAGTTGATAAATACACCAACCAATATTTCTATATTAGAATTACTTCAAAAGGAAACCATATTTAAAGATATTAATTTTCAAACACTCAATCATACATATTTTCCTTGTGATATAGAGATGGATTATTTTGCATTTATCATGAACAATATAACATACATTGAGGATGTTATATCTTTTACCAATAAGGATTTTATTTCACAAACAATTATCAATCATAATCTACCACTCTTCATTCAAGTAAACATTAAAACCACCACTCTTAAATGTGCCTTAGTTGATAGTGGTTTAGGACTCAACATATACAACCTCACATTTTTAAAGATAATAGGGGTTGATATAAAATCCATTTAGAATACATAGAATAATATTCAAGGTTTTGATGACACTCCTTGATAGGCATTAGGTTATATTACTTTGGATATCATGGTCAGATCAAAGACTATATCCATATAGTTTCAAGTGATGCCTAACCATTTGAATTGTAATTTATTACTCAAGAGACCTTCGATACATGCCATGGAGGTATTTACCTTTACTTTTCATATATGTGTAATTTTTTTACATTATGGATACTTGTACACTTGTCTAGTTGATAACCAACCATTTAGATATTATAGAGTCATTAATTTTACTAACCGAAGTATATATTCAGATAGGACACCTCATGTTCTCATAGATTCCCCATCTCATATCATTACTATAGAATAAATGTATATATATGAGGTCTAATAATCTATCAAAACTATTCACTCACCTATTATAGATCTTCTTATAATAGAATTATCTTCACCCATGATGGATAATGACCCTCCTATAACATAGTTATCCTTTCCCATAATCGATGATGATATCTTCACAACATAATTAACAATACTTGTTAACTCAGAAGAAATATACATCAAAAACTTAGATTGAAATCCCTCAACCACCACAGAGGATAAAACAACACCCATGGACACTCATGATTACTAAAAAATATAAAAATAATATAATATGTTAAAAAATATAAAACCACTCAATTTTTTTCTCAAAAAATACAAATTTTAGATTATATATATTTCCATGTTTATATTCCTTCCATTTTCATGTAATACATATGTTATATGTTAGTGTAGTTAGTTTTATAATACATATATGCTTTACTTGTTCCATTCAAGTGTTTATAGATTACTATAGGACTCAGATTGTATACATAGATCCATATTTACTACTATCTACCCATTTAGAGCACATACACATATACACCAATTCAAAATAATTAAATTGGCCCATTAGGGCCATCATATACACAATTTATGTACATAGTTTCATTTTTTTTCCAATTTAATTTACATGGTTTGCTAGGTTACATCTTTCTATTCACAATATCATAGATCTAACATTAATTATATCTTGAGATTGATCATCCTATACTATAATGATTTTTTGCCAACCACTACTACTATAGGCTTAGCTTATTTACATATTTGATCTTATAAGGATTCATACCACATGATTATGCACACTTTAATTTCTATCTTTAGTAGTCTAGATTTTATTCTGTCTCTTTACTTCTACATCTACTTGAGGGCATTTTAATATGCTATTAGTCCATGGATCTAAGATAATTCCTTTCACTATGGGTATGCTTTATACATGTGCCCATTTCTTTGTTTGTGCTTATTGATAATGTATGTGGAAGTTTATATAAGTCCTTCCATGTGGGTCTAAGCCAAACTTACATTCTCTTTTGAGTATGCAAACATTTGAACATGTCCTTATATGTGTCCCTTTTTTAAACTTAGTGACATGTGCCCATGTCCCTTGTATTACGGCCCCTTAGCCTACTTGACATGCATCATGTGTGTGTGTGTGTGTGTGTGTGTGTGTGTGTGTGTGTGTGTGTGTGTGTGTGTGTGTGTGTGTGTGTGTGTGTGTGTGTGTTTTCATATATGTATCATGGCCATGACCCTTGTCTCTTAATTTTTATTTTTGCATCTAGTTTGTGATGCCATGAGGCACCTCATGCATCTCCCTTTTCTCCTTGGGTGTCTTGATGGATATGATGCCCCTTCCCCCCAAGTATTTTACTTAAATTATATTCATATTTTCCATTTTTATACATTCTTACATTGTTATTTTTTTCTTGAAAACCTTGTGAATGCTAGTTCTAACATACATCATATATTTCCAGCTTATGGTCACTCTCTTTTAGATTGAAATGTCAGGTATACACCTTATATTGTTTCATCACATAGATATCATATATTTTTAATCTAATACACATGATGCATGTATTTTATTTAAGTACAATTATTTTAAATGTTTAACAACTTCCCTTAAAAATGGGGCATTCATAGGGTTGTTTTCAAATAGATAAAGCTATTCTAGTGCACTCAAAACACAATTTTTAGAATGAAAACATAGATTATAGAGCCCAGACAAAGAAATTATAGTGAAATACAATCACACACAAATTAATCTTAGTTTTTTCTAGAAACAATAGTTTTAGACAATAGCTTAGTATACTACCATGAGTTTAGTGTGTTTTAGTACACCTACCACACTATTGATAAGTAGCCTCAAACATAAAAAATTATAAAAGTGTCAGAAAGGTGCAATAATTATAGTTTAGATTTGCATGGTCTCAATCATAGATTATCATGTATGTTCACTATATAATTATTTTTTACATAAAATTACAAATATTTAATCCAATTGGGATCATAATGCATAACATGATCACTCCTTTTTAGTTTTAGATATGCAAAAACATAACATAATATAATTCAATCCAGAATCCATATGCATAGTTATTAGAATTGGGGGCATGTGTGTGGCACATCATTACCATATGCATAGTTTTATACTAGTTCTCTCAGATGGAATGAAAATTCCATGTAATTATAAACATCATGTACTATAGACACTTTATGCACTAGTTTTTGACCAAGATTACACCATATTGATGCCTCATTTTGTCTACAGTGGTTGAAATTAGTAGGTGGCCCAAAGCCAATTTACATTCCTGAGTGGCCTAGAACCATTTTATATTCTTGAGTAGCCCTTGAGACATTTCACATTTTATAGGTTTTGAGTATCCCAGAGCTAAATTATTCATTTTAGTGACTTCACACAATTTTAGTTTCATATTCATATACTATACATGGGTAGGAAATGATGGAGTCATAACCTAATTGAGTTATTGAGCCACTGATATAAGAGGGTTAGCCAACTCATCAGTCTAATCCAAGTTATTCACATATTATGATCCACCTAATAAGGGTGGACAATGATCGAGTCTAGTCCATCTATATTTATTGATCCACCCACACATGAGGATTGGGTAAGCCATTAACATATTCTAAGTTATTCACCATTTGATCACTAGCTACATGCAGACGTAAAATTTCACTAGGTTTTTGCATTAGTTTTCATACCCAGTGAGGTGTATTCATTCCTTTTCTCTCTCTCACATCTCTTTAATAAATTTTTCTTTACTTTTGATATTTTATTAAGGGATGATTCATATATTTTTCACTTTTAGAACATGTAATGGATCATAATTCACAGACTCAGACCCACATTCATAGGCTTTGACCCATATGTATGTCAAGGTACATTTCTCTTTCCTTTATCCCAGTCATTTCAATTTGATTAATTTTATAAAATAAATGAGAAAAAAATGTAGTCATCTAAAATGTAATTTTATCTAATGAGTGTCACTTTAGACCACCTTATCCTTATCTTATCCCTTGTCATATCTTAGGGCCTCTTTTAATCCCTTTCTAGCTTCTACACACATCTAGCCCTTGCCCATATATACCAAAATTTTGATTAATCCATCACCTATTCATCCCTAATATATTTTCACATGTGTCAATCACCTAAAAAATAGTGTGACCCCTTTAGTCTATAACATAGTGCATTATCATAAAAAGGGGCAACATTATTGACCCTTAGCTTTTTTTATCTAACAAATATCTTTCCACTCCCCAAAGCATCTCAGGGTTGGATTAGACTCATTTCATGTCTTGATAAGAATTACAATACTATATAAAGACCACTCTCATTAATTTACTCCTTAAATGGAAATTATCATGAATAAGCTCAAAAATAGTTGTGAGAATTAAAGTTATTGATCACTATTTACCCCTAATTCTGCATACATCCATTTATAGTATCTCACAACTCAGGTTTACTCAGGTTTATAGTCTCAATTCACACATAAAGAATTAAAATTGGAATTCATACTAAAACATACTAGCATCACTCTCACATGCACCAATATTTATATTAGGAGAACTACGTTAGGCTTTATCCCCTTTTTATTTATTGGTATGTAGGTAGTGCTCAACAAATGGGGTATTGATGTTTTACCCAACCTAACTTATTAATACCACTCATCTTCTAGATGTATTCATCAAAATTCTAGCAAACATAGAGGATTAGGGTTTCAAAATGAAATTAGTCAAAGTGTAGAATATATGATGACCTAGGTCTTAGTCATATAGGCAAAGGCTTCCAAAAATAGAAAGAATGTCTACTTAAAATTTCACTATTTCACCTACACAGGGTCATTACTGCAACATAGAAGGTTAGTAGTGCATTGTGTTATTGGAAAACATGGTTGAACTATTATCCAAAGAGGGTCATGACACATATTATATATTGAATACACTCTACCCTACTCTTAAATCACTTCCATACCTACCACTTGTATTTCTCAATCATATTTTATATCTAGGTACACCTTTTATAATTCATTTCTATTTATAGAATATTCAAATAAATTAATTGTTATAAAAATTAGTGGCTACTGATACTATAGTATTTTATTCCCTAATTTATTACTTAGCTCTTTATCAACCTTAGGTTTACATTTCATAATCCCTAAAAACTTAAATCACATATACATATACAAATATCACTCACCTTTCTCTCACATTTACATGCCCAACATTCCCAATTTTCTATCAGTCACCTATAGGAATTCTCATACTATATTTAAAACCAATTATTTATCTTGCTAAAAAATATCTAAATCATCACATCAATATTCATGTCTCCTAGATAGTAACATTAGACTCTTAACATATCATGTGACAATAGTGTATGATTCTAATGATTACTTCTCACACTTAGCAATGGTTAAAATTCAAATTTGAAACCTTTATATAGGTCATCCCATCCATATATCATGTTTTTGGTGTGATAAATCACATAAATATTCTTACATAAATAAAATATATATATAATAATAAAAAACATATAACAATAACTTACCAAGAATACCCAAACACTTACACATTTAAGAGGATTGTCCTATTCTTCCCAATTTTCTAATCAATAACTAGGATCAAGTCTTTACCAATTATAAAACACTCAAGAACCAAACCAAAGATGTAATTTTATAAGTATAAAGATATATATTCCAAGTTGGATCCAATAAATGAAAAATATTTCACATATTCACCTAAAAATGAGATATACATGTAGTTTAACTTCCCTATTTGTAGTATTGGATATGTAGGCATCAGTTAACCATTTAATGATGAGTTTTTTGGGTTATCTAAACCCTCACTTTTTCCCATATTACAGGCCTAAATCTATCATTCCAAGTGGGTCAATGGTTTCAAGTGAAGTAAAATTATTTATGTGAGTCACATAAATAATAAAACCCTAGGATCATAGATAGATCTTAAAATTAAATAAGTGTGCATGATTGTATCAAAATAGAGAAGCACAATTTATAGAGATAAAACTAACAACTAGTAAACATAACATTTAATGGTATTCACCTAAGGATTAATATACTCTCTAAGGGAATACACAAGTCCAATTCTTGATTTGAATGGATTAAAATATATTTTTTCATCATTAATATCATCCTTATACAATATTAGTCCTTCACATATTATTTAACCTTTAGGTATATTATCCCTTTGTTATACTTGTAATATTTAGAAAGCTAGATGTTTTAACTTTTTAGGGTTTATGGAATGTAAATCCTATGTTGTTAAAAGGGGATGAGTATTTTAAATCAAGGTAGAAATATTCAATAAATATAGCCATTGATTTGTAATAGAATTGAATTAGTTTGACCTTTTTAAACATAACAATAAATAATATAAATAAGTAATTAGATATAAAATGATTGGAATGGGATATCCATATGCTAAAAATTGAGATAAATGTTGATCTAAGTGTCATAGATAGGATCTAGGTGTCAAAACCCTTCATGAATAATAACACTGTAATTAGATAATAACAATATGTGGTGCTAGTGTCCTTATTTTGGTGGTAGTGTCTTCTATGAATAACTATTTCAAGCTTCTAGGTATACCTATGTTTAGGTATACCAAACTTGTTCCTACGTGCATGAGTTTTGGATTTGTATAGATGACCAATTTTGACTGATTTTATGTGTAAACCCTAAACCTCCATGTTTTAAGGTCATTTGGGTGTCAAAATTAGTAAAGTGTATTTGGTAGTAAGGTAGGTTAGACATCCTGAACACCCCATTATGATGAGATTTACCTACATACCAATGTAATGAAGATCTTTGAATCCTTATGTAGTTTTCCCACTTAAGTGTTGGTGTAAGTGAAATGGAAGCCATTGAATGTTGTATATGGTTTTATGTAATAGGGTATAATAGGTATTGATAACCTTGATTATGAAAATCTTATTTTGATTCTGATTATGTAATTTTCATCTAATTTCCATCTAGTGGTTAGATGGCTAAAAGTCATGTATAAATGTTGTTCTAGTGCTTGTGTAAGTATTAAAATAAATATAGGATGAGCCTCGGTGGTTTTAAATTTTAAAATATATTCATTAGTATCAAAGGAGGGAAAAGGAAAATAATACCAAAATTGGGACACTAGCACCATGAGGCACTACTATCCCTATTATTGTGCTAGCATCTAGGTTACAAAACTTGAGGCACTAAGGACCAGGATGTCAAAGTGAGGGTTTGGGTCTAATTTAGAGATATTTAAGGATTTGTGTTTCATTATAAAACATTGTATAAGTGTATTAATAGGCCCTAATATATTTTTAGGTTTAATCTAGGGATGGGTGGTCTCAAGTAACAATCTTGTCACTCAAGTGCCATTTTTTGGTGATTACACTAGAGTGCTAAATAAGTTTCAAGATTTTAATTCATAGTTTTATTTTACTGTATATGTTGTAATTTGAATTAATTTAAAAACATTATATGTAATTATATTTTGTTTACCATGTTATTTAAAAAATTTAAAACAATGACACATAAAAAAAATTATAGACTTGGATGTCTTGTGTTTGTAAGAAATTAAGGTTTTTATGTTTCTTCTGATAAAT
>JARHVA010004813.1:532500-852500 GCA_037957365.1 Torreya grandis
TAAAGGCTAAGGGTCAGGGGTTTGTACGTTACCTGGATTAAGTTGTGCACCGTATCCAAGCAATGAAGGAGCTCCTCTTTGGCTGTGGAGGAAGACACCTATAGAAATAATAAGACTTAAACACAAAAAATGTTAGAATAAGATAAAGTGGACTGCTAAGCAGCATGCTCGGTCCCAGAAGCGTAAAGCTTTGTAAGGGATGATAGTCCACTTTTTATGAAAAAGAGTGTCTCATAAATGAAGTGGTGAAAGACTAAGAAAGAGAAATAAAGATAATGCGTACCTATACTTTGTAGTTAGTTTGTCATAGTCACCGATGTTGGTAGTCCTACCGACATTGGTTGTTCAATATGCCAATGTTGGTTATGTTACCGATGTCGGTAGGGGCAATGGGCCTTGGACAAGTTTCAAAATGTGTCTATGGTTGACAGAGGGGTCTGGAAGGAGTCTGGGTCTGTGTAGGGTTGCAAGACAGTAAATAGGGTCTGAGAGGGGGAAAAGGTAAAGGGTTGGTATGTAAATGGATAGGAATAGGAGGAAGGCTTTTCAACCTTTTTAGGAAGAAAGTCAGGTCAGGTTGATTGTATTCAAAAATAGTAAATAGAAACTAATTACTAATGGATTTTAAATACTAAAATGAAATAGAAGAATACTTAGCTCTGTTAAAAGAACCAAGGGTGTTATAATGCGTATTCCTATTGTGGCTGATGTCGAAGCCCTCGTGTAATGTTCACATAGAGTCTAGAGTCACTTGTGCAGAGTTACTATAGCCAGGTGAGCGTTAGTCAAAGTCTCAGAGTGTGCACATCGATGTCTCAGAGTTTGAGAGGAATAATTCAAGATTAGAGAGGAGAGAGATTAGATTCAGGTGAACTAAGGGTTAGAGTCTCAAGCTAAGTAATTGACATCGATAATTCTGCTAGCATCGGCTGATAGTTGACTGATGTCGACAGCAGAGAATGGGTAAAAGTGTTGTGTGGCCTGTTTCTCCATCCACCAAGTACATCTGCCATTGGAGAATGGTCAAAAGATGGGGTTATTAGGCATGATTATTGGTTAGGAGGTTGGAATGGGTCTTAGGTAGTTATGATATGAAGGACTTAGCCATAGGGTGAGTCATGGGGTAAGAAATGGTCTTAGTGGTGAGGTGTCTAAGGCGAGGTGTCCAAGGTGAGGTGTCTAGGGTGATGTCATTAATCTAAAATAAGTAGTTTATTTTTAGTTAATAAGTGTGCAAGGTGTTGGGTGAATATTTTGTCATCAACTAACTGATGGCAAAATGGGGATATCAGCCACAGCATAAAGGAGATTTACACTATGAAGAGGGTGGCTTTACCAGATCTAGACGAGGTAAATCTCTCCTCTCATCAAGGGGAGGTTCCCTATCAGTATTAGCGTGCTATAAGTATGTATATAATTAAGCAAAAAATAACACATGGGGGTGGTATAACAGCATCTACTTCTCTTTTTTCAGAAGTAATGTATGAAGGACAAAAGAGGAAAATCCCTGATCTAAAGCTAACAACACTCCTCTTCTTTCAGGAATGATATTAAATAGAAAACAAGGAATCACATGTAGTAACAAAGTCACAAGAACGCTCACGCAAGCGCAAAGTCTTCCGTAGCTTCTCCACAGATTCGGAACAAGTATAACCATAGAATGAAGTGAAGCACAAAGTCTTCACCTAAAACTACAAAAGATAAAAGAATCTCAAAAGTAAAAGTAGCACAAAGTCTATCTTCTACCCTCAAAAAGTGCCCTTAGATAATATCAACACATTCACTTTGCTTATTAAGTCAGATAAAAAAGAGGTTATCAAAAAAGAGTACATGAGAAACTATTTCCTAGATGACACAGATAACTTCAACACAAAGTCTGAAATCACTTGCTTCTCATTTATTTGACAAAATCTGATTTACAAATCTGAGCACAAAGTCTCAAAAGTTGCTTCAATTTCAGCAGAGTGTTTGCTCTCTATTTTTCCAAGATCCTTTACAAATGAGGTCTCCACTTATATATAGGGAGAAAATCCTCAAAAATAGAAAAATAATAAAATATAAAATATCTTGGTCAAAGATGACTCATCTTTGACTTTTAGATATTTTCCAAAATATTTTATTCGTAATTACAAATTACAAAATTGCATGCATTCTGCACAAAACAGAAATGCATAAGGATAGAAGAAGAAAGAGAGAAAGTGTCAAATTTGGTTGCCGGACTTCTTCAAATGGGCATCGCACATGGTGATCAATGCCTGAATTCCTATGCTGTCTGGTGCAACTGCTTTTTTTGGAGACGACCCTTGATCTGATCAGCACATCTTTTAATGCTGTGATGGCTTTAGAGTGGCCAGTTAACCTGGATTTTAAATTCCCCAAAGTTAACTGAGCATTTAGAATGTTGTCTACTGAGGACATTGAGAAGGATGTTTCTTCAAAATCTTTCCGAATTGTTTTCTTGAAGTTCTGGATCATATCTTCAGGATTTTGAAGATCAGTGACTCCTTGATTTTAACATAGGAGTCTTTACTTGGAGATGGTACCAACAGACATCAAAGTGCTCTTCATGAGATTTTTCATTCCTTTTCTTCTGTCGAGATCTTTCTCCAAGCTGTCAGTATTTATTCTCAGTCTTCTCCTTGGTCTTAGACTGCTTCAGGGAAACTTTAGTGGCTTGGAAGAACATCTGCTGAGAAGATGTCTACGAAGAGGGACCTTTCGCAGAAAATGCAGCAGGAACCATGATTGTGCAATCAGAGGAAGAAGGGAGCAGGCACGGAAAGAATGGAGGTTTGATCAGAGTCGGAGAAACACGAGTGCTAGATGTAAGGGCGGCAAAAATTGCCGCCTCTGCACGAGCGGAGGAACGGATGGCTAACACGACCGACGCCGGCAGACAGGAATGCCGACGTCGGCAAAGATGCTGATGACGGCAGACGAAAACCATCGACGTCGGCAAATATGCCGACCACGGCAGAAATCGGCCGACGACGGCAGCAGCGGTAGTCGGTGGGGAATTTACCGCCCACTGCAAGGGTGGCGAAAAGGAGATGAAGAACACGGGAAAGGGCGGCAAAATTTGCCGCCTTTGCATAAAAAGTGCAGAGGCGGCGATTTTTGTCGCCCTTGCATAAAAAGTGCAGAGGCGGCGATTTTTACCGCCCTTGCATAAAAAGTGCAGAGGCGGTAATTTTTGCCGCCCTTACATAAAAAAGGAAGATAAGTGCAGAGGCGGCAATTTTTGCCGCCCATGCACAAAAAAGGAAGAAAAGTGCAGAGGCGGTGATTTTTGCCGCCCATGCACAGGGGAAAAGGGAGGAAAGACTAATTCCTGAAGGAGTTCAGGTGGGAAAAAATTGGGTAGGGGCGAGGTGGTAACCACTTCTCATTCCGAGGCCAAGATGGAAGCGAATTCGAAATCCATTTCGAAGAACGAACTGAGGGGGATGAAAAGATGAAACAAACAAGTTTCGCAGGGGAGTTCCGAAAATAAGCGCAGCTGATTTTGGGAACAACAGCTGGCTCCTATTGGGGAACTGCCTTCTATTGCAAAAAGTAATTGAAGGGAGTAGAATCCAAAATCTCCAGTGCCTTAGAAGCGTGCCATTGGGCCACGGAGTCAAGCTACTCAAAAAGAAAGGCTCCAAAAATGAAAACAAAATAAAGCAAAAAGACTATACAAATATACAGGTGAATTTATTTGGTACTTCAAGAATTGAAGTACTTTGAATGCTGCCCCTCAAGAGGCAGTGAGAATGGTGTTCTATCCTGATAAACCAGCAAGAGGCCATTTTCTCCCCAGAATTGATGATGTGTGAATGGAAACCTCCACCAGAAAACCAACTTCTTGTGCCTTCCCTTTGGTTTTCTCCTCTTGCTCCACAGCAAGATCTATCTTTTGACCCGAAAACCATGAATCTTTATTTTCTTGGCGAAGAGTTCTTTTCCCTGATCATGACAGGCAACGGAATGGTTAGATACTATAATTGGTTGTTTTTCTGGTTCTATCCGGCACCTATTTTGGTTGTCCTTATTTGACACTCGCCACTGTTTGGCACTATCAGGTCCACTTGTCATTATTTTAGTTGAACCAAATTCCTGTTTGGCATTCTCAAGGGTTTTAACAGGATCTTCATGAACGTCTTCCATGGTCAGAAGATAATTACCCCTGCCAGAGGACTCGAACAGAATTTGAGCCGCAGGAGATGACGTTTGGGTGACCACATACTTTGCCTCTTTCTCAGGGAGCAACCTTTGCATCACGCCTTTTACAGGAATCTTTGCCTTAGATAAGTCCATGCTCAATTCTCCTCCGACATCTCTGCAAAAATTCCGCCCAAGCAGAATACCATATGACATCGGGACGTCAGCTACCAGCACTGTCATCTTAATCCTCTTGTCAGGGAACGCTGCAAATGCAAATTGGGCATCTTTGATTTGCCCCAATAGTGATACTAGTTTGTTCTCCATGGAGAAACATCTCCCAAAAGTTTTGGTTAAAGTCAGGCTGAGGGAGTTTGCCACTTTTGCAGGCATGACGTTATCTGAAGCCCCGGTGTCTATAATGCAGTTACTCAGTTTGAAACCATTTATAAGCAGAGAGACATAAAAAGGTTCTATTTTTCTGGGAGCGATTGGGGGTGTCACAACCAGATGGTTCTGGGTGGATACATCTTTTGAAGGATCATAAGTTACCCTCAAAATTTTTTGTCCTGTAGGGACGGTTGTACCTTTCACACATTTCACCAATCTGTCCAACTGTTCAGGATGGGCTTGTAGAAATTCAAGTTCAGACATTTGGATTTTAGTCTTTTTGACATGCTCAATTATATCAAATGTCGGTATTAAACTAGGCACAGAGGATGGGAGATCACTCTTCTAGTTTTTGGGATGGGAAAGGCTGGTTTTCAAAGTTGAAGTAGAGGATGCAGGGATGCTTGGGGTACGTACTTTTTCAATAGTCACCGAGTCCTTTGGTTGGAAGGGTAGAGTGGTTCCCCGCTTGGCAATTGAAACTGTTAGCCGAGGTTGTTCCTCTGTCTTCTCTTTATCAGCTTGTTGGGCTGACTATTTCTGGGACCAGGTGAATATGGCATATGATCCCTCAGTTGCATTCCCTTCACCCCTGGGTTCATCTTGATAATTTAGGTAGCCAATGACAGAGTCATTAGCTAATTCTTCTTCTTGCTCTCCAATGAGATTAGCATCATATTGTTGGTCCAACTCAGGTTGGAAAGGGGAAGCGTGTTCTGTTTCCAGATATCCAACTGCTGAGTTAGTTGGAGGGGCTTCAAGGGCGAGGTTCCTCTGTGGGGGAGGAAGACGATTTGGCTGCCCTTGATTCCTAGCAGTATTACCTTGGTACACTTGATTCTGAAATGTCCTCCTTGGCACATCCTGATTAGGAGAAGTAGACATAACTTGGGCCATCTGTCTTCTGAGAGCTAACATTTCATTTGCTAACTTTTGTACCATAGGATCTGTAGTAGCTGTAGAAGGGCTTTCAGTAGATGAAGGGAATTTATTTTTACTTGAGTCTTTTCTGATCTTACCTGCCAGGATAAGATCATCCTCAATCTCAGTAGCCAAATCTTGAGCCAATGCTAGATCCATAGGGCCAGCTCGTCTCAACAAAAAACTTACTTCGGGGAGATGTGAGTTGATAAAAAAGCATTTGAGATTCTCCAGCGTGGGTTGAGCCACAGTAGGAATCCGATTCCTTAATTTGTTGAACTTGGCTATGAAATCCCTCATGGGTTCTGGGGACTCTTTTTTCATCTGTGTTAGCTGAGCTAACAGAGCGTGTGCATCTTCAGCGGGTTTAAACCGAGCTTCAAATTTGGACTTGAGCGTATCCCAATTTGTTACTGACCCAGCCTGCAAGTGATAGAACCAATCCACAGCAGCACCTTGCAAAGTTTCCACAAAAAGTCGCACCGCCACATCTTCAAATTCAACGCCAATTACGCCACATGCTATAGAGAAAGCGGCAATATGCTCGTCGGGATGAACCTTTCCATCACCAAAAAACTTAGGGAAATTTTTTCTAGAACTACGAGGTAGTTCATGCAGAGGTGGGGTTAAATTAAGGGGACTGAAAGAATTACCCCACGGGCCTTGAGCCATTATGATAAGGGGATGAAAAGGTGGGATAACAAACCTTGGTGGAGTGTTTATAGGGAGGCAGCGATTGACAGCAAGAAAAGGGGTTCTACCTTGTGGTGGAGACCTAACAATGCTGGAAGGAAAACTCTTGGACCGTTGAAGAGAAGATGATGGAGGAAATAGATCAAAATTACTTTGTTGCGCTAATTCAAAAACAGGGTCAACAACACCCTTAGATCTCTTACTTTTGGTATAGCGTGGGGTTGCCAGATTTTTAAAAAGAAAATGGGACCGAAAGAAATTCAAGTTGAAGCTTGAGGCTCCAAGATGTGCGTTCTTCTCAGCAACTCTGGTTTTGCAGACCAGATAATATAATGGAGGCAACTGGTAAAGCTAAAATGATAATGGGTAAGACATGAAACGGAGTCGCCAGATTACGTAATGGAGAAGGGTAAGGACTGCTTCAATCTAAAACTTGAGGTTTCAGATTGCACATCCGAGTCCCCAGTGGAGTCGCCAAAAAACTGTTGGGTGAATATTTTGTCATCAACTAACTGATGGCAAAATGGGGATATCAGCCACAGCATAAAGGAGATTTACACTACGAAGAGGGTGGCTTTACCAGATCTAGACGAGGTAAATCTCTCCTCTCATCAAGGGGAGGTTCCCTATCATTATTTGCGTGCTATATGTATGTATATAATTAAGCAGAAAATAACACATGGGGGTGGTATAACAGCATCTACTTCTCTTTTTTCAGAAGTAATGTATGAAGGACAAAAGAGGAAAATCCCTGATCTAAAGCTAACAACACTCCTCTTCTTTCAGGAATGATATTAAACAGAAAACAAGGAATCACATGTAGTAACAAAGTCACAAGAACGCTCACGCAAGCGCAAAGTCTTCTGTAGCTTCTCCACAGATTCGGAACAAGTATAACCGTAGAATGAAGTGAAGCACAAAGTCTTCACCTGAAACTACAAAAGATAAAAGAATCTCAAAAGTAAAAGTAGCACAAAGTCTATCTTCTACCCTCAAAAAGTGCCCTTAGATAATATCAACACATTCACTTTGCTTATTAAGTCAGATAAACAAGAGGTTATCAAAAAAGAGTACATGAGAAACTATTTCCTAGATGACACAGATAACTTCAACACAAAGTCTGAAATCACTTGCTTCTCATTTATTTGACAAAATCTGATTTACAAATCTGAGCACAAAGTCTCAAAAGTTGCTTCAATTTCAGCAGAGTGTTTGCTCTCTATTTTTCCAAGATCCTTTACAAATGAGGTCTCCACTTATATATAGGGAGAAAATCCTCAAAAACAGAAAAATAATAAAATATAAAATATCTTGGTCAAAGATGACTCATCTTTGACTTTTAGATATTTTCCAAAATATTTTATTCATAATTACAAATTACAAAATTGCATGCATTCTGCACAAAATAGAAATGCATAAGGATAGAAGAAGAAAGAGAGAAAGTGTCAAATTTGGTTGCCGGACTTCTTCAAATGGGCATCGCACATGGTGATCAATGCCTGAATTCCTATGCTGTCCGGTGCAACTGCGTTTTTTGGAGACGACCCTTGATCTGATCAGCACATCTTTTAATGCTGTGATGGCTTTAGAGTGGCCAGTTAACCTGGATTTTAAATTCCCCAAAGTTAACTGAGCATTTAGAATGTTGTCTATCGAGGACATTGAGAAGGATGTTTCTTCAAAATCTTTCCGGATTGTTTTCTTGAAGTTCTGGATCATATCTTCAGGATTTTGAAGATCAGTGACTCCTTGATTTTAACATAGGAGTCTTTACTTGGAGATGGTACCAACAGACATCAAAGTGCTCTTCATGAGATTTTTCATTCCTTTTCTTCTATCGAGATCTTTCTCCAAGCTGTCAGTATTTATTCTCAGTCTTCTCCTTGGTCTTGGACTGCTTCAGGGAAACTTTAGTGGCTTGGAAGAACATCTGCTGAGAAGACGTCTACGAAGAGGGACCTTTCGCAGAAAACGCAGTAGGAACCATGATTGTGCAATCAGAGGAAGAAGGGAGCGGGCGCAGAAAGAATGGAGGTTTGATCAGAGTCGGAGAAACACGAGTGTTAGATGTAAGGGCGGCAAAAATTGTCGCCTCTGCACAGGCGGAGGAACGGATGGCTAACACGACCGACGCCGGCAGACAGAAATGCCGACGTTGGCAAAGATGCCGACGACGGCAGACGAAAACCACCGACGTTGGCAAATATGCCCACCACGGCAGAAATCGGCTGACGACGGCAGCAGCGGTAGTCGGCGGGAAATTTACCGCCCACTGCAAGGGCGGCGAAAAGGAGATGAATAACATGGGAAAGGGCGGTAAAATTTGCCGCCTTTGCATAAAAAGTGCAGAGGCGGCAATTTTTGCCGCCCTTGCATAAAAAGTGCAGAGGCGGCGATTTTTACCGCCCTTGCATAAAAAGTGCAGAGGCGGCGATTTTTTCCGCCCTTGCATAAAAAAGGAAGATAAGTGCAGAGGCGGCGATTTTTGCCGCCCATGCACAAAAAAGGAAGAAAAGTGCAGAGGCGGTGATTTTTGCCGCCCATGCACAGGGGAAAAGGGAGGAAAGACTAATTCCTGAAGGAGTTCAGGTGGGAAAAAATTGGGTAGGGGTGAGGTGGTAACCACTTCTCGTTCTGAGGCCAAGATGGAAGCGAATTCGAAATCCATTTTGAAGAATGAACTGAGGGGGATGAAAAGACGAAACAAACAAGTTTCGCAGGGGAGTTCCGAAAATAAGCACAGCTGATTTTGGGAACAACACAAGGGACCAAGGGGAGTTGACACAATTTTGGTGTCTACATTTGCCCCTTTTTGTCTGATTAGTTGTTCTTGATGAACTACAAGACAAAAATAGGAGTAAGTTGCCCCAGGTATGGGATAAGGGGTAGGTTGCCCCAAGTATGATGATGAGGTATTCCCCCTTAAAGCAAGAATTGAGAGAAGGGAACCCAAAATCAGGTGTTGATTTGATAGGTAGTGGATGGGTATGGTGAATTTGGAGTGTGAACATTGCAATAGTTGAGATTTCATGTATACCACTTCACATGATAGGTAGGTAAAATTTTCACAGGTGAGGTCAAGGAGCACTAAAATTGAAGTAACCAATCCCCAACTTTTAGTCGTAGATGATTGGGTTAAATGATCAAAGATGTAGCTCCAATGGTCGTCGTGTTCCAAGTATCTTGGTCTCAAGAAGTGCTCCTAGAAAACATGAAAATGTCACAAATACTGGGGATCAACTTGGGCATGATCTAACAGTAGGTGTGAGGGTTGTAATATGGGTTGCATACAATTTGCTAACTAGTCATGAGGTAGCATATATGCAATCAAAACAACTAAGGCAAAGTTGTCTCGAAAGTGGTCATGGTTAGAGGAGATAGTCACGATCTCCAAGGTTGTTGGTCAAGTCAGGTTGAGATATAAGTGATCTCAAGGGTTGTGTGTTATGGTTAGGGAGATGTATGTGATCTCCAATGTGCCCCATGAGAAATCTAAGGTGATTTCTATAGTGTTAGGGCTGGTTGTTTAATTAATGATTTTAGGATGGTTTAGATAGTTGGTCCATTAGGTAAATGAACTAAAGAATGGCCGAGCTAACCCTAGAAGATGCCATGTCAACTGAGTGCTACCTACATAGCCCATGTGAGGGGCCTTAGGCCAATGTAGTTATCCCCAAAAGGGAAGAAAAGATTAGGTTATGGATTGGGTTTGACTAGGTTAGGTCTTGGTTAAAGGTTATATGGTTGGTCTATCAGGTAGATGAACGAATGAATGGTCGAGCTAACCTCAGAAGATGCCATGTCAACTAAGGGCTGCCTACATAGCCCCTATTTTAAGGGCCTCATGCCAATGTAGTTCTCCCTAAAAGGGAAGAAGAGGGTAGGTTATGGATTATTTTTTACTAGGTTAGGTCATGGTTAAAGGTTATATGGTTGGTCCATCAGGCAAATGAATGAATGAATGGCTGAGCTAACCTCAGAAGACCCCATGTCAACTGAGTGATGCCTACATAGCCCCTATTTTAAGGGCCTCAGGCCTATTTATTTCTCCCCTAAAAGGGAAGAAGAGGGTCAACAAGGTCGTTAGTTGGTTTTGTCATGTTTGAAATGATGAGTGTATGATGATGTTACAACCTTTTCCATATTGTGATGGTGGTGTATGATGTAACATGGGTTATATGTTCTTTCATCCCTAGCAATTTTCCATATTTGTGATGGTGTATGCTAAAAATTAAATGAGTATGATGATGTTACAGCCTTTTCCATATTGTGTGATGGTGTATTCTGTAACATTGGTTATATGGTTTTTCATCCCTAACAATTTTCCATATTGGTGATGGATGTATGCTAAAAATGAAATGAATATATTTATGCTTCAGCAAGTTTCCATATTGGTGATGGTATATGCTTCACATAAATTGTGTGTTGTTGGTAGTTTCCATGTGTATTGTTTTCCATAAAAACTAATGTGAATGGACTATTATAATTATATACACCACAAATTGGTATTTGTATTAAATAAATCATGATGTTATGTTAATGATTAGAAAATGTTTTGGTTTGATATGTGACTAAGGTGTGTAAGAAGTGAAAGGCACGCTGCTCTTTCATTGACAAGGACCATAATGATAGCATAGGTAGGGGTTTCTGCAAACAAAAGCCATGTTCATGCATTACGTCGTTGACCATTGATTAGTGTTAGAGAAGTATTATAATCACTTGATGTTAAGTGAGCTTAAAGTCCCTTGAGTATGTTGGGGTAATAGGTTTGATTATGTGATATGACAGGAGAGCATAACATTTTTAGTAGGGATAACTTTGCCCCTTTTATAGGTGACCCTGAGAATGACTATAGGCAAGTCCATGGCTTAATAGTTTGTTAGTCAGATATATATATATATATACATATATATACATATATATATATATATATACATATATATATATATATACATATACATATACATATATATATATATATATATATATATATATATATATTTATGGAGATTGATCAATGCGGGAAGTCCACTTTGGGATGTTGTTTTGTTTCGTGGTCATGTGAAGCTGATTGATGTGGGTAGCTTTTGATAGGGTGCTATTTATGTAGCAAAATTTGGGCATAGCCATCCTTTGAGGGAGTGGTCTATATTCTGCTTTGGATGTTTTAATGTCTTTGGATAGCTATCCTTCAAGGGAGTAGTCTAGTAATTATAACAATTATGCAGTTGTCCTTTGAGGGAGTAGTTTACATTTATAGTTTATGACCTTTGTTTAGGCATCCCAATTTTATATAATAGTTGTTTACTAAAGTTTTAGTCATGGACTAGGCTATAGAGGTTTAGGGGTTTCCCTTTTATTAGGACAAAGCATTAATGATTAAAAAAGGGTTGATAGGAATAGAAATGAGGATGACGGGGGTTGCTCAAGGGATGAGCTCAAGTTAAACATCAAGTGAATGATTAATTGATTAACAAAAGAATGGTCATAAATGTAAGCCATTAAGGGGATCAAGTTCTAGTCAGCCTTCAAGAGAAGATAGACGATAAGTCCCTGATCCATAGTTGTGCATTGTGATATAAGGTATGAGCCAATTAGAAGCAAACTTGCCTTGCTTGCTTCTTTCCATATTGGTCATGTGTTAGTTGTCTTTAAGGATGAGATCTTTGATTGTGAAATCTCGCTCTTTCAAATTTTTGTTATAGGCATGTTTTGGTCGATGTAAGACATGATGTTGGTGAACATGTTGTTGGCATTTGATACAACACTGAACATAGTTATTGTAGTCTTGGTTAAGAGTGGGCCAATAATAACCCAAGTGGAGAATGCACTTTGCAAGCGAATTACCACTAAAATGTCCCCCACAAATCTCATCATGGATTTGTTTGAGGGTATGAGATGTTTCAGTGGTAGTTAGGCATCTAAAAAGGAGGACATCGAGACCTCATTTGTAGAAAAGACCCCCTAGCATTGTGTATTGAGTAGTTCTCTTGATAAAAGCCCACCATCCATTGCTAGAGAGGTGAGGAGGTATGATAGAATAAGTCAAGTGGTCAACAATTCATTTATACCAAATGTCATGTGGACTAGAAAGGTTAGGAGGGATTTCCCCCAAAGATGTTGGTTGAGATGTGCCCAAGATAGAAATATTGGGTTTTGGTGATGGAGAGGTCTTGATGAATAGATATATTCTAGGGGTAGAGACCTACTCTTTTCCTTTATCCTTTGATGTTTAGGACCTGGTGGCCACATTAACAGTGTTGATGTTGAATAAAGCGGGAGAAGGTGGTAGAGGGACCATAGTCTTGTGTTGAGATCCTGATTTAGGTGAAGATGTTTGTGAGGCATGGGATGGTGTTGAATGTTTGTCAAAAGAATGGTCAAGGGAATCCTTGATGAAAGGGGTATCCTTTTTCAAGTGTTGATGAATGGCAGCCTTAAGGGTGTAACAATGCTTGGTATCATGCCCAGGTGTGCGTTGATACTAGTAGATTTGAGTGTCATCAAATCAAGATGGTTTTGATTTGAGAGGTTGGTATGGTTTAATGGGTGGGAGGACGATGCTAGATGACTGCAACAATTGGCATAACATTGAAGCATACGAACCCACTAATGATTCTATGCTTATTGTTGTAGTAGGGGTTGACAACTTCTATTTAGGATTTGTAGGAGGAGTTTTTTTACCAACTTTTTGGTTGGTGATGTGGCCACATGCGTGGATGGCACTTTCTTGGTGATAGGTGTTGAATTTTTTGGTGGCTTGTTTTTATGAGGTGTTGGTATGGGGAGCACTCCTATTAAAGTAGAAGGATTTGGACCTGAGATAGATGGTAATGATGAAGGTGGGGGAGGAGTTCTTTGACGTGGTTTAGAAGCCTTCTTTAGTATGGTGTGAGGACTACTATTGTGTGGGGTGAGGTTCAAATCAACCTTCACTTATGGGTGAGTGAGGTTTGATATAGGGTGAACACCGAGAGTTTTAATCTATTTCGACATAGTAGGTGCCTGTGAGGGTTTGGATGAGGTTGCGTGAGGCTTTATAGTCAATCGTTTGGAGGATTTGGGTGATTGTGAGAGCTGAAGCGTGTTAGATGCAACAATCATGGGCCAAAGGTGAGAAATAACCATGACTAGATCTTCCTTGATCGAAGTGGATGAGGTGACAAGTTCTTATCTTGGTGGAGAAGGGATTAGATAATTGGGCTCTTCAAGTGGATAGAGCATAGGGATGATCAAGCTTTCGACGTGTGGTCTAGGAGTGGGGCAAGTATGATCCCCAATTAATGATAAGAAGGATGAGGGTGAGGCCACCGACATTGGTGCCATCAAAACATCCTCCAATATGGGAGAGGTCAAAGTAGCCTCTCCTACATGTGAAAGAGGGTTGGATGGAGAAAAAATAGGAGAACGGTCTTTTACCTATAGTGGAAAAATAGGAGAAGAAGGCTCTTCTACCCATGATGGAAAAATAGGAGAAGAAGGCTCTTCTACCTATGATGGACAAATAGGAGAAGAAGGCTCTTCTACCTGTAGTGGAGAAATAGGTTGATTAACCTCTTTAGACTATGGGAGAGGTTGGTTAGAAACCATGTTGACCGTGCGTATATTATGCTCTTGAAGGTCATTGACTATGGTCTGAATGTTATTTTGAGTTGGGGGATGGTTAGGGAATGGTTGTCTAAAGATGTCTATGTTTTGGTCAGCCAGTGCATTTGGGTTATCAAAAACAAGGTCCCCTTTGTCCAACATGTCTTGAATAACATTTTTGAAGGTTTTACAATTGTCTATGTCATGACCTTTGACCCGATGATAGGTACAAAAGTCGTGTTCCCTATACCATGCAGGGATGGATTTTGAGGGGTCAAATTGGGGTGGTCAAATTTGAGGGAGATTGAGGACCCCCTACTTGACAAGTTTATCCAACACAGAAGCATATGATTCTCCTATTAGAGTGTATTGACAATGTATATACCATTGTTGGAATTGTTTTGTGATGCTTTATGATGTGGAAGGTTTAGTTCGGTTAGTTTAAGTCGAAGATGATGACCTAAGGACCATAGCATTCGTTGATCCCTTAGACTTGGAGTAGGAAGAAGGTTTGGAAGAAGAAGGGTCATTGAATTTTGCATTGGTATTTTTACTACGCAATTTGACCTTATCTTCTTTAACTATGCGGAGTTCAAGCTTTCGGGCCATGGTGAAAGCTTCATCAAATGTGCAGAATGTTTGGACCTGCAAAGTGGATGAGATGTGCTTGGCACATGATCTTAAAAATAGCTCAATGAGCTCAGGTTGAGGTAATGAAAAGGAGAGTTGGTTGATCAAACATCTCCAATGGGTGATGAAGTCAGCTATTGATTCATCGTCAAATTGTCTAATAGAATATAGGTCTGTGATGGAGACCTTTTTAGTGATGTTGATTGAAAAGTGGTTGAGGAATAATTGAGCGAGTTGAGTAAAGGAAAAGAGAGAATTACTGGTAATGGATCTATACCAGTCAAGGGCGGCACCAGAAAGTGACATGGGAAATGTGTGAAGTAATAACGCATCATCATGTGTTATAAGGTAACAAGCGCGTCTAAATGTTCATAGATGTTGTTGTGGGTCCTCTTTACCCTAAAAGCGAGTAAATTTTGGGAGTTCCCACTGGCTAGGATATGGTCGAATAGGGACCGAAGGGTGAATGGGTTTGTTGCAAATTTGTTCATATGAAAGAACATTGCTCGAACTGAAAATGGATGTCTCAAGGTTGGACATTTTATCCATCAGCATCTTGATTAGATCGGTTGATGGATTGGCAGGAGGAGCACCCCCTAAGTTGTAAGGTACTTGGAAGGTGTTGAGAGGGGCATATGACATACTTGGTTGCATTTTTTTAGGTGCAACATATTGGTAGTTCATCATAGGAACTGATATTGAGGTTAAGGGGGTTTGTGCCATGAAGTTAGAGGGCACAACTTGACTAGATGCCGCTAAGGGTGGTTGAGTGGTGGCGAGACTAATTAGAGGATATGTAGTCACTCTTGTATTTATGGGTGCAAGAGTGGGTGGGATAGAGACAATCAAGTTTTGTAAATGTGTAAAACTTGGTTGAATTGTTTGTTGTTGAGGGGGTACAGAAACCCCGAGCGTGGTAGGTCCAGAAATAGAAGGGGAGGCTAAATCTTGAACATTGGCCATGGTTGGGTTATTGGTTGAGGCAATAGCCTGAGTGACCATAGGTTGAGTAGCAGATGGTGTCGATATCATTGCCGCTTCAGTAAGAGAAGTTGGCATCCCATAAATAGGATTACCTAAAGGGTCTTGCATTTGGCTTCTAGTGAGATAGTGTTGGAGAGCCTTGACATTGTGGTCAAGGAATCTCTCAAAATTTTGATCCCCTTCGGGAACAATTGAAAATTGGTCGGGGGTTGGTTGGATAGGAGTATGTTCAGTGTCTGAAGTGTACTTCATTAGAGGACTTGTTATGAAGGGCAAAGGTGGAAGTGGTTGTTGCCTTGCATGGTCAACAAAAGATTTGGCTTCACTACATGTCAAAACCATCCAAGGCAAAATGGGTTCAAGTTCTAAAAACTATATGTTTCAATTTCACGAGACCATAAGTTATGTTTAACATCAAAAGGGTCGGGTTTTAATGTTGCTATTTTGGAAATAAAATTTGTTGACAGTGACCGACGTCGGTTTACTAACTGATGTCGGTTATGTAATGTTGCCGACATTGGTAGAAAAACCAATGTCGGTGAAGATAAGTTGCTGATGTCAGTGTAAAAGCTGATGTTAGTGTCTGTGTATTTCCAAAAACTTAGAAAATTGAAAGTTTTTGGAACAAAAGAGAAATTCTGAGTTGTTTTTGGACCTTAGAATGATGTGACCTTACCAGCTCAAAAAACCAAATAAGAATAGCAAAATAGATGATGAAAAGCAACCTCTAAATGTTAAATTCCTAAGAATAAATTTTAGAGTCGTGGTGGCTTATGCCTTAGAGGAATGTGTTTGGTAATTGGGCTTTTAGAACGGGTCCTAGAAAGGAAGTCTATGGTTGGTTTCAGGTTATATTTTTGTCCTTAAAAATTTGTGTTAGGTTCCATACGTGGCCTGTTGCTGGGGGCTTGCTCCCTTCACTTCACGAACCCAGAGCCGAGTTGGGCCGCTTAGCCAATATATACTTTGCCTATAGTTTATACTCTGCCAGAGAATAGAGTGGGTCCTCCTCTTGGTAGTGAAGTCCAAGTAGGATCGCCAAGAAGGGTAAGGTATTTTCTAGGTGATGAAATCCTAGACGGGCCTTGTCTCAAGTATGTTTAGATGTTTAATTTGATGTGATGTGGTTTGGTTGTGTAACATATGTGCACTACGATTTATTCATAATGTATTTTAATTACTAAGTGAGAGGGCTAAATATGCATTCAAGCAAGAATGAAATGCAATAGTGTTTTAAACCCAAATTGAAATGTTTTATTCAGATGCAAACAATTAGGAGAAGAGGTTTAAGAGTATGAATTTTCACTTCTCTAAGATGCAGGGAAAAAGGTGAGAAGAAGAAAAAATAAGGATGTTCTTTTTAACTTGTGCTTATGATTTCCTTTCGAAATAAAAAGATAGAAGAGTGATGTAAGAAGAGAATCTAATGCATCTATATGAAAGTATGCTTTTTAGAAGAAATGAACCCAAGGAAAACTCAAGGGGTCCCACCAGGTGTGCCAAAATGTTTCTCTACATTTTTACTATTTACATTCAGAAGAATAAGAAACTAAAGGTTAAGGGTCAGGGGTTTGTACATTACCCAGATTAAGTTGCGCACCATATCCAACTGAAGGAGCTCCTCTTTGGCTGTGGAGGAAGACACCTATAGAAATAATAAGACTTAAACACAAAAAATGTTAGAATAAGATAAAGTGGATTGCCAAGCAACATGCTCGGTCCCAGAAGCGTAAAGCTCCGTAAGGGATGACAGTCCACTTTTTATGAAAAAGAGTGTCACATAAATGAAGTGGTGAAAGAATAAGAAAGATAAATAAAGATAACACATACCTGTACTCTTTAGTCAGTCTGTCATAGTCACTGATGTCGGTAGTCCTATCGGCGTCAGTTGTTTAATATGCCGACGTCGGTTATGTTACTGATGTCGGTAGGGGCAATGGGCCTTGGATGGGTTTCAGAATGTGTCTCTGGTCGACAGAGGGGTCTGGAAGGAGTCTGGGTCTATGCAAGGTTAGAAGATAGTAAATAGGGTTTGAGAGGGGGCAAAGGCAAAGGGTTGGTATTTAAATGGATAAGAATAGGAGGAAGGCTTTTCAGCCTTTTCAGGAAGAAAGTTGGGTCGGGTTGATTGTATTCAAAAATAGTAAATAGAAACTAATTACTAATGGATTCTAAATACTAAAATGAAATAGAAGAACACTTGCTCTATTAAAATAACCAAGGGTGTTAGAACATGTATTCCTTTTGTGGCTGATGTCAAAGCCCTTGTGCAATGTTCACATCCAATTTGGAGTCACTTGTGTAGAGTTATTATAGCTAGGTGATCATTAGTTGAAGTCTCAGAGTGTGTGCATCGATGTCTCAGAGTCTAGGAGGAAGAATTTAGGATTAGAGAGGAGAGAGATTTGATTTGGGTGAATTAAGGGTTAGAGTCTTGGGCTAAGTAACCAATGTCAGTGATTCCACCAGTGTCAGCTGACAGTTGACTAACGTCAGCGGCAGAGAATGGGTAAAAGCATTGTGTGGCCCATTTCTTCATCTACCAAGTGCATCTGCCATTGGAAAATGGTCAAAATATGGGGTTATTAGGCACGAGTGTTGGTTAAGAGGTTGGAATGGGTCTTAGGTAGTTATGATATGAAGGACTTAGTCATAGGGTGAGTCATGGGGTAGGAAATGGTCTTAGTGGTGAGGTGTCCAAGGTGAGGTGTCTAGGGTGATGTCATTAATCTAAAATAAGTAGTTTATTTTAAATTAATAAGTGTGTAAGGGACCAAGGGGAGTCGACACAATTTTGGTGTCTACACTAGGTGGAATAATTTCATGTTAACAATAGAAGGGAAATAATGCATATAAAACCATCAAAGTTACCCACTTTTACTATGGGTGGAATGTCTACTACAATGGGTGCTAATACAATTTTGGAAAATATCGATATTGATGATTTTTTCCTTGAGGGTATTGATACCATGACTTCAATTTTTTTTCCATAATATTATTTATGGATCTTAGTTTTAGGGTCTAGAAGAAAATATTGGTAGTGATTCATCTATTTCACCACCTGAGTCAATCCATGAAGTTGAGCAATCTTTTGATGAGTTGACATCCTTTCCATTAACAAAAAATATTGTATATATTGAATTCAATTTTATTATAAATTGATATGAAATTATTGAATGTACGGGAGATTCATTGAAAGGCATTGATAAAGGAAATTAATGATAACTTTCATAACCACTCAAAAATATATATTTTTTATATTATTTTGGTTCAATATTATCCCTCCAAACTTGATGTTTTGGTGAATCAAGATGAATCACAATCAATTAAAATATAAAAATCCATATAATGATAATGTTTTATATGTTATGATAAACACATTAGAAAATTTAAATATAGAGGCACAAGTATACTACAACTAGTAGTCAAGAGATCAAAAACTTCACCACCTTAACAATGCAAATAGAGAAAGATTTGGTAAGTAATAATTATTTAAAAAAAATTATTTACACTATTGTAAATTTTATTGACATAATATATTTTCCAAATTGTAGTGAAAATATGAAAACCTAAAAAATAAATCACAAGTATTGAATATTCATCTACAAAAAATATGTAAAATATTAAATGTTGTAATTGTATTGAAGGAAAAACTTGTGATAGTAAACAAACCTAACAATATGCTAAAGAATATAATCAAAGAACACACCATGGATCCAAAGGTTTTATTAAAGGATAAAACATATGCAGATACTTCCATATTATCAACATGTGATGTAATGCACAAAAAAAATACACAACTTGCCAGTATAAATGCTATAATCAAGGATATTATTATAGGAGGTTCCTTAAAAACTAATTCAAGGAAAGTGGAACTTGAGGCAACATATTCCACTTCACAAGAACAAACTAGAACTCCTTATATTGAATGATGTCTCCTCATTTCATGTTGTAAATATTTTATTGTTAATTTTATCTTTGTATTTAATGGAAATGGAAATTCCAAATCAGCTACACTATGGAAAGTTGATTTTAATCTATTTTATATTGTTCATGTTTACACTAAATAGTTTATATTAGATATGTAACTAGAAGTATATATATAAGTCTCTTTTTATATTTTATTTTATGCATTTTATCCATGGTATTTTTTATTTTATTCTAGATTTTCTATTTAAGATCTGTAGTGATGAGAACATAATTCTTTATTGTATAATATTCAAAACCACATGAAACAATATCCTCATAGCAAAAACAAAAGTGTAAGATAAATATTTTAGATACATATAACCTAAATATATTTTTATTTAAGTTCAAACAATTGTAATATAACTTTAAAATATTTTAAAATAATACATTAACATAATTTATGTAGTCTTGAAATTTACATAATACTAATGTTTTAGTGATTTCTAATGTCAATAAATATAGTACCTTATTTTAATTTAATGATATAAAAAGGACAATCTAAAAATAAATAATTAAATTGAAACATACCAATCTAAAATTGAGGTAGTTGAAACAGTTTTTAAGTAACATGTTCTTCATAATAGTCATTTGTATTTACTGTATTTGATGCATATACAGTCTCAATATCTAAATGAGATTTGTCATTTGTTATATTTGTGACTCCTCTTATTTTAGTGAGTGAATTACAAATTTTAGGTGCTTTATCATAGGGAAACATGTCTATTGGATACTACATAACATACAATCTCAAACATGTCTTGAGATTTATATCCAATCTATTACAAGTTTTTGATTTAGAAAAAGATAATTCACTAAATACCCTTTCATCTTCCACAAAACCTAAAATCATTATTTGGTAGGGTTAATACAATTAAAAAATATTCACTAATATTTTCTTTTACAATGGTAGTGGGATTTTTTTTTTCGATAACTTATAATAACACCATTTTATGTTGGCTCACTTAGACACTTATATTGATCAATCATTGTGAGTCTAAAATAGTTAGATTGAGATGTTAGTAAATCCTTTAAAAAATACCTTGAATTTAAACTCCATTGATGTGTGTGTGTGTGTGTGTGTGTGTGTGTGTGTGTGTGTGTGTGTGTGTGTGTGTGTGTGTGTGTGTGTGTGTGTGTGTGTTTAATGAGAGTGCCGATGTATCTAAGAAATAAATTATTGATTCATTATTCACCATCCCTTGTTCTCTAAAATATGGGATTCAGCACTCCCATGGCTTCAAGCAACTCATCCCTTTTTAAAAAATTCTCCAATTTTTGTAAATAAGATATCCTTTATCTTTCTCAATTTTACCTATGTTTCAAATATAATAGTATCATAAAGAATATGTGTTATAGGCACTTATTCAATTTTTGATCTTCTTATATAAACTTATTTTTGGAATGTGTGAAGTGGTATCTCATTTCTATTAATGAAGATACAAATATGATCCTTAATATTTAATTTCAAATAGTTTTTTTGATCTTTAATAAATGTTAAAGTTTTCCAACTAGAAAAAATAGGTTTCTCAAAAATATTTTGTGCCGATTATAAGACATCATGATATTGACAAACCCATTTTCTCAAATGTATGAAGTCTACAATTATATGGATCTCTCGACCATGTTTCATCAAAAAATTGATTTCCTCTAACATTGGTATAATACCACATAGTCTCACAAGTGTTTATAAATATTTTAAATGGTAAAACAAATATTTTTCCTTTTTGACTTCCATACAATATTTAAACATAAAACCTACCAACAACAATATTCTTCAAAAAAAATTTGCATGCATGCTCATACATGGAAATCCATATTGTACCATTATCTTTTAGTCTTTTTTTACCATCGATAACTCTGATCTCAAAAAATTTAAACTCTAAAAATATTTTCAGACTACTTGATATATAAGCATCTAAATCATAGATAGGTTCTTCCATTTTTTATGATATTTTCAAATGTGCTTATAATTTTATATGCAAGATTCATTATTTGGGCCATGCAATGATTTAAAATCATGTATCAGGAAATTAATATTTTTAAATAAACAAAAATACCATTTATATTACCCTACATTAATGTTGCACCATTAGCTCCAACATAAAATAACTTCATAGATATAGCATAATCATCCATCCTAGTAATATCCCTCAAATTAGAAATAACCTTGTAATGGTTTTCAACATTGTAATTTTTAACCATTTTATGTATAGTTAATAGATGAGGTTGCCTTGAGTGGTTCTCGAAAGTTTAAACATGAATACAAACCCATGTTGTGTTTTTAAATGTTGTGACTTCATCAATGGACAATGAGATAAAATTACATTTTTAACTTTTTTGATCAAATCTCCTTTCTCAATCATCACAAGACATTTTACCATGTCCTAAGCATTTCCAACTAAAAAACGTGATCGTGGAATGTTATGTAGTCCATTATGTTGAAACATAACATTATAATCTAAATAATTAGATATATAGATACATTTTTGATAATGTGATATATAGTTGAAAACTATATATATTTGGCATGTTGATTAGACTGAATAACTTTTCCTATTTGAGTTATAATTGTTCCTCATTTATGAATTACATGTTTTAGATGTATCTAATTATTTTCATACTATGATACATATCTAACATACATGACTTATTTAGAATATTTCCATCAACTTGTTTTTTATTTGTCCATCTTCTTGTTCTACTGTTATATATATGTTTTCTATAATATTTCTCAATTGTGTTCAACATAAGTTTCATTTAGTGGCCCTTTCCTGATTTCCATGTACATATTATACATTTACATTTAGTTGGGGTATCATTAATATTTTTTGGTTCTAATTGTTCAATGAAAGGAAATTTAGTTTCCCAGTTGAACTTAAAATATCTTCCAATTGTCCATCTACTTTTTTTTATTCACATCGATTTATGAGTACTTTTATCATCTAAAGTTTGTGTCTGTTGAATGTAACTATTTTATATTGTATGGATGACATAATATGGAATGTACTAAAGTTTCCTCTTATTTTAAAAAAAAATTGGATTTGTATTTTCAACTAAAGTTGTTTTTCTATGAGATCAAGAAATTTATTCTAATGCTTACATCATATCATCTAGTTTATCTTTCACTAGATCCATGCCATACTCAAGTATGTATTAAAGTGTTGGTGTGTCATCATCAATAATATCATAAAATGGTGACATGATATTATGATTGATTCTTTCATTTGAAAAACTAGTATCATTGGGGGTAACTTTATGCATAAAGGTTTTGCTCTTATCCTTGAAATGTAGAATTAAAGTTACTATCAATAAATAAATAAAAAAATTGTTAATCATTTAGTACTTGTATTTTTAATGGATGTGCATTGAATTTTCTTGTGTGTTATTTTTGGATTCCAAAATAAAGATAATATTCTCTTTGTCATTGATAATTGCTCTGATCTCTTACCATTATCACCAAAATCCATTGCAAATAACTTTTTTTTATAAGACAAGGGGCCATTTAAATGTGGTATAGACTATGTGGTTGGACATTTAGATTGTGTATTATATCATCTACATTATGATTATATCCATCTATAACATGTATGATGGTGTATATACCATACAATTAGGCATCTATAGCATGTGGTCATCCATCTAGAGCATGTAGTCATCCATATAAAGTAGGGTAAATTTTAGTGGTCGATATAGAAATGAACTTGGGTTTTTTTAGCAAAGTTCTAAATATGTGTTTCAAAATTTTGGATAAAGTTAATGGATGATGTTTAGGCATGTATGTGAATGAACATGTGAAATGTAAATTATCATAGAAGGTATGCTAACATGTGACTATATGTAAAACTCACAAATGGATTGTAGTTATGACGATATGATTTAGAAATTTAGTCATCAAATGACTATATATTACATATAATGGTGAATAAGATCATATTAAATTTATATGGAGTGGTGAATTACATTTATATGCATGAAATTTATTTTAAATAGTAGGTGAGATAACCTAGAAAATTAACTTACACCAAAATAATATAGGTGAATACATATTGTTCACCACCTAATAAAATAGACAAATGGCAATTTCTAATACCAAAATATTCATGAATTAATGAAGAATAGACACTAAAATTTAATCTGATATAAAGTGTGTAGTCATCTATTTATAGAATGTGGTCACCAATTTAGAGCATGTAGTCATCCATCCATAGTGTGTGGACATCTATCTATAGCATGTGGTCATCTATCTAGAGCATATGGTTTATCTAGAGTATGTGGTCATCCATACAGAGGGTGTATCCATTTGGAGCATTTAGTCTAGGATAGAGTGTGTAGTATAGAATATAGAGTTGGGTGCCTAGAGAATTTATTCTAGTATCTAGAGTGTGTAATTTAGTGTTTAGACTATATGGATAGGCATTTAGAGCATGTATTCTGGCATATAGACTATGTTTCTATGTGTCTAGAGTGTATAGTCTAGCATCTAGAGCATGTATCTAGGTGTCTAGGGTTTATACATAGAACATGATCAAGCATCCACATAAAACAACTAGGCATATATAGAAAATAATCTCTATCTTTTCATCTATCAAATATAGATTGGTATCCATAGGTTCTAGATGGACTTTCACATAGAATATATTTGGGTAATCATTATATATATATTAGATAAGTGGTAGTAATATATTATATATATAATATATATTAGTGAAACTAGGTAGAATGTCCTTCAAGTAAATGATGATTTATAGTTATAAGCATGGAATTAGTTTTAAACGGTAGGTGATTTGACCTAGAAATCTAATTTACAATTAAAAATATATATAGGTGACCCAGTGTTATTTACTAGTGCCAAAAATCATGAAATCCAAATTTTATAAAGTGGAATATTCATGAATTAATGAATATTCACAATAACAAAAAAAACCTTTATATTGGTTAGTGCCTCAACATGCTTGTCTATTAACACCATGAATTATAAATAATAGGACTTTTTTTCTCCATCTAATAATTGTGGACTCTTCTTTCTATAGTTTATGTGTTTTCTGTAATTTTTTGGATAATATATAATGAATATAATTTATAAATGCTTGTTCAAGTAATTTATATTCCTCTAGAAAACTCCAAATAAATTTATAATAGATATTATTATTATTATTATTATTATTATTATTATTATTGTTGTTGTTGTTATTATTGTTGTTGTTGTTGTTATTGTTATTATTATTATTATTATTATTATTATTATTATTATTATTATTATTATTATTATTATTAATGGATTAAAATCATAATAATATAAAAACAATGCATTGTGTTGTCATTTTCTACCTAACATTAAAATCTAGTATCAAATGTAGTGTTGGTGATTAAATATGTAACTAAAAATTATATGAATTAATGAAGAAGTAATTCTTAGTAATATCTCCTTATCATCATTCGATTTAAAATATTAAAAAAATCAAAGAAAAAGGAAAATGGGGGTCTACCTTCCACACTTCTAACTCTTTAAAACTAAGGAGATATTTCCTATGGGATTTTTATATGCACATTTAATGAAACATTTGAACATGTATCACATCTAGATAAAAATAAAGATACTCTATATGAACTTTTAAAATTCATTTCCACTAATGTTTTCACACATTATTATAAGAGCTAATATCCACATCAAAACCTTACAATAGATTTACAAATAGACAAATCACTTAAAATTTTTAAAATAAAATGTAAGGTAACTTCAAAATGTTGTGATGTAAATTATTCTAACCAATAAACTAGAAATTATCACTATTAAATTGAAAGGAAATTTTATAAAAATTTGACCTTATCACAATGGTAAGAGTCTTGCTATGCATTAGATAATGAAGTTATTTTAATATTGAATCAATGAAGTAGTTTTAAAAATGAGTTATAAAACAAGCTCTATATGGAGTTGGATAAGATTAGGTGACTTATATGCATGAATATGTGTCATATTTACAAAGATATGAATTATTAATTTAAAAAGGGAATATCACAATAAAAAAAGGATCAAAAGTACAATAGTAGAATTTTAAAAAAATGTTCACCATGGAATAACCAAATTTAAATTTCAAGATATAATAAGGTATATTTTCATTCATTCTAGACATCCAATTATACATTTATAAATATATTGACATCAATTTATTATTCTTATGAGACTTTACGATTCTATGAGCACTGTTTCATATTAACAATATTCTTCCTAATTGGGATGATCAATCATAATTACAACATTATTCAACTTTTAATAAAGACCATTTAAAAATAGTAAACAATATCCATATGAAGGTGAAATTATTATATTATTCATCATTATAATTACATATTTTTGGCAATACATTATATTTAGACAACTACGAATTAATAGATATATCTTTATAAAATTACACAATCACATATCATCTTTTGGTTTGGGAGGATCATTTACAACTCATATGCAAGGATAAATATAATAACCTTCAAGATTAACCTCAAAAGGAGAAATTATATTGGATTTATGGGAAGATAGTGGCATATTAAAATACTCCAAATAATAAACAATTGAGTTTCATAATTGCATTAATGCAAATCAATCAAATAAATAGAGGAGAATATTTAGACAAATGGTAGTTGATTATCATGTAGAGATCAATGAGGCATTTTTGTATCA
Source organism: Torreya grandis (assembly GCA_037957365.1). Taxonomy (NCBI): domain Eukaryota; kingdom Viridiplantae; phylum Streptophyta; class Pinopsida; order Cupressales; family Taxaceae; genus Torreya; species Torreya grandis. The sequence continues at coordinate 558,491 of JARHVA010004813.1, forward strand.
TTTTTTCAATTATTTATCACATCATTATGAGTGTCAAATATATATAATTATTAACATAAAATGTTTGTGATCCCTCTATAAGATCTTTTCCAACATATTAGATATTTCTCAATTATGCATATATTCTATTTGAATTCTTTAGTGCTAAAAAGCCAATGGAACAAGCTATCCAATCCATTCAACATATTTTTAAAAAAAAAGTTGGTTAAAAAATTACACATAAAACTAAAAACTCAAGAATATACATAATATTATGATTTTTTATATGATAATCAAGATGTCTATAAATTTCTTCCACATGATTATGCCCCACAACACAATATTATGCCTTTGAATTGGATCTTGTGGTTCCATTTAGGATAAGAATATAAACATAGTTTATATCTTATCTTTTTTTTTATGATAATGTAATGTATTTTAATGGATCATTACAATAAATTAGTCAAATAATCTTTATTTTATATTCAAATAGTGTTTCTCTTTTAGGCATGTAATTCCCTTATTTTAACCCTTAAGTCCACCTATCTGATCAAGGGTTGAATTCAATATTATCTCATCTACCTTATAAACCTAGGCTCCTCAAGAAATTTTATATAGCAATCAATGATTGATAAATCATAGAGTCAAACAGTCCCATTTCAATATTATAATCATGTATTATTATTTACAAACTCTTCAATAGCTGTAAAATATAAGGATATTTTTTACTTTCTACTTATATCTTGTGGGCTTATGGAATTTTCCATTGGTGAGATAGAGATGTATATATGACAATGTCCTTTGTCATAATTTTATTTATAAAACTTATGGATCTATACATTCACAAGCTATATTCTAGTGGATGACATGACTAAAATGGTTGATCCCTATTTCACCTTATATGACTATATGTATATTTTCAATTTAGTGATAATCTTGATGGTGTATTGGATTATACATCTCCATCACCATTTCTTACCTATAGAAATTTTGGATTAAAAAATGAGTACATATAAGAGTGATTAGGTGATGTCATGATTAGTAATTAGTCACGAGTATCCCATTTTTTCATTATATATAAATAAGTGTCAATTTATTATTCCATGTAATAATCTTATTTGACTAATTATTTTTGTAAATAGATGACATTCATTTTGATGTGTAATTCCTTGAGTAATGTTACAACCATTTCAAACTCATAAATTATTTTAAATAATCCATTTCTAGTAATCATTTAGGTCACATCACACACTAAAAGTATGATAATCATTTTGTTGTTCCTCAATACCTATAACTTTGAGGGATTTTTTACCTCCAATGATATTTTTTGATATTTGTCCATTTAGTTTTGTTATTTTTATTCACTCACACACTTATCAATATATAAATATAATATATAAAATATTTTAATGACTCATTGTTCTTTCAACAAGGGTTGTTTTATGAGAATATGTGATGCATGTTTTATGGGATATTTTATGTATTTTTTCTATGTTTTTCTTATTTGACCAATATCTTTATTTTTATTCCATTGTTTTTCACAAATAATATTTATCATATAATAAGTATATTACATGAGAATAATATTTTTAAGGAAAATAAAATAATTATTTAGAAACAACTACTTTTTTTAATGTGATAAGTTAGACTAAATGATCTTATTCGAAAATACTACATATATTTTTTTGATTGGAATAATTATATTCATGTTAATGATAATTTGTCACTTATATTTTTATTACCCATTATGAACAAAATTTAATTATATGGTCAATAAAAAGGATTCATATGTAACCCATCTCATTATACACCTGCATCAGTGATGAGACCACAAAATGACTAATATTATACTGATGAGAAAAAATAAATTTAACTAGGTTAGTATTTTTAATAGATATTAAGGCTGGGAGGAGACATTAAAAAAATAGAGATAATAAAAAATATTACAAAAACTAGGAGATAAATCAGACTCCACATTTAGTCTCCTATAAAAGTATTGAACCTACATCTTGAGAAAGCCAAAAATTGGGGACAAACCTTGAAACAAACAAAACTAAAGAATAATACATCTTATTACATTACAAATCACCATGGTCCCAATCACCAATAAACATTACACAAAAATCCCAACTCTAAAAATATCCATAGATGATTAACATCAACCTAAAGACCTATTTCAGCAAGAAAAATATCAACCCATTACAATAAGGGCAAACTCACAACAAGGGAATCTATAATCCCATTCAATAAGGGAGATCTAAAATAAGAGAAAGAAACATCCTCATTATTTGAGAAAATATATCCTCTATATTCCATTTAACTCCCCCATATATTAATTTTTACGCATTTAGTTGAAGATAATTTGCTTCTATCTTCCTACCTTTACACCTAGTAGATCCAAATTTTGGTTTAGAAAGCAAAGCAATAGACTTAGATATATTTTTTCACCCTTAGAATTAATCATGAATTGAAATTAAATATAAAGTAATATAAAGTTAGAATATTATCTAGGAATGCAAATAAGATAACCTACTGTAAAAATATAATAATATATAGAATTTACATTAGTTGTAAAGTACTAAAAATAATAACTAGGGTTATGGTTAGAGAGATATCTATGAAAATTATTTTTTTCAAAATTATGTTATTCATTTTCTAACTATGACTATATTAAAATAATTATAAAAAAATAAAAACATAGTATTATCTTAAAAAATACCTCATTTTATTATGGGACAAGTGCATAGTAGCCAGACAAGGTCACAATGTACCATTGCTTGCTAGTGAAACTTTGTCTGTGTTGAATATGAATTAGATATGAAATTATTAATATGTTAGCCTACACATAAATATTATTATATTATTTATAGATCCCATGTGGATGCATGGATCATATATAATATATTAAAACCATAGCCTATACAAGGACACAAAAAGGATCAAGTGCCTAGGAGGAAAAAGTGAGGAGGTGGGATATGGTGGAGTTATCATTTAAAAACCCCTTTTCGACTAAGTGTTGCCTACATAGTGTGAGTGGACATCATGATGATGTATTCACCCCTTTGGGGAATATAATATATAGATAATTAATAAATTTATTTATAATTCTTGAAATGAACAACCTTAACATAAAATAATAATAATAATAATAATAACTTGGCCAAAAACTATATTACTATAACAAAATTATAGTAGGGCTAATTTATAAATGGATATATACTTTTAAAATTTATTTTGAAAGATAGTGCTAGATAAAATAATCAAGATTTTCAAGTGAGAAACTTGATGTTCTCTTATAAGATAATATCTGAATTGCTTTTGATAACTAACATATTGTCATGATTGAGAAAACCATTAGGAAGCATGAAATTTTGAAAAACTAACCATTAGAGCACTATAGACAAGTCTACACTAGTGTAAAGGTGCTTAGTGCATCCATGTATACCTATTACACACTTGTCTAGAATGGAAAAATATTTATAAAATTAGAATGATAATGACGTATCAATTTATTGGTAATTAATAGGAATAAATTAAGGAAGTTTGGAAGATGCTTCTAGTAATTACAACACACTGAAGGATTTAATATAGATAAATAGTTATCAAAATGGCAAGTTGTCCAAGAAAGGTAAAATATGTTAAGGACCAATTATTCCAAACATTTATTTACTTAATATTAATGTCTCCACCCTCCCCCATATTTTATTGATGCATAAATTACTAGATTAAACGAAATCCAATACCTATATGTGTAAACACACTTTGTCTTTGTCATGGAGATGTGAATTTCCCCTTCTTGAGGCATGAGGAGAAGAGATGCAATTGAGAGTGATCAAGTCCCAATTTGAATAACAAATGTAGATTATTTAGTTATAAATATATTCTCCAACCCTCATAGGATACTTTTCAATGTGTCAAGAGATGAGTTCCAATAAAGTGGTTTGCTAAAGTGCAACCAAAGCACTAAGCATCACTAAGATCTCATATAGTCCATTTGATAAATTAAAATAGAATAGTTGATAACTATTGTATGGATGGATAAAGTAAAACCAAGACATGAATAATCACTAATATCAAACCTATTTCACTTGAAAAATACAAATGACACCATTGTATATGGATTTAGATTCAAACTATAAACTCTTGAAACTTGATTCTTAAAAAATAAAAAAAATAAAAAAATCAAAAGTATTACCTTGGCCATGAATGTATATCATGCCCCTTGTAATTTATATAGTTAAAAATTTGATATTTTAAAATATTTTAAAGCCTTATAAGTATCTTCACACAAGTGTGTCTCAAGTAGCTATATGAATGGAGTGCATAAGCAATCCAAATGCCCCCATAATCTAAAAAATCTAATTTTTGCATATTATAAATTATCGTATCTAAAAATGTATTCCTTGTAAAGTCCCATTGTGATTCCACCCTTTTAGATGATGGGAATTTAATGTAAATCACTTGTCTCAAAATAAAAAGTGAGAGAATTTTTGAAAAAGAGACAATCATGCAATAGTAATTGCATATTGAATTTCAATTTAAATCCTATAGATGTATGATTGAAGCATTTAGAAATTTGTGTATTTACTTTGAATAATGTAGGTTTTATATAATTTTATATAAATGAATTAAACATGTAAATAACTTTCAATTTATTTTGTATGCATTGTAAACATAGTATATTAAAAATTTGAAGCATTGAATCACATAGATATTATGTGCATGATATAAAAGATGGCACCATATATATACACATAGATATATAATTATGCATGATAATAATAATGACACCATAATAGAAAAATAAAAAACATGTAATCAAGGTCACACAATTGTCATGAATAAAGGCCTAGATGCCACATACAATGGAGATGTAAGATGTCAATAATATGTACACAATATTTGCATATATGTCAAGCATTGGTCCTAAAGGATGTATACAAAGGACATGAGAATGTCAAAAAAAATCATAGAGACCCAAAGGACACACACACAAGTCATGATTGTACCATATAATCAAGGTGTATGTTGAAAATACATAAAGACAAGGGCCGAATATAATAGTTAAATAATTTTTAATCATGTTATGAAACCAAAACAAACACATAAAAAAACATACAATAAATGAATATATAATATGTATCTATATTTTAGTTTAGTAAGTAGTATATGTGAAGATAAAATTGAAAGATTAATTCTTGTATTTTCATTTATATCTCAACATGGAAAATAGGTTATTAAATATAACATGTAAGGTGCTCATATAGAATAAATTAATGCCCACAACTAAGCAAGGTGGTTGGTTCAAAGGATTCACCAAAATTTAAACCATATAAAAAAATGCTTTACCTTGAAATTTGCTTAATATCTAGATGGTCATTTCTTTATTTGTGAAAAAAAATGTGTAAGAAGTCCCTAAGATAGTGTTGTAGTTGCAAATAGAGAGAAAATATAAATAGGGATAGGTGTATAGTAGGGGATACGTGTGTAGTTCATCATTTTATTTGTGATGTGACTTTATCTATATTGACTATATATTAAAAATTTTGATCAAGAAAACTTTTGTTATGTATGAAGACTATTTTGTAATGAGAAATTTGTCTTGTTACACACTTAGATACCTTTTGAGAAGCATTATGTATTGAAAATATGCTATGCACTAAAATATAAATATAACTGACATATGTAAGACATATCAAAAAACATGAAAATATGCCTATAGGTCCTAATTTTTTATTTTTTAAAAATATATATATATATATATATATATATATATATATATATATATATATATATTTTAGAATATATGAGAAAGCTTTTTTTTCATATTTTAAAATATTATCTTGCATAATTAAAAATACATGAAAAGGAATACAAAGAAGCAAGGATAAAAATTATAATAATGGGGGAAGACTCAAACAACCCTTAAAAAGGTGCTAAATCAAAGTGTGGTAAGGAGGAAGACATATAAGATGCTCCAAATGTAAATGTAGTGTTGTGAAGATGTAAATCATTGCCATTTAAACTCATGTAAAAGTATAGCTATGTGAGAATTAAAGTGAATATAAGAGCTTAGAACATGTATAGAAATGAAAAATGAGTTTTCAAAAAAGATATGTATATTAAAATATTATTACGATGGTTGTTTTGCATTGCTAAAATGGGGTTGATGAAATCAAAGGAGCAAGTTCCCAAAATTAAAAGAGAAAGCCAAGTGCTATAAAAAGTTAGATTGGGTGTAGAATAATAACCAATAAAAAATAGGACATGTACAATTAGATACTAATAAAGGAATATAATCAATGCCCTCAAACCAACTAGGAGTGGGAGAGAATGATATAATTTTTCCAACCAATGATCTCTTCAATTGGATACTCATATGTTTACCCAACTTTTTGATAATAAGAAGTAATATATTATGCATTAGAAGTAGTTCCAATTGTACAAGATTATAAATTTGTAAAATAACCACATGTTTTAAAGTGTACTTTTGAACCACTACTCATATATTTAACCAAACCTATATCCTTACACATTAAATGATATGATTTAACTTCTTGTACCTTTGTAGGGGATTTCTAAACAACCCTTACCTTTGTGGGGGTAGAAATATTTATTTCATTTTCCAAATAATCATACTCATGTGTAATCATTTTATTTTTAATAATATAAAAATAAACTAAAAAATATTCTATATTATTAGTAGGTAAATAAACTAAAATATGCTCATGTTCATAAATAAGTGTAAAAAATGGATTCTGGAGTAAGACCTTGTAAATGTGAATTATGATCCTGAATAATAGTATAGACTAGATCATTACCAATTTTCTCAATAATTGTAAAAACTAATTAATATTTTAAAAAAATAAGTACCGTAGGTTCTTTTGGATATTCATATTAAATTCTAGAATTTGTAACCACTTGATTAGAGTGGATATACTATAGACACTTTTGAATTATAGAAGTAAATTCTTTAGTTTGTTGTAACCAAGGTCTTCCAAATAACATATATAAGACACCTATACTTGGTAATACTAATAAAAAAGTGGAAAATATGACATGTCCCACTTGAAAAGGAAATATAATATGTCAAAGAGGGTCTTGTGTATTTCTATTAAATGCCTTCACAACTCTAGATTATGTTGTATATATTTTTTTGTATATCCAAGAGAATTTATCTATGTTATATTTCACACATTTTCACTTAATAAATTATATATAATAACACCATGAATAGGTTGAGTTTCAATATATTCTCTAATGAATAATGCAAGTCTATTAGAATTATCATCAATAATTTATGAATCATTAAATGTAATACATGGGTGAGGTGATAACTTGATTTCAACTATATAATTAATGGTATTAATTAGATTCCCATATGAATATGGAGGAGGATAAACATTATATGCATAATTAAATTCATGTTTTTTATTTTTATGTTGTGCCCCATGATTGGGAAAAAGTATATTGATACATTTTTATCTTTGCATTGTCATTTTCTTGTAGCCTAGCCTCTTCATTAAGTATACCAATGTAAATAATGTTCTCATAAATGATATCTTATATTTTATCTTTGATCTTCATAAATATATAATTATAATGTCCCACACATATATAATACAATAAAAATACATTCCCATAAAATTAGTAAAGGTCTAGATGGATCTATTTTGAATGGTGGAGGACACATAATAACATGACATTCAAGAATATTTTATAGTAGCACATGAGGAGTTGAAGGTAGTCTTGAGAATTACCTCCTTGGTGGGGGTTTTAGTTAAATATTATGTGGTGGTTGTGATAAAACATTAAATAAATATTTATCCTCATATTTTCAATCATTAGGTTTGCTCTTATAAATGCACTTGCACTGAATAGATGTAGAAAGAATTGTTGGTGTTCTAGATTTTCACCCTAGCTGAGTAAGGGGATTTTTTAGATCTTCATACTCAAATATAGTCCAACATGAGACTGATCCTAGGCTATGGGTATCATAATAATGGATCAAAATTCTAAATAAGGTTAGATTCCTTTTTAATCTATCACCTAAACTAAACCTAAACTAGCACTTGCTTGGAAAAGTGAGAGAGATTTTGACAATAACTTATAAAAAATGTGAAAGAGGTGATATAAAAATTATTTTATCACTCAAACTCACATAAAACATACTATGATATGTTTTTGAAAATAAAAAATATAAATCTCACATAAATAGTTTATAATATGCCAGTAATCAGTTATCAAATTAGCAAGAGAGGGAAAATATCCACTTTTATGCTAGACAATAAACTATAAATTTTAATTATAATGACTTGTGAGAACTACTAAGAAGTTCCTAAATTTGAAGAAAACTTAGACATAATCAAATAACATACATTCACTTAACCACAGTACATGAATTCATTAAACACACTTCAATCTAGCTTAGAAAATAATGGAATTCAGTCTTTATTACATCAAAAAGTGTTATAGCATAAAATTTGGAAGACTCTAGTCATACCGAAAAAGAGGGATCCATTTTAAGGATTAGAAGATTATATTTATAGAAAATGGAGAGAGAGAGAGAGAGAGAGAGAGAGAGAGAGAGAGAGAGAGAGAGAGAGAGAGAGAGAGAGATGAATTAGAAAAGGCCCAACCACTTATAATGGATTAACACTCTCAAGGATGTTGACTCATGATCTCACCAATAAGGAACAACTTCAAAGGCCTTACAAAAGAATTGAACGATCACTTGATCTTTATCCAACCACTACGTCTCTTCTTAGAACTACATGTTATCATCTAATGATATGTTGATGAGGAATATGTCTTAGAATTGGAAGGATTATGACACATTTCCTTTATGTTACCATTAGTACCTTTTTATCAAAAATGTGACCATACCAATAGGTGAGACATCTTATCATGATCACATTTACATCTGTATTCATGCCAACTCAAACTTGGGTCCATTATATATATGGAAAACCAATCTCATACCATTGGTTTTCACATAATCATGACATCCATGAAAACCTTTAAACTTACTGACCTTACTTAATAAATACTAGTCCATCTTCTATCTCTATATCTGGTCCAATATCGAACACCTATTCATTATATAAAACCCTATGAGAATTGAGAAGCTACTATGTACAAATATTCTTCATCTAGAAGTAATGAACATGTCAATGGAATGAATCTGTAATAAGGTCTACAAGTTCAAAGTAATCAACTAGAGGTCCTATTTAAACATCAATGGTGATAGAGCCTTGTCCTTGACCATCTTGCCTATATGACAATGTCTTTTGTTGATCGAGATTTAATGATAATATGGGTCCTTAAGATTTTATTCACTTAGGTCAAAGAATTGGTTCATTGACCTTCAATGAAACCTCTTTAGATTTTATTGATGTTATTTGATCATCGATTACCCACTTGAATAATTTCATTATGCCCAACTATATTTATTCTTATTGGTCCCATAGATTTTTCTAACTTATTGAGTATTATTATATCATTAAATTTGGATGTACAAGCTCATACGAGTCCTTGATTTCCTACTAGAAGATCCATTTGACATGTTAAATTGATTATGTACCATTGGATTTAGATGTACAAGCTCACATGAAATGTGGATCTCCATCATCCTATATTCCTATTAAATTTTTCACACCATTGGAGCATTGGTATGATTGAACTCTGATCATTGATCTAGCTCAGACCCATCCTATTGATGGAAAAAATTGGCAAGTCAATGAATCAACCCTTTTGCTTATTGTGAAGGTCAAATTGGAATTGTACCAATCTAATTGTAGGGGTTCTAAAGGTTTTTTTTTATGATCCTGAAGATGCAAATGGGTTTATAATAACTTATAGGAAAATAATCAATATGTTATCAAAGTAACTTATTCCATTATCACAATTGAGAATTTGTATTAATTAAGAATCAATTGAAATAGGAATCTATCCAATAGAGATAATCTATTAATTAGATAATATCTTGAAGAATGGAAATATGATTATGAAAATACACTTCATTACTTTTTTCCATTGTTCATTATCCAACCAAGTGATAATAAAACACTAACATAAAATGACAAGAAAGACAAACAATAAATAAAGAATGAAACAAGAAAGAAAAACTGAACAAGAAAGATTATCATGAAACCAGAAAGAGAACAAGGTATAAGTAAAACTAATCTAAAACCTATAAACTAAGGAACATAATGCTATAAAAACTACTATAATAAGTAATAAACTAATGAGTATACCAAAAATAAGAGGCAATATAGAACACTATTAAACTTTTAAAAGTAGAAATTAAATAAATGAAGTATTATAACAAATCCAAGGTAAGTAAAATAACTAATAAAGGGATACTAAAGAAAAATATAAATAATAAACTAGAAAAGGTTTAAACAAAGAACTAAATTAATGGTTGGTGCTAATTTAATATTAATAAACTTTTGGAAATTATAAATTAAACCATAAATATAAACAAAAAACTAAAATAAATTTAAATAAAACTTAAATCCATTCTATTAAAGAAAGTCAAATATTTACAAAAGATGTTTGAGTCTTAACATGAGAGTAATCTTAACTTAAGAACAAATTTAAAATGAGAATTCCAACATTTTCCAATACAAAACTTGGAAAAGGACAACTTACTAATTGATTAGATCAATGAAGTGTCATAGAATATTTGAAGTAATCATCATTTTCAAGTTGAATACTTTCAGTTCTACACATGGGACTATAAATAACAATCATCAAAAGATATTAGACTTAGAAAACTTTAGATAATCAATAATAGATGACAAATATAAATAGATATACCTATGTTGCATAAATTATTACTCAACCATTAGATAAAGTATGATTGGGTCTATCTGCAAAAGTTTTACTATCTCAGAGAAATTGCATAGAAAGAAGAGATGAATGAATAACTTTAGAATAATACTCTAGTCTCAAATACCTGTTAAACTTCTATCTTCAAATGAATGTTTGATCTCCTTTTATCATTCAAATTTAATTATGAAATAAGCTATAACTAAATTTAGTTATTTATTAGTTAATATTAACAAATTAACTTATAAAGTCAATTAGTTAATATATTATATATGGAAAGATTAATTAAGACTCTAAAAGTGTTAATTAAATCAAACTATTTCAATGAAATAACCCGAGTACTAATCTTAACGGGTGGGGACCCCATCTTATTAAAAGTAAAGTATGACACAAATAATCATAAAATAAATAACAAATTGATAAATCCTACTCTTGTTTAAACCATAATGCAATTTAAACTTTAAACTTAAGCATATATTAATTATATATCAAAATATCTATTTTATCTATGTCTTCAAAAATAAATACCAAGTTTTAAAATTGCATCAAGTTTTTTGAATAAACAAAGTTATTCCATGGATAACCAATAATCATCTGAATCTGATAAAACCTCTATAACATTTTTATCTTTTTGATCAAGATAAACATTATATTCCATTTTAGATGCAAGAAAAGGTATCCATCTGGTACTTGTCTCAGATGTATCATCATTAACATATAATTTCACCCTTTTAATTCCCCTGAGTTCATTAGGTGCTTTAGATTATCTCCCTTTTCTAGTATTACTCTTCTCAACAATATGATCAAAGATATCAATAGACTTCCTTTTACTATCACATCCTTGACCCCTCAAATTTAGTCTTTCAGACCTCAATATTGGTTCACTATGAGCCCCTAAAAGGTTCAGTCTCCTTCATTTTCCTCCATGGTTACAATCAGATGGAGTAGGGGTATCCAAGAGAGTATCAATTTTCCTAAGGTATTTGGCATAGGTTATCTATTTGTTCAATTTATTTTACGGCTGACAATCAGGAAATTGATGGGCAAAAAGTGGTTGGTCAACTAGTTATCCTCTCAAATTAGAAGGCTATGACTGTAGATAAGGATCATGCTCAGGATGGTGTTCAAGAAAATGTGAAGAACTAATTTGGGATTGAGTACAAGCTCTAAATATTTTCCCTCAAAATTTCTTATGACCTCTATGGTTTCTAAAACCACCATAGCCTCTCTAAATAGGTAGAGAATTTAGGACATTCTAGAAATCAAGATTAGAATCATCAAAATGGATGGACATTCTTGTGCCCCAATGGAATCAAGGCCCAAAACACCTAGTACAAAAGCCAACCCCCTATAACTATGACTATGGTTTGACTAACTTCCTCAATTTGACCTTTGACCTCATATTCCATCATTACTATTCTCTACTGGTTGTTCCCACCTAGACATTTTGAAATAAGCAATACTTTGAAAAGATGACAAATTCAAATTCTTAGCTCATGACTAAAACCTATTCATGATTTGAAAACACTATTCATCACTATGTTATATCCGAATCAAAACCATACTAATTTCCATGCTCAAAATTATAAACCAATTTCACTCTTAAATTATTTCCTCATTTGAAACTGAATCACTCCAATGAAAGTATTTGACACATTTTAAACAACTAAGGAAACATATTAATCACATATAATTCATTACCATCTTTACAAAACTCTATCATGACCAAAAATATTTAGGAAAATTTCCAACTCAGAACAAGAACCCAAAATAGGTTAGAATTCACAAGCAAACTCATGGTGAAAAATTTAAATGTGCCTTTTTCAACTTGCTTCATATCAGAACCTTTGTCTACAATAATTCTAACTCATTTTATACTCAACATTTCAATAATGAGACCCAATAATCCATATGAATAAAACCAAATTGAGATGTCTAAAACCCAAAAACCCTCGACCATCAATTGTTTTAATAATAGATTATTTCATGATATTCAAACGTTCAACAACATGACTTGTAAACACCAACATATAAAATTATTGCATATGTAAGGTATCACCCAATCGAGAGGATGGAGAAATTTCATTAAAAATTCACCAAATAAAATCAAAGAGTTTTAAACTATAAATCTAAAAACATTCTTAACTTATGTTATGTCATTAACATAAGTTAAGAATGTTTATGAGGGAATGAATAAGGCAAGAATGAGTATTAAAATACTAGAATGGTCAAATTTATTGGAGTACTATAACTTTGATATGTGTCATTTTCCATAATGTCTTGAATATAGGTATATACAAGTTTAGAGTTAAAATTTTTCAGATGTTTGTTTATCTGTCAAATCATATGGATACTATTATACCTCTAAATTAAGTATAGGTAAAGATGAATAAACTAATATAAAGTATTTATAATATAGCCCTTTGGTTCAATAAATGTAAAGAAGCCTTTTAGGTTATAAAAATGAGGCTTAGTTTAACACATCTATTATGGATTCTTTACATTATGTGCCTCTATATTATGATTAATTAGGTTTGGGTGGAGTGGTATGTTCAGCGCTTCATTTATTATTAAGTTTAAAAGTGATGTGGTGTAATCTTAATCAAAATGTTATCACTATTCATCACTATGTTATATCCGAATCAAAACCATACTAATTTCCATGCTCAAAATTATAAACCAATTTCACTCTTAAATTATTTCCTCATTTGAAACTGAATCATTCCAATGAAAGTATTTGACACATTTTAAACAACTGAGGAAACATATTAATCACATATAATTCATTACCATCTTTACAAAACTCTATCATGACCAAAAATATTTAGGAAAATTTCCAACTCAGAACAAGAACCCAAAATAGGTCAGAATTCACAAGCAAACTCATGGTGAAAAATTTAAATGTGCCTTTTTCAACTTGCTTCATATCAGAACCTTTGTCTACAATAATTCTAACTCATTTTATACTCAACATTTCAATAATGAGACCCAATAATCCATATGAATAAAACCAAATTGAGATGTCTAAAACCCAAAAACCCTCGACCATCAATTGTTTTAATAATAGATTATTTCATGATATTCAAACGTTCAACAACATGACTTGTAAACACCAACATATAAAATTATTGCATATGTAAGGTATCACCCAATCGAGAGGATGGAGAAATTTCATTAAAAATTCACCAAATAAAATCAAAGAGTTTTAAACTATGTATCAACAAACTTACTTGTAATTTGTGACCAAAAATCATACAATGCTTTGAATACCACAACTACCACTATATGTAGAAATTTAAAAAAAACATCAAATCTTTTAAACCATAGATTCCCATTTTGAACTCTAAGTTTATTTTATTCCACAAAATCCAATTTTTATAAATGTTGAATTGCATGCAAACCTAACCATATTTCCATTGAACATAGAAAACACTTGAGGTCAAGCATCAACTTCCCAAGCCTCCAAACGAGATGAAACTAAAACATATATACCTAAAATCAACTTTGAAAACACTATTTGAATCTCTTTGCTCACATTTTTTTCTATAGTTACCATCAAATGAAAATTTTACTTCCACTAAAAGCTTTGAAAAATGACAATTGACTCAATAAAACTAACCTTTATTTTCCAATTTCACCTCATAACTACTTGGGGATATGTACTCACTTCCCATTGGTCCTCACTAACTCTTGCCAAAGTTAGCAATTTTCTAATACATTACAACCAATTACCAAACTTAGCATTCAATATTATTTTTACCAAATTCCATTCTAAAATACATGATTTGAGGAGATAAGTTAGTCATTAATGCACACCTTACCACCAAATCTCCCATAATTTTAAGCATCTAGATACATCCAATGTTCTTCAATGACATTACCACCTTGCACAAGCCTCAATATGATCAATCTACCAAGTCAACCTTAAAATCCTATCAACATCAAACTTTATAGACATGCCAACTCAACTCATGATGACTAGATCTAATTGTATATGTCATTTTGAAAAATCATGCTTCATGAAAACTCCATCGATTAAATCATATAACCAAAGGTTCTTGCCAATAAATAAACTTATGTCTTATTGGAGTTGTTGTCAAAATCTAGATAATGCGAGTGCAATGGAGATGTGATCACATGAGTTGAAGCTAGTGCACACCACATAGATGCTAAAGCAATTTGAAAATAACACAAGAAGATAAATTGCACAAGATAAAATGGAGAAAACCAAAATCTGATTAACATGAGATGGCCAAAGTGAGGACTACAAATAGGAGAGTACGTAAGTAACTCCTCCACAAAAGGTGGACAAGGCACCCCAAAAATAGACTATAACTCCTCCATGAAAGGTGGTGACAAGGTGCTAAGAATAGAGAAGTAACTCCCATTAAGGGAGTTACTTATGACATTCTTATGACACCTATGACACATCTATAACACACACCTCCACATAAGCTAGCCTATCCCGCAAATGTAGGAAAAATCCATGTATGCACAAGAAATACAATTTCCCTAATTAATAAATAGGGAAAAATAAAAACTTACACTAATACCCCCCATAAGCGCAGCTTAGGTGGGCAGTGTGGAAATATAAAATGGGTCTCGACAACTAGGCCTGATCAGGTACCCATGTACAAATGCAATCTCCCATAAGATAGAGAAAAGGAGAAAATCCATCAGAAAAAACTCCCCCCAAAAGAGAGATATAAAAGAAAGAAGAGGCTAGTGGGCCCCTCCTGAAGATGATGCTACTACAGATGTGGACCGCACCCGAAGATGAGCTCATAGATGAATGAACTTGCTCTCAGTGAAAGGTTTGGTTAAGAAGTCTGCAACCTACTCTGAAGACTAGAAAAATATCAAGTCAATGACCTGACTATGAATAAGCTCCTAAATGAAATGCATGTGAATCTCTATGTGATTGGTCCACTGGTGTTGAATTGGATTCCTACAAATCTGAATGGTACTCTGGGTGTCACAATAAATGATGGTGGGCTACCTGATAGGAATGCCAAACTTAAAAAGTATCCCCTGATGCCAAATAGCCTTAGTCGCTGCATTAACAGCTCCCCTATACTCTACCTCTATGGATGATATAGCAATAGCATTCTACTTCTTACTAGACCAACTGATAGGACTAGAACCTAGAGAGAAACTGTAACTAGAAGTGGACTTATGAGTCTATGAATTGCTAGCCCAATCTGAATCTGTATATCCAACCAAGTCAACCTCTATGCCAAATCTATAATGAATCCTATATCTATGTGAACCCTATATGTAATGCAAGATCCTCTTAGCTACTTTCCAATGCAGCTCATGAGGTTCTGGCATAAATCTGGAGACAAGTCCCACTGTATATGATATGTCAGGCTTGGTGTGAGTCAAGTAGATGAGACTACCAACAAGTTGTTGATATCAAGTGGCATCAACCAATGGTGAAGAAAAATTAGCCTCAAGCTTGACTCCTAATAGAAAGGGAGTCAGAGATGGCTTACAATCAGCTATGTGAAACTGAGCCAATAAGTCAAGAGCATACTTAGGCTATGCAAGTGAAATCCCTGAATCTGACTATGAGATCTTGATGCCAAGGAAGTAGTGTAACAAACCCAAGTCTTTAATGTCAAATCTATCTTGAAGAGATGCCTTCACCATTGCAATAGGTGATGAAGAACTCCTGGTGATCAAAAGGTCATCAACATATAGAACCAAAATCAAGATCAAATCATCTTGCCATAAGAAGTAGAAATTGGGATCAAAATGGCACCTAGTGAAACCAACTTTGAGAAGAAAGGAATCCATCTTGGTATACCAAGCCTGGGGGGCATGTTTGAGGCCATAGATAGATTTCCTAAGTCTACATACTAAGGAAGAATCCTAAATAAATCCTAGTGGTTGCTCCATGTAGATCTCCTCCTTTAGATCTCCATGAAGAAAGGCACTCTTCACATCCATCTAATGCACATCCCAACCATGTGTTGTAGCAATAGCCAAGGTGAGTCAGATAGAAGTCATCTTTGCAATGGGTGCAAAGGTCTCTGAGTAGTCAATGCCTACCACCTATGAGAAATCCTTGGCGACCGATCACACCTTGTACTTATCAATTGACCCATCTACTATAAACTTGGTCCGATATATCCACCTACATCGAACCATATTTCTTCCCTTAAGAAGTGAAGTCAAATCCCAAGTGTGATTTTTTATTAAGGAATGATATTCTTCCTCCATAACACTATCCCATGCAGGTACCCTCAATGCCTCTCAAAAAGTTTTTGGATCTGAAACTGAAGTAAAGAAGGCATGTGGATCTCTCTAAAAGTCCTCCTAGTAAATCTGTCATCTACGGGATCTTCTGCCCAAGTGCCAGCACTCTCAAGTGTCTTTTTGGCCCAAAGTGGCCCAAAAGTGGGCAAGTCAGGTGCTAACTCCTCATCCTCTGACTGACTAGAGGTGGATGACCCTGCATCACTATCCTCACTATCTAAACTCGAAGAAGATGTCTCTGGCTCATGAACCTACTATGGCTGATCTGAATCTAATGAGGAATCATCATGAAGATGTAAATCCAATGAGGGAGAAGAAGTGAAGTATTGATTCTCTAGGACTCTCTTGAAAATGGACACTTCTCTTGACGAATAACTCATGAGTGACTAGATCTGGAAGGTGATATCCCTTAATACCATCTGGATATCCTAAAAAGATGTAATGCTTGGACTGGCATTCCATAGCTTTGCATTTCTTCTTCAGAATGTGGGCCATAGCTAGGGATCTAAAAACCTTAAGGTGCTCAACATCAGGTTTCCTTTTATGCCAAGCTTCAAAGGGTGTTATCCCTTTCAAATCTTTGTGAGGAACCCTATTTTGAATGTAGCAAGCACAATTGATGGCTTTAGCCTAGTACTATGGTGCTAAGGATTTGGAGTGAATCATACAGCTACCCATCTCTTTCAAGAACCTATTCTTGCATTCTCTAACCCCATTCTATGAAGGACTATAAGTGACTATGCACTACAAATCAATCCCCTTTGTGGTGCAAAACTACTCAAACCTAATGCTGACATACTCCCCTCCATTATCTGTTTGAAAAACCTTGATGGATTTCTCACTCTGTTTCTCAACAAGAGCCTTGAAGTCTAGAAAATTTTCAAACACTTCAAAATTTTGTTTGAGAAAATATATCCAAGTGTACCTATAGAAATCATCAATGAAAGTGAGGATGTACTTGGCCCTTGTGAAAGATGGTTTGGGAAAGGGTCCCACTACATCACTATGGACTAACTCCAAAGGCTGTGAAGCCCTCCAAGCTTTTCCTTTGTCAAATTTTTCTTTGAGATGCTTCCCAAGGGAGCACCCCTCACAAAGTCCTTTTGAGAATTGGACACGAGGCAAGCCAATTACCATGTCATGTTTGTAAAGTTGCTCAAGGTAGTGGTAGTTAAGGTGGCCAAACCGCTCATGCCACAATTTGCTAACTCCATCTAAATGAGTCAAACATGCTATTGGAGAATAATTTTATGCAAAATGTGAGGTGTATAACCTTTCTTGGTGATCTTCCCTACCCATTGCCACTGTAGTATCACTATGCAACTCCCTGATAGCCACTAAATTTGGTGAAAATTTAACTCTTGTACCTTGACCAATGTGAGTGATTTGGTACACTGATAGGAGATTGGTTGAAAGAGAAGGAATACTTAGAACATTATTGAATGTTCCTCCTTCCATTTCAACTGACCCTCTCCCTACAATAGAAACTGATGTGTCATCACCCAAACTAATTGAATTCATGTTACAAGGCTCTAAAGATGAAAACTCAACTAGTGAAGAGCCCATGTGGTGAGAAGCACTTGAGTTGATGACCCATGAAGATGTAGAATCTATTGTAGCTATAAGGGCCTTGCCCTTTTCTTTCTCCTTACCCTTGCCTTTTGCCTTGGTAGAATCTTGGGTAGATGAATTTTGCTTGATGGACTCAAGAACACCTATGTTGTTCTTCTCTAGAAGATGAGTTAGGTGATCTATTTGTTTCTTTATGCATGTGTGTTCATCATGCCATATATTTTTACAATAGGCACACTTAACCTTCTCTTTCTTAGGTTTAGCATTAGAGGATGATGACTCAGTGTTGTATTTTGGCAGGATTATTGTTTTCTTTCTTCTTCTCCTCATCGTTGTTCTTTTTCTTCTTCTCCTTTGTTGAAGTCTTGTCCTTACCATTTCTAGATATCAAAGCTTGGGGTTGAGTAGACTTCATTGTGCCCATTTTAATTATCTTAACTTGCTCCCTAGTCAAGTCGACAATGAATGAATCTAAAGAAGGCATTTTCCATGTAGTGCCAAGGGCACTTTTTGTGGCATAGAATGTGGAGACAAAGACCGAATAGCTTGGACCTAACTTTGTGAGAATAAAAAGAATGAGTTGATCATCTTTATTATCTATCCTAAATTCTTTCAATTTCAGTTTAAGGGCCTTAAACTTAGTTAATAAGTCCTGTAGGGTGTCAAAGTTGCTAGGACTTAGACTTATTATGAGTTAACCTCTCATCTCATCAAGCTTCCCAAATAACTTTTCTAAGGTGTCCCATACGTCATTAGGAGTCTGGGAGGATTATAAATGGAAGAGAAGTTTTGGAGACATAGAAAAACTCAGTAATCCATATGCTTCATCACTACAGTTGTACCACTTGACCTTTTCAGCATTAGTGTTGGGTTCTACTTCAGTACCCATGGTGATCCTATACAACCCTTTACTTCTAAGAATAATTGAAATTTTAACCTTCCATTATTGATAGTTGAATGGTGTTATGGGTTTAAGTTGAAACTAATCCATTTTAGCTAAATTTAGGTGAAGTTGTGTTGATTGCAAGTTGTGAAATTATGAAGAAAGGAGAATGAAAGCGAATATTTGCAAGTTGTGAAAAGAAATCACACCCCCCCCAAAATATTGAGCCCCCCCAAAAATATTCAATTGCACACTCAAAAGATGTCAGACTCAGCTGAGAATGCGTCTTAGAGCAATCAATGCAAGACTAAAGCAAACAGGACGTCGAACTCAGCCAAAAATGTGTCTCAAGAGACCCAAATTTTTAGCACTTTATAAACTAGTACATTTTTAACAAATAATAAGCCTAAACTATGGATAATTAAATTACAAACACTTTTTCAAAAAATGGCACCTAAATCTGAGCTATTGTTTGCAAGATATTAAAGGTTCAATTTCCCATAAACTAGTGTTTTTGCAAAAAAAGCACTAAAGCATTAATAAAATACCTGTTATGAGAGAGAAAGTGGCCTTCCAACCACTCATTGGATTTGGCATAGAATGAGGAATCCAAAGGAGGTTTGTGTGAGAGGGAATTGGCCTCCCACCAACCTGGGCCTCACCCTTCATCTTTGACAAGTGAAGATACTAGTTTAAAATGAAAACCCCCTAATTATAAAACTATCTATAAAACTGAATATTCAATCAAATTGATTGATTTTTGTTTTACAAGTCAATTTTTAACTGAAAATAATGAAGCAAAGATAGAATTAAACTACTGGCCAAGCATCTAAGGGTCCACATGGGACGCCAAGCATGAAAAAAGTGCCATTTTCCAAACAAGACTACTAGCAAAAAAGACAAAAAAATTGACATACTAGAAACGATGTACGGCCTACTTGGTGCCTTGCTGCATAGAGAAAATAAGCAAATAAATAACAAACTTTGGCATAGACCTAAAGTTGGCACAGACCAGGAGTTTGGCATGGAGCACTGAAGGAAAAACATGTAGACTTGTGCATCGTATGGCCTATTTTGGATGCCATACAAAGGATGGCGTGGCTAAAGAAAATGATGTTGTTGTTGAAGCTTGGCATGACAAAAGGGAAGGCCAAAATCTAGGCACAAAAGATTGGCTATAAAAGGATGATGGAAGGACTACTATTTGGAGTTGTTACTCCTCTCTCTCTTGCTCCACACAATAATGGCACCCAAGAAGAGAAATAGATGAACCAACCAAACCCTAAAGTGAAGACAACCAAGACACCCAAAGGCCAAGGATTTCTAAGAAAATGATACCAGAAATGATATATATTTTTTATTTTAGATCAAATCTAGAAAATAAATAAAAACAAAGAGAAATCCACTCCTCTTGATTTCAAAATGAACTAAAAGCATAACCAGACACATGACTACCATTCTTGCTCTGATACCATATCAGAGTTGTTGCCAGAATCTAGATAATGTGAGTGCAATGGAGACATGATCACACGAGTTGAAGCTAGTGCACACCACATAGATGCTAAAGCAATTTCAAAATAACACAAGAAGATAAATTACACAATAAAAAATGAAGAAAACCAAAATCTAATTAACATGAGATGGCCAAAGTGAGGACTACAAATAGGAGAGTACGTAAGTAACTCCTCCACAAAAGGTGGACAAGGCACCCCAAGAATAGACTGTAACTCCTCCATGAAAGGTGGTGACAAGGTGCTAAGAATAAAGAAGTAACTCCCATCAAGGGATTTACTTATGACATTCTTATGACACCTATGACACATCTATGACACACACCTCCACATAATCTAGCCTATCCCACAAATGTAGGAAAACTCCATGTATGCACAAGAAATACAATTTCCCTAATTAATAAATAGGGAAAAATAAAAACCTACACTAATATGTCTTTAGTCAATCCTAATCCCATATGTATTCCAAATTAAACCATGATGAGACCCTAGCAATATCAATAAAATTCTAAGCTTAATGAACTTAGGAAAACCTCATAATGAACATTATTCTTTATCAAACTCATTATAATTTAATGCATGTGAAGATGAATACAGTGTCATTCTTGAAAAAATTCTATATACATCTGACAAGAATATTCCATAATGATTTTAAAATGCCAAAGTAATTATCATGCATCTAAAATTATAGATTATAATGATATGAGAAAATGAATGGGACATAATCATTTAACTAAGAAAACAAATCAAAGTGTAAATTCCTTGATTTAACATAATAAATTACCACTATTCTAGAACTATATCCATTTAAACTATTGAGATGAACATGCCATATCTGATCCATAAATAACAACTAAATCCTATGATAATGATTGATATTGCATTAAATCAAACAACCAAAACATTAGATATTGATTATGTCAAAAAGTTGCAACACTTATAATAGAACTAAAATGCCATACTTCCAAATATATTACTAAAATAATTTGAATGTATATGAACTGAAACTACCAACTAAACTATAAATGATCATGAGTATAACAATATATGCATATTTTATTCATTCATCCTCTTTGATTTTCAGAACAACTAAAACAAAAATAGAATCATCAATCAATCATTATGATCTCATATTAAAAAATGCATCTACTAATATTGTTGATAAATAAGGGTCCCCAACACAGTTTTAAGCTTTATAACTAGGTCATCACTATGGTAGTAATTATGGTTTTGAAAATTTAGGGGGATATAGAAAATAAACATAAGACATTATTTTTTTAGTCACAACACACCATTGGTTATTTATTTGATGAACCTACACCATCAGATCTTATCTAACTTGTAGTTATTTAAGGTCTTTAACCTAGGGACCTTTTGACCTATTTGACTCCATTATGGATAATTAGATCTCATGTGTTGGTATATGGGCTCATGAGGACCATTATATCTGAAATAAATTTAAAAAATTTAAGGACCTTTTGAACCCAAATGGTTACTTTACAAAGCTTGAACATTAATGTTTACAAAAATGTCAATGATATATATGTGCATATCACTACATTTTGAATTTCAATAGTCATTTCTTGTGCTTAAATTTGACATTCATGCAAACATCCTAGTGATTTATCAAGGATTGATTTAGACACTTGCATAAATGTCTCAATGACTTCTTGACCTTATGCATGCCATTATATCTTTACTTATATTGAACGTAGACCATTGATCTTGGACCCATTTGAATATAAACAACTATTTATTATGGTCTAAAATTGATGTTTATGTAACTATCATTACTCTACTTGAATAAGAATTATTGAGGCCATTTCCTTCAGACCTTTAACTATACATTTGTTGTAGTATTTTCATTGAAGAAATGATTCTTTGGGTTTTTTTCCTTAGGATAACTTTCTCAAAGAATGACCTTTCAAAAAAAGTGTTTAGGACACTTTGCTTAAAAAAGTACCCTTTAGAACTTTTTCTTTGAACCTTTTGGAAAATGAATACCCTTCATAAAAATGGTTTGGGACACTATGCTATGAAAATGACCTTTCAGAAAAATGTATATGATACTTTACTTGAAAAAGTTCCCTTCAAGATTTCTATATTTGGACAAAATATCCAAGAGAATTCAAGTCTTTGGGACTTTTGTTTTGGACCACTTTATTCTAGAATAACCCTTTGGGAAAAATATCTGGATAGTTTTCCTAAAATAAATGGCCCTTAGGCTTTTAATGTAGACAAAATGTCCAATAAAATTTACACTTAGACTATTTTGATGCAAATAATTTCTTCAAAATAAATAGGTCTTAATGGAAATTATTTCAAAACAATTTCCCTAAGAGAAATAGGTCTTCATATTTTGATTTAGACAATTTGTCTAAAATAATATTCAACACTTAGCCAAAAAAGGGTCTTGAAAGATTTGAACTTAGCAAAATAAAATGACTTTCTAATGCTCATGAAACTTGTCCCTAACTTTGAACTAATTGGTTTCACCATGAAGCCTACTCATATTGAATCATTAGACCAATCTTCAATTAGGATCCTACTCCTTCCACTAAACTCTTGGATTAGGCACCTTTTTGGTATGTAGAGCAAATTTAGTCAACATTTTTTGTGACTTGGCTAGGGAGCATGCCTACTATGCTTGATTACTCAAACTAGAGACATGACTCTTAGATCATTTGTATGATACGTTGACCATTTATATTGAATTTAAGATAGCCTTTTGTCTTACAAAGACAAGGAATTCCAATAAGCAAAGAAAGCAACAAACTTGAAAGGGAAACTAACCTAATAAAATAAAGGTGACTAAACTACTAAACATTTTTACATATAAAATAACTTATTTGGGATAAAAATAAAGGAAACTAATACATTATAAAAACACCTAGATAAAAATAAAAAATAGCTAACTATGTACATGGGACTTAACTTCCTTAATAATAGTGTTTAATAAGTATCTCAATGACTGGGATAAGAGTCTCTTCACCATTCATCCTTATAAGCTAGAAATAATTGTTAGATTTGCAACTAGAGACTATATATATAACACTCTAGAGAGATTCAAAATTTGTGTGCTTTTCTAGCTTAGCTCTATCTTTATCCCACTTGAGGACCAAAACTCTTTCTTGAAACCTCCTTGAATAAGTTCCTTTATGAAAAGATATCTTTAGTATTACTTGATGGGCCTCCATGGCCAATGTGGATTGATGCTTTGTTTCCTATAGGTCCATGAGTTCAACATAGCTTATTTTCATTGGCTCATTCTCCAAAAGGTCAAGTTTATGCATTAATTCCAATGTAGGGAATTCAAGAGAAATAGTCATTCTTGCTTCCTTACCATACACTAGATTGTATGGAGAATTGGCTATGGACCTTTTATAGGTGATCCTATCAGCCCATAAATATGAATTCAATTTTAGATGGCATGACCTCTGATTGTCTTCAACTATCCTCTTAATTATCTTTAACAAATTCTTGTTAATAGACTTAACAAGGCCATTACCTTGTGGATAATAGTTTGATAAGGTACTAGGAAAAACACTATGTTAAACTACCCACTGGTTGATCTTAGATCTTATAAAATCCATATAATTATAAAAAAAAATGGTTGAAAGGACCCTAAATTTGGTAATAAAACCTTCATAAAAGTCCAAAACATTGGTTTCATTGGCTTCTTTTAATTCTACTAACTCTATCCATCTAGTAAAATAATATGTGGTAGTTGGGATCCACTTGTGTCATAAGCTTGAAGGAGGGTTGATGAGACTAATAAATTCCAATCCACATTGGATAAAGGGTCGATTCACTAAAATTGGATAGAGAGGTAAGGCTTCAATCTTCACCATTCCAAAAAACATGACACACTATAATTATTTCCTAGTCCATGCATGACAATCACCAAATAAACATGGAAAATAATACCCATCTCTCGTGATCTTGTGGGATATGATCCTTGATGAATAATTTCCTCCACCGTGTCCATCATGAAACTAATCAAGTAACCTCTATGTTTT
This sequence comes from Torreya grandis, assembly GCA_037957365.1. NCBI lineage: Eukaryota > Viridiplantae > Streptophyta > Pinopsida > Cupressales > Taxaceae > Torreya > Torreya grandis. The sequence continues at coordinate 583,549 of JARHVA010004813.1, forward strand.
ACCTAGTTCTATTCATCTTAGTAGTATGCCATGGATATCCTTTTTGAACAACACATTATCAATAAGAAGAAAAGAAATTTATTGTAATATAAAATATCTTCTCTTTAAAGGGGTTAGATGAGAAGGATAAATACCATCTTGTAGATACCTTACCATATATTAGAACCAACTAGAAGATGAGGTCTAATTAGTTACAACTTCTTCATCATTTGACACCATAACCACTTCATTAGGTTGTTGCAATTCTTGGGCTAAATGTTCACAAATTCCTTTGCCTCTAACCAATTTTGTGACCTTGATCTCAATATAATATTACATGACCTTGGTTATCCAACTGGATCTCTTTTCATTTATATCCTTAATTAAGAGGAAGTCTTTGACATTTGGATATGTAACCATCAAATGTATTTTATTATTGCACAAGTAGTAACTAAACTTTTTAAGAGACTTTATAACTAAAAGTGCATGTTTCTCAATAAAAGAATACCTTATTTCATATTTTTCTGAGCTTTGACTAAAGAAGGCTATTAGCTATTATAAAGTTTCTTTATTCTAGTACATGACAATACCTAAAATTATGTCAATGTTAGCATAGTTGTATAAGAATAAATAATTTGTAAAGTTATGGTTTAGGAGTGTAGGAGCATTGGTTATAACTTTATTGATCTCTTCAAAGCTTATTATTCCTTCTTTAAACCAAATGAAACTGTAACTCTTCACTAGCATAGCTTTTAGTGGCCTAAATAAAGTATAAAAATTTAAAATATATCTCCTTATGAAATTTATCTCAGATAAAAAGCCTTGCAATTATTTATTATGCTTAGACAATGAAAGTGAAATAATTGATTCTATCCTATCAGGATCTATGCTTGTACCATATTTTTAAATGACATGTCTAAGGAGCCTTCCTTCATGAAAAAATAAAAAAAACTTTTTTGGATTCAAAGACAATCAAAATTACCTACACATTTAAAATACTTGTTTGAGGTGAATCATATGCTCATCTACACTATTAGATAATAATGTTATGTCATCTAGATAAACAAGAATAAACTTATTGAGGAGACCTTGAAATGTCATGTCCATAGATTTATGAAAAGTGGCTCTAGCATTAGATAAACCAAAAGTCATCTTTCTATATGCAAATTTCCCCCACTTTGTGGCAAAGGATATTTTGAATTGGTCTTCTTATTTGACCAAAATATTGTTATATCCACTATAGCCATCCAACAAGGGGAACCTTTCTAAAATTTCAACTAGCTATAAAATCTATTCCATTGATGGCAATGGGTAGTGGTCTTTAAGAGATGCCTTGTTCAGGTCATGGAAGTCAACACATAGCCTTATTTAACAATTATTTTTCTATACTAAAATAAGGTTTTCCACCCAAATTGAGTTCTTAATTGAAAATATTATATCTAACTCAATGAGCTTGTGTAGTTTAGCTCTCATCAAATGTTTAAGCTTTGGGTTAAGAGGACTTTGTCTCTATATAAATGGCCTAGTCTCATATTTTAACTCAATGTTATGTTGATATATACTTAGATCAAATACTTTAAGGTCATTTTACTTCCATGCAAAGACATCTTCAAAACTTGAACATAACTTAATAAAAGTTTCTTTCTTTGAAGATGTGCAAACATTGCCTAGATTTAAACTCTTACCAGTTGCAATCTCTAAATTTATGTAGTGTTATTCCTTGGTTGATAAAAAAAAGTTTTATTTTATCAATTCATCATCTCTATTGAATATGTTCTTAAGGGTGGTAAACCCTTTTGGCAACTTGTTTATCTTCAATTGCACAATCTGGTCATCATGGTATTGTAAATGCTTATCTTAGTTCCTTGAGGAGAACTCATATTCATCTTATAATAATATGAAAATATGAATATCATCTTCAAATAATTTCTAATTATCATGGTTATCTGGGAGAGAATGTCTCACAACTACCTTGACGTGTGATTGAACTTTTTCATTTTTTATGTCATCTAGGGTATTGAATTGTGACCCAATGGTAGCCAACCTATTTACATGCTTGTTATTATTTATTAATATGGCCTAAATATTAAAAGATTTAAAGTATTCAAATAGGTCTCATAATCTATGATTATAGGACATAAGTAGTGGATTCTTACATATATTAAGTCCTCTTACATGGTGAACTACTAGTTCATTATCTCCAAAAACATATAAGGAATTGACCTTCATCTTTATTGCCCATTGCAAACCATGCACTAGTACTTCATATTCAGTAAAATTATTGAAAAAACCAAATTTAAACATGAGAGAAAATAAATACCAGTTATTGGCTAGAGAAATTAACATCATTCTAGCTCTAGTGACATGTTTGTTTCTAGATCTATCAAAATATAACTACCACAGTCCATCACTAGGTTGATTATCTTTCATCAATATTAGAATTAGTGCATCATTTACATGAAGATAATAGAAACCAAGTACTTGTTATTAAATTAACTTTTATGGATAATTTACATTCAAATAAGAGGCCCATTCATCAAGGAAAAGATTTGGGACTTCATCTAGAGTTGATTTAGTTTCCACCTCACTATTTTCTAGTACTTTGTCTGAGACAACATAATTAGTGTTCAGCATACTTGGCATATATGGATCCAAATTAAATATTTCAATAGTTTTAAAAAATATTTCCACCTTAGTACCATTAATAGTCCTAAACATTAAATAGGTTCAATTATATGACAAATATCCTCTAATCTTTGAAGTAAATTCTCATCATAGGCACATGGAAAAATAGGTGGCAAGTCCATTACAACTACATATTACCAAATAATAACATTAGGGCAAGCATGCAATTTTAATTTTTAATTTTTTATTATTCCTATTATCTTTTTTGATGACCCATCTAAGTGAAATACTACTTTTGTAATTGACTCATAGACAAGACCAAGATTGTATGTAATTTGTTTGGGCATGACACTGTTTCTAGCTCCACTATCTACCATACAATTATGGACTAAATAGTCACCAACTATCAAATAAAGATAAAATGGGTAGGGGTTTTATTTTATTTTATATTATATTTGTCTACCTTTGTCATGTTATATACCTACTGATCAAGTTTCTTGATTTACTAGTCTGAATTAGCCAAGATAACTCCTTATTTCTTAGTTGGTTCTTTAGATACCTTAAGATCTGAGAGCTCTTGAATAAGCATGCCCTTTTGTCTTAGGATTTAAATATAATCCCACATGATAATACTAAAATTCAATTTCTTCATTTGATCTATTATTCTAGCATATACTCTACTAACCTTTGGCTCTAACGTTTGAGCCACTGGTTGTTCTTTAGTTAGGGGCATTTGAGGAACCTTCACTATATTTTCATTCTAAATATTTTGTGCTATAGGAACAATTTGATCCTTGACACTCTTTGAATAAAAATTACGAAAACTATAAGTATTTATCACATATTGAGCTTCCTCAACTACTCTTCTTTTAGCTCTAGTTAGAGCTGCAACTTTACCACTTGTGTTAGTTTCACCAACTTGGTTGAATTCAATAGGATCATCCAATTGCCAATTAACATTTATAGCATTAGGCTACCTTGGAACTTGTTAATATTATCATTATAATACCATATTCATATATTGATACTGACCACCTTGAAGAGGGAACTCTTCTTATTTTAATTATGGCATGGTAATATCTTGTGATACCAAGGCTTGATTTTGACTGTCATTTAGATTAGAAGGATGCCAACCTAGATATTTCATTAAGTTATTTTGAGGAACAATAAATTTTGAACTACAAGGCATATTAGGCTTAAGGGATTCATATGGATTAGTTTGGGTTATGGCTCCTTGATTTTGATAAGGTTTATTATTATATTTGAAACCTTGATAAGGGGGTCATTAGTTATTGAAAGACTTATAAGTGTTTTGTTTTTGTTGCTAATAATGTCTACCTTGGTAATATTATCTCTTGATTTGAACAATCTCATTTCCAAAATCTTGTAACATGCTTTTCAAATCACCAATCTCACTAGATTGATTAGGATCTACAACTTGGAACTTTAGAGATAGAATAGGGGCTATAGATGGAATTTCGTGAACTTGAGGGGGAGGAACATGTTATAATTAAATTAATAGGGGAAATATATGCCATGGACAAATTTTACCAGCTTGTATTAAGCTAATTTCTACCCTTATAATAATTTCATAGGTATTCGGTAATGTATTACCACCCATAGACTATATCATGACACTTATATCAGAATTAACAGCCTTAAGATAGTACAAAAATGTATACTCTAGGGATGGTCTAACCAATGTATGGATCATATTCTATGTCTTTTAAAATTTGAGGTTGAAATTAAACATGAACTCATGGGGGTACCTTTGTATGGTAGTTAGTTGTTCAACCAAAGATAGATGGTCAGGCTTGTCTTCAAATTGCCTAACTAAGGCTTCACCTAAATCATCCAAAGTATTAATAAAAGTCAAAGGAAGATTTCTATACCACTATAATGTTTTTCCCTTAAAGTAAGTAGAAATTAATAGGATAGTCACATTATCTTGAGTAACATTATGAACATAACATAGATTGGAAACATCTTAGATATGCTCAATAATAGTAATTTTATCCCATTATACTAAGAAGAAAGGGATAAATTTTAGGGTAGATACATGAATGTCATCATATTGGGCTAAATTTAGGGGACTACACCTATTAAATGGAACAAAAACTTTATTCTTGATAACCATTTAAGTAAAAGGAATTTGGCCTATTGGGATAATAGATTGGACTAAAAAAATAGAATTACCAACAGATGAATTATTATTTTGAGCATAAGGCCTTGTAATATTGAATCTTTATCTTTTATAAAAAATAGAAGGCAATTCAATATGTTTAAAAGGAGTAACTTACTTGATGATCTTATTATAACCTTTGGCATGAAAGCACTATCTAAAAGATGCTATGAACTCTACAAATTGAAGGATCTTCAAATTTTGATGATGGTATATATCTCTTGATTTTGAGATTCATTCTTCTAAATCCTCAAACTTTAATTATGCCAAAGAAATTGAGTCCCACTAGGTGTACCAAAATTGTTGGTATTCTAGATTTATACCCTAGCTAAGTAGGGGGATTATTCAGATCTTCCTACTCAAATCTAGTCTAACATGAGACTAATCCTAGGCTATGGGTATCCTAATAATGGATTAAACCTATAGATAAGGTTTGATTCCTTTTGGATCTATCACCTAAAGTAAACATAAAATAGCGCTTATTTGGAAAAGGGATAGAGATTTTGACAATAACTTATAAAGAATGTAAAAGAGGTGTTCCACCAATGATTTTCTCACTCAAACTCACACAAAACATTCTATGAGACATTTTTAATACTAAATAATATAAATTTCACATAAATCTTTTAGAATAAGGAATTAATAAGTTATCAAATTAGCAAGAGAGGGAAAATATCCACTTTCAAGCTAGATAATAAATTGTAAGTTGCACTTATAATGACCTATGAGAACTACTAAGCACTTCATGAAGCCATATAAAACTTAGACATAAGCAAGGAACATAAAATCACTTAAACAAAATTTATGAATTCATAGAACACATTTCAATCTATCTTAGAAAATGATGGAATTTAGTCTTAACTGCATCAAAATGTGTTAGAGTACAAATTTCAGTAGAGTCTAGTCATACCAAAAAAGAGGGACCTAATTTAAGGCTTGGAATTCTATATTTATAGAAGAGAGATAGATAGATAGAGAGAGAGAGAGAGAGAGAGAGAGAGAGAGAGAGAGAGAGAGAGAGAGAGAGAGAGAGAGAGAGAGAGAGAGAGAGAGAGAGAGAGAGAGAGAGAGAGAGAGAGAGAGAGAGAGAGAGAGAGAGAGAGAACTATACATTGGAAAATTACCAACCACTTTTGATGGAATTACACTATCAAGGAAGATAACTCAAGATATTATCAAGAAGGCACAACTTCAAAGGCCTTGTAAAATAATTGAAAGCTTAATTGATCTTTATCCAATTGTCAAGTCTCTTCTTAGAACTCCATATTATCATCTAATAATTTACTAATGAGGATTGTGTCTTAGAATTGGTATAATTATGCCACATCTACTTTGGATTACCATCGGTTCCTATTTATTGAAAATGTGACCGTATTGAAAAGTGAGACACCTCTTCATGATCACATTTACATTTGTATTAATTCCAACTTGAACTTAGGTCCATTATATAGATGAAAAAATAATCTTAGACCATTGGTTTTCACACAGTCACAATATTCATGAAAAATTGAAAACTACATGACCTTGATTCACAAACACTAGTCCATCTTCTATCTCTATTTCTGGTCCAATATCAAGCACTTGTTCTTCATCCAGAACCCTATAAAAGCCAAGAAGATATTATGTATGAAGATTCTTCATCTGGAAGTAATGAATATGCCAATAGAATGACTCTGTAAAAGGGTCAATAAATTTAAATCTATCAACCATAGGTCTTGTTTAAACTTTAATAGAAATAAAGCCTTATCCTTGACCATCTTTCTTGTATGATAATGTCTTATGCTGACTGATCTCTTATGGTGATATGGATCCTTAAGATTTTATTCACCTAGGTTGAAGAACTATTTCATTAAACTTTAATATAATATATTTAGATTTACTTAATGTTCATTGGTCATCAATTTCCCACTCAAACCATTTGATTGTGCTCAACTATATTTATTTGTATTTGTCCCATAAATTCTATTAACTTATTATATCTTCTTGCACCATTAGATTTGGATGTACAAACTCATGCAAGTCCTTGATTTTTTCTAAAATATCCCTTGACATATTTAATTGTTCACGTACCATTGGATTTTGATGTATTATCTCATGTGTACTATGGATCTCCCTAGTCCCACTTTCTTATAAGTTATTGCACACCATTAGATCATTAGTAATATTAAACACTGATCATTGATTTATCTTAGACCTATCCTTTTGTCAGTGATTATGCACCATTAGATCTTAGAATGATGAACTCATACTATCAAATCTTATCTAATTTAAATCTATATAAGGCCTCTAACCTTGGGACCTTTTGACTTATTTGACTCTAGTGCAGATCATTATATCTCATGTTTTAGTATGCAGGCTCACATAGACCATTAGATGTTGACCAACTTTAAACATTTTAAGGATGTTTTGAACCCAAATGGTTATTTTACAAAGCTCAAAATTTGACATTTTCATGAACATCAATGATGTCCACATGCCTATCAGTACATTTTGAATTTCAACAGTCATTTCCTATGATTCAATTTAACACTCACATAAACATCTTGGGTTTTTGAAATTGAATAGTTATTTGTCAAGGCTTGATTTTGAGACTTTTTTAAACATCTCATTTACTTCTTGACCTTACGCATGTAATTATATCTTTGCTTAGATTGAATGTAGACCATTTGTCTTATACCTATTTGAATATAAACATTTATTTACTATGGTCTAAAATTGATGTTTGCACAACTGTCATTACTCTATTGGAATAGGAATTCTTTAGTAAATTTCCTTCAAAACTTTTTTTGGATATTTCTTGCAATATTTTCATTAAATAAATGACTCTTCAATTTGCTTCCTTAGGATAAATTTCTCAAATAATGAACCTTCATAAAAAAGTGTTTAGGACACTTTTCTTGAAAAAGTACCCTTAAGAAATTTCGCTTTGAACCTTTTGGTGACAAAATACCCTTCACAAAAATTATTTGGGACACTTTTATATAAAAATTACCTTTCAAAAAAATGTATGGGACACTTTTCTTAAAAAAGTGACCTTCAAGATTTTTGTATTTAGATAAAATATCTGAGAGAATTCAAGTCTTCGAGACTTTTTTTTTTGGACCAACTTATTGTATAATGACTCTTAAAGGAAAAAAATTATATAATTTTCCCAAAATAAATAAACCTTGGGATTTTACTACAGACAAAATAACTGAGAGAATTTACACTTAGCCTTTTTTGATATGAACAATTTCTTCCAAAGAGATAGGTCTTCAGGGAAATTATTGTGGAACAATTTCCCTAAGAGAAATAAGTCTTTGTCTTTTAGTTAAAAAAATTTGTGTGAAATAATATTAAACACTTAGATAAAAAAGGGTCCTAAAATATTTTAAAGTATAAAAATAAAAATCCCAAAAGAAAACTACTAAGTAAAGACTTCAGCCAAAACAAAAGTTTTGTCTTAACTTTTGAAACCCTGTAGGCCATTCTAAACTTGTGCTTCAACTTTAAATTCTCAAATGACTTTCCAATGCACATGTAACTTTTTATAACTTTTAAATTCTTGGTTTCACAATTGATCCTACTCATATTAAATCCTTGGACCACTATTTAATCAGGTACCTGCTCCTTCCACTGAAATCTTAGACTAGGCACCTTTTTGGTATGTAGACCAAATTTGGTCAACAAGAACATTAGAGATATATTTGATCTTTTTCAATGTAATAAATTTGAATTTTTGTTCCTTAACTATATTACATAACTCATCAAATTATTTAAACTTATCAAACATGATATACTCTTGAAGATGAGTAAGTAATTTTGAGTAAAAATGTCTTTAAGCTTATTATCTTCCATTTGGTTTGACATTTTGGAAAGGATAGTCTTATATCTTAGGAAATACTTACTAATTATCTCATTATAACCTTGTTTTTTCTTCATAATTTTAGCATAGTATAATTTATCATTGATGTTGATAGAAAATATGCTGAAAAAATATTTTTTAAAGGATTGAAAATTTTAATTCATTCGAGAAGAATATCATAGACTCACCTAAGAGAATAATACTTAAGGGTTATTAAAAATATTTTGGTTAAAAATATATCAATATCAACATAATATAGAAAATATGAATGGAAAACACATAAACATTGTTCAAGATCACCTTTGCCTTCATAAAGAGGAAGATTGGTAGATACAAAGCCAACTAGGATAGATTAAGTTTCAATTTTAGGATCTAAAGAGTTATGCAACAAGGTACTAAAATATAAGAAATGGATATTATGAGAAATGTTTTCCCTAAGATTATCTAGCTTGGATTTCAAGAGGAGAAGGGATTGTTCAAGATAAGTATTGGTGGTAGTAATGAGAAGTATAACATCATGAAATGAGGATTAGTATCAATTAGTATAAATTAAAACAAAATTGAAATATGTAACTAATCTAATCAATTATCCTCAAAATGATCAATAAAAATATGAACACAAACACATTATTACCTTCACTTACTAAACACAACCTTTCTCCTCCTCTTGTAAATGAATGTGCATATAAGTTATGGTTGTAATTTCAATTCATGGTAGATGTGTGTGATCAAATGGAAAGCACAACTCCCTTGTAAATGGATGATTAGATTGGATGAATGCTCCAATTATTATAAGATTGGATTTCAAAAATGTTATAACTTCATTATGTTATCAAGTCTTGATAAGAATGGAGGAGTATCCCTTTATTTATATATTTGGTTGATTTATGAGAGCCATTGATTTTGGTTAGAGATCAATAATGCAAGATTGGTCCTTCTCATAAATGAGGAGGATTGAGTATGTACAAAGAATGTTTGAGTGTGTAAGAAGACTCAATGATGATGTATTAGAGTGTTTTAGAGCATGTCATAGATCTTACTTGAACACTTCCCTATTTACATTGAATTTACATTGAAAAATGGTGATGATGTCATGATGTGAAGATTTATTAGATTTATAAATTTAGATAATTATGAATTTATAGAAGCTATGGAATTTATCATTAGGTAAGTATTATTTAATTAATATAGATTAATTATCTAATGTAATTAGATATAATTTTTATGGGATTGAATATTTTTGAGTAAGAACTGACTAATTGATCAGGGGGGATGAATAGTGAATATGTTAGGGATGTTAGTTTGGATAGAAGAATAATTAGGTATTTAGGCATGATGTTAGTGTAATAATAATGGGGATCTAGAATCAACATGAAGAGAATTTTAATTATATACTATTTCCCCTATTTAAAAGGGTGTTGTGAGAAATTATGGGTGGAATAATGACTTTAAAATAAAGAAGTGAACAAAAATGTGGATGAAAGATAGATGATAATGGATGAAATAATGTGATAGATGATTCCCCCTTGAGAGGGAATTTAGGGAGGTTTGATGTATATGACCTCTTAAAAAAGAGAGGAATATGCTAAATAGAATAACAAGGATGTGATTTGAGAGATGACATTAACCATTCATGAGATTAACTTGATTGAGCTAAGGATTACACACTTTGAATTTTGATGATGATGGATTGATTTTCTTGAATCAAGGTGTATTTAGGAAGGATACATCTCAAGACAAGTTACATACTTTGATTTTACCCATTCAAGTAGTATTTGTGGACACATCCCAAAAAAGTAATGGGATGGAACTGGGAATGATCTATCCCAATGATGAGTTATAGATTGAGTTAAGATTTAACTAATACCATGTATTAATTAGTATATGATCACATTGATGTATGATTTAATGATTGATAGGTTGACACAAATGTATGTGTGGATGGTATAAACTACTTTTTAAAGGATTAATAATCCTTAAAAAACTAGATGCACAAGGATACCCCAATAGATGTAATAATGATTGAATAATGATGTGATTATAGTTGGAGAAAAATTGATGTGTAAAACTAATTTATTTACAAGAAAGTCACCAAGATGATTGTTATGAATGAATAGTTAGTTAAAATAAATGAATAATAATATTAAGAATATTATAGGAAGAAGAAAATGAATGGATGAGTTGACCTTAAAAATTTTATTTGATCCAGGATTGCCTACATATTTTGAATGGACCTCAAGCTGATGTAGTTATCCCAACAAGGGGGAATGATGATGATGATGAATGAGGAAGTTGACTAAATTATTTGAGATTTACTTAGTTGAATATAGATAAAATCATTGGATTTAATTTTTTCAAGGGGATATAATTCCATTTTAGTTTGGTATCCACATCATTTTCAACTTAATTTATTATTTTTCACATGAAATTCCACATCATGATGTCCTAGACACAATGTGCATAAGGGATGAACCTTGATCCATCATAAAAATGACAAAAAACCCACCATGATATGAAAAAATAATGTTTTACTATTGTCACAGGCTAATAGATGGACTCAAACATAAGCACATGATAGGAGGCACCATAATATGTAAAACCCATGCTGAAATCATTACACATGCATATGAATTTATTACATGAAAAAAAATCAAATAAAAAATTAAGCAAGAAAACACACATAAACTTGAAAATATAAATCAATAGAAAGCATCTTATCATTAAACAAGTCAAAATCCAAGTGTGGAGACTTGATGATACTGATAGTTGGATGATGCCCCAAGGCAAGGATACATGTAAGGGGATTAGATTGGATGGAATTATTTTTATTGAAAAGTTATCAAGTATTTTTATTGGATTTAGGACAAGACAATTTTATGTATTTTTTGTCTTTATTTCTTTTTATGAATTTTTGGCCTTTTTTGATTCTCAGGGGTTTTTTAATTTTATAGTGTTTTCATTTTTTTTAATTTTATTATGTTTTTAGATATTTTGGATTATATAATATTTTTTATTTTTTTTTGTGATTTTATAATGTTTTTTAATTTATTATAATATGTATATAAAAGTGGGTTTTCTAGATGTATGTACAAGGGGTACTAGCAAAGGGAAAACTAGTTTTAGCACTGGGATGGGAGACAATAATGGATAGCACAAATTGAAGATGATGTTGGATGATATTACATGAGATTATGGGATTATTATGGATGAAAAGGGATAAATTATAAATCTCTAAGGACCATATCACATGGGAACCAAGTGTCTAATCATCAAAGTGTTGTTCAGAGGATTATGCCAATTTGGTTTCAGGAAAAGTCTTAATAATTATTCCCCTTCCTTATCAAGGTTAGAAAAGGAATAAAGGAATGGAACCATAGGATAAATATGAGTGATGATGTAACATGTTTAGGATAGATAAGGGTAGTTTAATATGATTTAAAATAGAAATTTAGGATGGATGATTTAGATGGAAATGTGGCTGCCCCCTTGTGTCCAAGTGATTGCAGAAAATGCATTATCTACACATGATGCCATAACCTAATTTTGTTTATGGTACTTGTCCAAGGTGACATAATAATTATTTTCACAATGTAAACTATTATTTTTATTTATCTTTTTATTATTTTTATTTTTATTTTTATTTCTACAACATGGGATCCTTCAAGTGTGCACTTCAAGGATGTTATCATGAACATTGATTTGCAATTGACTTATTCCAAATTGATAATGATGTTGTCATATCATATATTATATAGGGTGATGCCAAGGATGGTTATGAAAAAGGCATATTTTATGAATGAATTTTTATTATTATGTGAAGGATTTAGAGGGATGGAATGATTATGATGTGAAGAGGGATTGAGACCAACAATCTTACAATCTGTGATACTAATAATATCCACCAATTGGATGTTTAAGATATTTTATATTGTAATGATGATGTTTATAACTTGTGATTTGGAATTATCTTTTAACTTTTCTGACATAAGAGAGTTATTTATTCATCCCTTAGTTCCCTAAAAAGGTTTTCACCAAGGGATTCACTTTTGTGATTTTCTAAACATTGATTTTTATTTGGGTTCGATAGCACCGCAAAGAGGTTTTCACTAGAGGAACTTGAATTTGAATTTATTTTTATTTTAAATCAACCCATAGTGTCTCAATGAGGTTTTCACCAGGTAATGTTGACTTTGGATTTCAATTTTCTAGATTGTTAGATGTTTATGTTGCTTTATTCTTTTCTAGGTGGATGTCAATCATGAATTTTACCATTGTTTGATTGTTATGAAATAGGTTAATGGTAATTGATCTTGATTTTGAAACAACATGATGGGTGACAACACAGTCCTTGTATGGACTATGAATGGAGCTTATTTCAACATTGGACAAGGATTCCTTTAAAATCATGAAAATATCATGAACATCTTTAAGTGGATTTATATATCGTTGTATCCAATGATGTGATATTTTTTGTGTGTGTGTACATGTATGGGTTATATGATGCCTTGCTAATTTAGGTCGAGGCAATTCCATTATAGTTCATTATTTTGAGATTATACTAACTATAGGATATTTTATACTTTAGAAATAAGTAGTGGGGTCATTTCCATGCAACAAATATTGATTGTTGTTGATTTAATATTCTATGAGGAGGTTATATCTGATAAATTAAATCTTTTAAAATTGATAATATTTTGATGATAATTTAGATGTTGATGTTGATGTTGATTTTATGTTTAAGATATCCATGTCTACATAAAAGATATTTTAATGTTTTATATCTACAAGTACCACTATGAATTGAGGCATGTAGTGTTGGGTGATGAAATATTTGATAGGGTAATGGCCAAGGATGATCTCATCAAATATGGGTTCATTAAATACTAGTGGTTTTTTGAAGATGAATGGGTGGTCAAAGATGGGTGATTGGTGAATTTATGGCTCATTAAGGATTATCTCATCAAATATGGGTCATTCATAAAATATGGATGGGCTAATTATTGTTTAGGATTGGTCACATATGGGTGATTTTTAAAAAATGGGATAATCAAAGATGTGCTAGTATAGGATAGAATAATCATATTGACCTTTACTTAGAAGTGGAGGAGTTTGATTATGATTTGGAAGGGGATTTTTGCATATCCATTTTGAATTATTCTTGGACTTTGATGTACCTTTTTATCACATAGACAAAGCTCCTTAGATGGGTGATGGTAGGATATGGTTGGTTTGATGTGGATTAGGATCTTGAAGGGAAGTAAATGTAGGATGGTTAGATTTTGATTTTTTATAATTTGTATTGGTGGATGAATTATCAATAAGGGATGTGAGGTGGGTCATCTATTAGATAAGTTTTTTGAGTTGGTCAATGACATTTTGACATTGGGATAATGAATCTATAACTAGATTAGGATAATGGGGGACATTAGGATTTATATGGTTGATAGTAGGTGGGGGGTTTAGATATATCATATGGGATGCCATTGGTTTCATATTATATTTGTATTTAGATTTAATTTTTGATTGGATGTGGTTTGGATCAATCTCATATTAGATTTAGATTGGATTGATTTGAATTTGCATTAACTTGGATTTTTCCATTAATCTCAATTTGTATTTAGGTTTGATTATGCTTTATTAGGATGTAGTTCAACTTTTGATGTTGGATTTGTTTTTTGGAAGTTTGATGTTTGGTTGTGTTTTATTTAGTGTAGATGTGAGAAACGATGGATGTTGTGGTTTCACTAGTCCCAAATGATAGGTTGTAGGATATTAATGTAAAATATGAGGATAATGATTTGATTCAGAAGCTTGATTTATTAATATAAAATTTAGGATTAAGATGATTTGGATGAGTTTATTTTGACTTGTGATTGTTGTGATTTTATTTTTAATGGTTAACCTCAGTATTTGAATTTGATGTTTGAATTTTGATTTGATTTCAATTTTTAAGCTTGTCATGTTGGTTATGGATGATATTTTTGACTCTAACCTTTTTAGAATTTGAATTTAAATTTGATTTGACTTCATCAAAAGTAGATGTTTGAATTTTGATCTAACTTTGACCTAGGTCATCTTGATGTTCTAATTTTGACTTTGAATTAAGTTTGAATATCTATCTAACTTGATGTTTGATTTGATTTTTGACTTAAATAATTGATGTTTGACTTTGTATTTTGATCTTGTAAGGTTGAATTTGAATAGTTGACATTTTTTTTGAATGTTGGGATGTGAATGGTTAACATTTGACTTTTGATACTCAATGTTTGATTTTTGATGGATTTTACTTTTTTTGAAGTGTTTAATGTTTAAAATCAAATAAAATAATGTATTTTACAAAAATAAAATGAAAACATGTAATTGACAAGTTTTATGCTTAGTATAAAAAGTGTGTAATGCAAACAATATCCCACAGATATACTCACATGAATCCGTCAATAGTTTGGTCTCCTAACCCTCACTCCATAGATGTAAACTATCTATATCTTATGGGAGTTTGGTTCCCCTCACACTACTAATTATTTTTGACGATTAGGTAGTAATATAGGCTTAAATAAGGATTTTTAGGTACATCCCATATATACCTTGTGATAAGATCGGGTTTATATATATGAAAGATGTCAATTAATAGGTTGCATGAGAGGGTCTAGTCTATTAAACCTACTCCATCTATAGCATTTTAGTTAAGTGTAGCCAAAAATTTTGTCCTTCCCTTCATGAGGTGCTTAAAACATGAAACCACTTGGTTAATAATGATATCTCCTCCATGAATCTATATACCCAAAAAGAAAAAAAGAAACTTAGTCACTTCTAATCCTAAAGATTACAAAAAGGGAAAGATAATAACATATGTATCTTAACTTTAGGATAGGAGATGACAAAGGATAACCAAAACATGTTTTATCATTTAGGGTCCCAAAAAGATAAAAAAAATAACATACATGTTTTGGTTTTTACATATATAAACATGAATGTAATCAAAGTAAGTAAAGTGTTTTAATTCACCAAATTGAAATATAGTTTATTTTATCTAATCACTAAAAGTAAATGTTTTTTTATTGATATTTGGACTTTGACATGTGAAACCTATAAAAGACAAATTAGTAGTTTGTTTTGGTTTTTTTGACAAACACAAAATCCTTCATAAACTTGTTACATCATAAAATTATAGAAATTTCATCAAAATTAGAATTATTTCATCAAAACATAGGCTGATTCCACCAATAAATAAAAAATATAGAATTAATCAAATATAAAAAACATTGATTCCATTGAAATATAAGTAATTTTACCAAAACACAAGTCTATTTATCTATTTCCTTAAAACATAGATAATTAATAAAAACAATGCTTCCACTAAAATCAGAGTGATTCCACTTAAATTAGAATAATTTCACCACTTCCTATAAATAAAACATAGTAAAATACTTATTCTTATACTCCCTTTACAATTATACCAAATTAAGGATGATCACACACCTCACCATTTTTTAATTATTACATGTGTATTTTTAATACCTTCATTTTTATGATAATAGGAGGTTAGACAAACACCAGACTCAAAATTTATGACATATATAAGGTAGGAAGTGAAAACATAAATGATAAAATATAGGGTGATTCTATCAAACATTAGATGATTCCATTAATATTTAGATAATTCTATAAAAAATTATGTGATTCTATCAAACTTTAAAAGATTCCACTAAGAAACTTTAGATGATTCTTCCAAAGTTTAGATGATTCCACCAAAATTTAGATGATTCCACCAAAGTTTAGATGATTCCATTAAACTTCATATGATTCTACCAAAGTGTAGATGATTATACCAAAACTTTAAACAAATATTCAAAAGTTATGATTTCACCAAAATTTAATTGAATTCACAAAATATAGGTGATCCTACCAAACACAAAAACAAAGTTGAATCCAACAAAACTAAGGGTAAATACGCTAATTTTATTCCTGATTCCACTAAGACATAAAAATTACACAAGTAGTTTGGGAATGAATATTTCAATGTTTTTTGGGAAAATTTGGAGGAATTATAGCCAAGAAAGTATTAAATTATTGGATAATTAGGATTAGAAGACTTCAATGGTGATGGTGGGGTGTGAATAGTCCCATCGAGCATTCCATATATAAAATCATGAAATAAATAATAGTATCAGTTAGTATAAATCAAAAAAAAATTAAATATCTAATTAATCTAAGTAATTTTACTTAAATTGAAAAATAAAATGATGAAAAAACACATGATTACCTTCACTTACCAAAGAAAAAATTTCTCCTCCTCTTGTATATTGGATGTTCTTGGAAGTGATGGTTGTATTTTAAATTATTTGTGGATGTGCATGATATAGAAAGCAATATAACCCCCTTGTAAATTAATTATTAGATTGGATGAATGTTTGGCTTGATGTAAGGTTGGCTCTCCAAAATGCTAGAACTTTGTTGTGTTATTAAGATTTGGTAAGAATGGAAGAGTAACCATATATTTATATATTTGGTTGATTTATGAGATCCATTGATCATTTTTGGTGATCGATAGTGGAGAATTGGTTCTCATCCTCATAAATTAAGAGGATTGATTAGGTAATAAGAATGTTGGAGTGTAATACAATGCAATGATGAATGTTTAGAGTGTGTATAAGCATGTCATATCTCTTGATTGCATTTTTACCTATTTTCATTAAATTTTCCTTGGAAAATTTGGATGATGTCATTATGTGAGGATTTATTGGATTTATGAATATAGATAAATATTAATTTCCAAAATATTTTTAGTTTGTCATTAGGGAATGATTGTTTAATTATTTTGGATTAATTATCTAATGGAATTGATGTGATTTTTATGGGATTAAATGTATTTGTGGAAGAAATGATTAATTTATCAAGAGGATGAATAGTGAATATGTTAGGGAAGTTAGTGTAGATAGATAAATATTTAGGGACTTAGGGATGATATTAGTTAGGAAATAATTGATATTTAAAATTGGCATGAAGTTTCCAATTTTAAATGACTAAAATAGGAATGTAGGTATTATGAGGTGCATAAATAGGAATAGACTCATGGTAGAAGTAAAATAATGGGACGGACTAAAAAAGTGATCTATTTAATTCATATTGATAAATAAATATAAATGAATCATTGTTTTCTGGATTACTCTAGTGTAATCTTAAATTCCAGCATGGTTGGTTACGGCATCAAGGTTGGAAACAAGGTCCATGATGTGCCCATTGATAGGATGAGGGATGTGTGATAATACATTATTAGATGATAAATGAATCACATAATCCTTATCTTATATCAAATTCATTAAATATTTGAAAAAAATAAGGGTGCACTTAGATGATAAGATGATGTAAAATAAGAAATTGTATTAAGAATAAGAGATGAAGTGTGAGAATGAGGTTATTTAATTGATTCGTATGGAGTCCATGAAAAGATATAATGAATAGTACATTACAAATGAATATTATATGTTATAAGAAACTATATTATTCTATGTAATAAATTATAAGAACATATATGATATACCCATGATGAAATACATAAAATGAAATAATAAAATATACCAACTAGTAATACGATGCAAAAAAAAATTAAGGAGAAAAGGGTTATCTATACAAAATTCATGAATGATTTATAGCCTCTCAATTATACTTAGCCTTTGGAAATTATTATCCCAATATTTGAGAGCACTAACTATGCATGTATAACCATACCCATATCCCAATACATTCAATTTCAAGGGTAAGTTGAGAGTAACTTCTTGAGGATAACCATTTATTGGTTCACTATAAAATCAAACAAATGGCTTAGCTTCCTATTGGTGTAAAAAGGGAAATCCAAGATGTTTTAATATACAATGAGGTAAGTGAAAACTAAATTCCATGCTTATATATATACTATGGTAATAAGTATTGGGGTCAGCCCTTCATGCCATTATATTTGTAAATGAAACACCATGCAACCCTTCATGATACTAGATACGTGTATGCAAGTGAAACTCGATAGATCAAAAACTTATCCTAATCAATAATATTTAATCTCAAATAAGGTAATAAACTAATAATTTAACTTGAAAATACATTTATATCAGAGCCATGACCAATAATAGATCTATTAAATCTATACTAAGGGATCTCTTATCACAAAATGGCGAAGGAGAGGTTCATAAGGCCTCTATTTAAATTACATTTTTTGATAACCCTAGCTAGGTATTATGATTGTAATAATATTAATCAATTTAATCTACTAAATAACATGAAAGCTAATCTAGTAATTGAATATGCAAGCTAATCTAGTTCTCACCAAAGCATGTGGCACAAATGGGTAAGATAATAAATAGGTAAAGATAATCCTATAATATAGAAATAATCTAAGGAAATAGAGATATTAAATCTATTATCTATAAAATATCTACTTATCAAAATATGAAAGTTTAGGAATATACTTACATTGTTGAAATTAACCCATCACGCCTTAATCTCTTCCTTGGCTAATGGTGTTTTGCAAGAGGTTATTGTGGCTTGAAAGGATCATAAGGATAAATCATATCTAGGACACATGACTTATCCTATGCATCCAAGGCCTCCAAAATATAAGTGTTACCTCTCCAAGGTAAAAAAATAAGCAATGAAACCTCTTATTGATTATATAAGCAAATTTGGGAGAAATGATTATGTATAATTGAATGGTACTCTCTTTATAAATGAAGTTGAGGGGATATTTATAGCCATGTATTAAACCTGAATCCTCTTGATAATTTAGCTTATGAAGTTAGCTCAATCAACTTTGTTAGGTAGGAAATAGAGTCGTTAGGTCTCTAACTACATTAGATTTAGCCAACAAATTTTTGTAACATGTGTTAAACCAATAATAGGGTTGACATAGTAGGAAAAGTGATATAAAGGTTTTTTTCTTAGGTAGGGGCTATTTTTTATGGTGAATTTATTATAAGAGTGTCTACATGAGTTTTTAATTCTTAGGGAAACAAATAAGAGTATCCTGTAATGGTTTTAGGTGGTAGTATATGGGCCAAAAATCCCATGAAGCACTAAAGGTCTACCAAACCCTTTCTTGATGCACCCTTCAATGTATGCACTTAGAGAGATGGATATTCGATGGGTTCTTATAATAGAGAAATTATAAGTAACTAAGAAAGTTTAAAAATATTGTGTGTATACATATTCCCCACTTGAAACTCATCACATAGCATGTAGTTGTAGCATGAGATGGTGATTCAAGAAAGAACATATCCACACACAACACTGAGCTAATAAATTGTAGAATAAAGCATACATTAAAATCATAGTAAGGAAATAATTGAAATAATTGAAAGTATCATATACATACATTGACTTACCTTTATTGATAAATGGTTACCTACTCTATTTATAGTCTTGAACATGGAGGGTGCATTAATTTCTTTGTATAAACCCTAAGGATACAAAACCAAATATTAAAAATAAATAATTATAGGAAATCAAAATAAATTAATGTTGCATAGCTAAATAAATCACTTAGTCAATTGGTAAGCTAGGGTGATAAATGATAAGTTAGAGCCAAAAGGACCAAGGAAAATTAAGAGTAAATCAATCAACTAATAAATCCAAGGGTACTAAATGACCAAAAAAACTCAAACAAAATTTACCTTAAGTAATAAAAATAACAAACCAATCAAACTTAAAGACGTATATAATTTAAATAATAAATACAACATCAATTTAAAATTAGTAAAAAACTATACTTAAACACAGATGGAAAAGGAACATAATGTAAGACAACATTAATGAGTGAGAAGTAACAACCCAAACTCACTAAAAATGGAAAAACTAAAATAGAGAAACCAAACAAGATTATCCAAAAAAAGAGTGATAAATAATTTTAATAATTTTTAATAGAAAACATGGGAAATTTAATCAACATAAGATAATGGTGTAAATAATTAATGTATATTCACTCAAAAATATAGTTTTATTCATAAGATAGATAAAACCATAATAAAACTATTGATAGAATGTTTTTTAAAAAATGTGAAGAACAGGGAATAAAGAATTTGCAAAATATATTTAAAAAAAAACTTGCCTTCAAGGGGGGAAATAAAATGGGTAGTGGGGGAAATGTAGGTGGTACCAAGGTAGAAAATATTTATCAAAATCAAGACACTCAAATCAAGTTGGTAAAACAAGAGAAATTTTGACATTAAGGACTCTAGAGAACTTTCCTATGCCACACAAATTTGGGTTATCTATTGAATTATAAATATCATCCCATGAATACTTGATGAATGAAAATTAAAATAGAGATACCTTCACACAATGTGTTCTCCACTCTTTAGGTCCCCTTATAGAGCCATCAGTCTACTGTGAAGATTGGGTACCTATGTGACAAATTAGGTATCAATATAGATAATATTGATATCTTATATCTTGGTCTAATATGCTATCATACCCCAACAGACCTTGGATCTATCATAAAGCCAAGTGTGGAGTTTAAAATTTGACCTAAATAGAAGATGTGCTTGATAATCACATGTTTTGGTGTGATTTTAAATTTTTATTTATAGATGCCTTTTTATCATTGTCTTTTGCTTTATATGATTTGGATTTTACATTTTTATGGATTTTTCTATTCCTCCTCCATACAGATTTAGAAAATCAAGTATGGGTTTTTTAAAAAATGGCTATGACTAGAAAACTTAGATTTGTTAGCTAAGGAAAATAAATTGGAAACCACGGTGTCTAAGAGTCTTAGACTTGCATACTAAATAAGAATGTTATATTTAAACTAACCTTGGTGTGACCAATGTGGAAGGTAAATAAGGGAGATAAAGAGAATGAACATGAAATGATTATTGTAACCTCAAATCACAAATAAATGTGACAATGTGAAAAGGATACAATAATAGGTAAATTGGACTATATATCATAAGAATATATGTAAGTATAGGGAAACATTCAAAAATAGTTTGTTTTTAATGTGTTATCATAAATTAAACAAAACTAATTTTGAGAGTGTGAGACCACAACCTTTAACTATTAGCTTAATTTATAAGAAAAACACTATGGTTTAAAGATAGTTTGAAAAATTAAAAGAATAAATAATGAATGCCTAGTCCTATCCAAGGTCTTACACTATAACTCATAAAAGATTAAAAAAATCTGAAAATGTTACTATGATGAATGTTTGGTCCTATCCAAGGTCTTATACTATAACTCACAAAATAAAAGGGAAATAAATAAAAATAAAATTTTAAAATCATAAATTCATGATCAAAGAAAAACATGAAGACTAGACTATGAAATAAAAGATATTCATGAGGATGGATGAGTCATATCTACAGTCTTATCATGTAACTTAAAAATTAAATGAAATTAACAAAGATAGACCTAAGGACCAGTGATAGGAGTTAAGGATATTGAGAATAATATAATGCTAAAAGTTGGCTACCTTTAGAGAAAACGTACAAGAAGTGTTAGTATTTATAGTATATGAAAGTATGAAAAGAAAGAAAATATTTAAGATAAATATTTATTTAAAAATTGAGAATTAGTAGGTTGTTTAAAAATATGTCCTTCATTAGTTTGTAATATATAATTAATAGGACAAAGGATGTCTTTTTTTAAGTATGGACCCCACCATTTTTGGGCATATTTACCCTCTTTGTCATGTGTATAATTAAGTTTGAGAACTAGATCACCAACATTGAAGGTTCTAACTTTGATCTTTCTATTATGGTGTTTAGCAATGTGAGTCTTGTATTTCTGATTATGTCATAAAAAACCCATACATCACTCATCTAGGAAATCTAAATAATGAAGCCAAGCTTCATGTAATTACTCATCAAGGATTATACCATGAAGTGAGATTCATAAAGATGGTAGTGTTGTGGCATTAATATCCACCCATGTGGGGATTTCTTTAGGATCCCTCCAACTAATCCATAATATTGGAACAAATCCAGGATGTGGGTATCCTATGGTGGGTTTGAACCTATGAATAAGGATGACTTCCTCTTGATGGATCACCTAGACTAATGCTTATTTTTGGAAAAGAGTTAGAAGGGGGAATAATGTTACTAAGGAAGATAAAAGAGTGATGCACCAAATTTAAATGAAACTCACATATTCCTCAAACCAACACTAGATTAGTATAAGACAATATTGGCTC
Source organism: Torreya grandis (assembly GCA_037957365.1). NCBI lineage: Eukaryota > Viridiplantae > Streptophyta > Pinopsida > Cupressales > Taxaceae > Torreya > Torreya grandis. Next base: position 606,358 of record JARHVA010004813.1, read on the forward strand.
ACACAATCTAAAAAACTAGATAATTGCATAAGTATTTCATGAACTAGGCTCACTAGGAAATCAAGGAAGCAAGGAAAAATTTTAAGACTCACACCAGGCATCCATTCATAGAAGAAAGAACACAAGTTTAGACCTGAAAAACATATTGAAAACACCTTAAAATAGGAAAGAAAGAAGGACATTAGATACGGAAGAGTCCCCTTCATAAAACCATCATGCACAAGATTAATAAATGATATTTAATGGTAAGAGATAGGTAAAAATTCATCTTATTACATCAAGAGGTAGTTATTATAAAATTTGACAGGGTTTTGGCTTGTTAAATGAGAGTCTCTTGTTCTCCAAAAATTATAGATTCCTTATGAGTCCCAAAATTAGAGAGAGAGTTACAATGAAGGAGAAAATAGGAGATATAGGATAATATGGGAAGAGAGAGAGAGAGAGAGAGAGAGAGAGAGAGAGAGAGAGAGAGAGAGAGAGAGAGAGAGAGAGAGAGAGAGAGAGAGAGGGGAGTACACCATCAGAATGAATAAATGAGTTTCCACCACCCTTTAATGAATTTTCACCATATTTTGATAAAATCAAAACTAGTCCTTCATCGATAAATTAACTTTTATTTGTCCCAATACCCTTTGAACCCTCTTGTTTCCTGATAAATACACTAGATGGCAAGGATATATTTTGAAGATGATGAGTCATAATCCTCCTAAGGAGGAAATATCCTTAAGGCTCTAAATATAATTTAATTGTCCACCTACAATCTTCAACCACCAAATATCTCTCTTTGAACTTATATGCCACTTTACACTTGACTTGATTATAAGGACAAAATTCTTGGATCCATAAACCTAAAAGAGACATGACTATGTCTATTTCAAGAAACTTTAAGTACCTATTTTGTCAAGGATATGACTATATCGAAGGATGAGACACTTTTTTCATAATCACAAACCTACCCTGATTCCAAACCTAAACATAGGTTTACTATATATGAAGACTAAACATATATATTTGTTTTCCTATAATCATCATATCAATAAAATCCCATTAGGCCACTTGATATTTTCTATAGCTAGTACCCCACCTCTGATCTCTATTAGGCCTAAATAGACCTATTGTGTTCCTCAGAAAATGGGGCCCATAGGTTTTAAATCTTCAAACTAGAGGTCAAAACTAAGCTCTAATGAAAACCTTTTAAAATATCTATTCTAGATCAACTTGGATCGTATTTGGATCTTAATTCTATGCATTTTCCTACTTGGGCCCACAAGATCCTTTGATCCAATGTATCTATTTATATGGCATCCCTACCACATTTTTTATCATATTTAAAAATATGATTATTTTTTGATTTGGACATGTGTCCTTACTTTGTGCCTTCTAGGACTTGATCAACTCTACTTCATTCATTTTCTTAGAAGTCTCCTAGCTTTGAAATTCATCATTACCATTGAACTATGATCTACACTTTAGATCATGCCACTCGGTAGCCCCTCATTTTATCCTCAAGATCTTGTTCTTAGTTTTATATAGTTAACACACTTGCACCATGTGGTAGCCTCATGTGCAATCTAGCTCATTAACCTTTTAACCTCATGCACAAAGTTGATCTACTTTGCATAATTAAATGCATACCATTGATATTCTTTCTATTTTATCAAATGCACTATTGATCAAGTAAGTCACCATGATTGTGACACTTATAATCGATGAATTCAATCTTAAGATCTACTGACCTATGACCATGATCTTGTCACTGATCTTTAACCACCTGATTAAATATGTATCATAGATCTATTTGGGCCCACTAACTTAAGCTATCACCTATGTGTTGTTTATATTTGATTCAATCAATATATATTTTGACACTTTTCATCCCCATGTTTATTCTTAGGATCCACTGAATATTCTAAATTCAAATTTCTATTTCTTGTGGTTTTAACTTGACATCCCCATACATGTCTCACTTTGTTAGTTCAACTATGAAGGCTTATATCTTGAGATAGATAACTCATCAATATAAAAAAAATTAGGAGACATTATTGGAATTAAATACATCATCTCCATGTGATCCTTTGGCTTTGAGATGCCTCTCAAATAAATTTATTAAATGCATAGCTAGACTGAGATGTTTATTCCTACGTGATGTGCCCTGATGGTCTAATTATTTTAGGCTGGTGCAAGTCATATTTCTCACTTCAAAGCTTTGATAAAATTTTGAGACTTGGATAAAATTTAATTCATACCCCCTAGATGCAATAAACACAATGGAAACCTAATGTATCGGTTCACTTGTAATTCTAGACTTGTTTTCCCAAAAAACAACAAATTCACCTTAAGATTTGCTTAAAGTGTTTGAAAAGCTTTCAAGTGACATGTGTCCTTCATCTTACACCATTGGATTACTTCAACCAACAATAAATATGATTAGGATCTCACTCTACACCAGGACTTCTAGAATACTAATCCATATAGGTGTATTTTTGTATGCAGACCAAAATTGGCCAGCATGTCTAGTGACATCTTAGGATTGCATGCCTGTTATGAAAGAGACTAGTAGCCTTAGCTTGTCCATTAGTCATGGAGTCTCAATTATTTCCTCTAAGATGATATGAAATTGATACAAGGTTTTCCATTTCTAAAACCTTTTCTTGAATCAAAAAGGATAACAAGAACAAAACAAACATTATGCCCAAAGCACTTATGGAAGGGAAACACACAACTGAAAAAGAAAGTGTGCAAGGCTCTTAGAGGAAAACATGAAAACTATTATAATATGTATAATGGATTCCAAACCCTTTAAATAATAAGGCTTTAAATGATTTCCATTGATTGGGATGGGTAATACCTCTCTACTTAGTTGGGCAAGCTGAAAAGAATTATGTTATTTGCATCCATGAATCAAATAAGGACCACTCCACAAGATGTCAAACTTGGTGTGGTTTCCTGGATTGGCCTTATTTGAATCCCACTTGAGGACTAGATTCCCTTGTTATGGCCCTCTTTTCGAAGGCTTTCTTTACTTAAGCTTGATATGACTGATTTAACTATTTTGGGAATAATGGAGTTTTATTCCTATTTTGGTTAAGTCATTTGGTGAGCCTAACTTACTATGTTTGCACACAAAAACCTTAAAAACCATAGGGAAAATTACTTTATTTTATTAGTATTTTTCTAGATTTTTCCTACATATATAAATTATAATTTCACATTTAATTTTTAAAATTCACCATAATAATTTTAAAAATCATTTCTTTCAAACCCTAGTTGAATTTACTAGGTCCCTTTGCTTCTTAAGGTATCATCTTACATGTTTGTGAGCTTTGTATCCTATTTATGCATATTCTAGTTCATTTTTTAGATTATATTTATTTAATCTTCTCTTTCATTATTCAAGTTGTTTTTCTTATGCCACCTAAGTTCCTTGCATCTCTTGTTTTTAGATTAAGTGAAAGACTTAGTGGAAAACCTCCTAAATTCACCTAGATTCCTCCAACCCATCCATATACCATGGATAAACAACCATCTCAACTTCCTGATATAGATCCTACACATCTAGATTACATTAATTTCTATGAAGATAATTTTGACAATGAATAGTATGAGAATAATAATGATGATATACGCAATGATGTTCGTGACCCACCACATTGGGTTCTTGATCCACTTCTACCTATTGTTGATAATGATGTTGTCATCAACAAAGACTTAATTCTAAAAAAATTTAGAGAGAGACTCAAGGAATGGCCTTGAGATCATGCCCTTATCTTACAATCTATCATGGAAATTAAAAAGGATAAGCAAGTTGAGTCTTCTATTCCTTCAAAAAAATTAGTTGTAAATGACACTATACGGTAAACTATGTCTCAACAACCCCCTATAGCAGCCCAACCTTCTTCTGTGGCATCACTAGTTATGACTAGTACATCATTGTCCCCTGATGTGGTTTCCCTTGTGCAAGAGATAAATATCTTCAATCCAAGGTGATATATATTGAGCAAGATTTCTCTAGACCAACACAGGTTTTGGATTCTTTTACTCTACTTCATACACCATTGGAACATCATATTGCTTCTACACCCTTTCCACTAGGTTTTGTTCAACCCAAGCTCACTCTATATGATGGTAAGAGTGATCCAAAGACACATTTGAGATATTTTCATGCAGCATTCTTGGACTATGTGCCAAATGATTGGCCATTAACCAAGCTATTTCCACAAACTTTAAAGGATTATGCTCTATAATGGTTCTATAGTCTATCAAATCAGTCAATCAATACATTCAATCCTTTATCTAACATGTTCCTAGCTCTTTTTAGCATTAACATATTTGATAAGGTTTCTTATGCCCAATTTTCATAATAGAAACAAAGGTCAAATGAGCATATCACAAATTATGTTCTTCGATATAAGACTATCTTGGCTAAAATGACTAGCTCCATGGTTGATCAAGAATTACAAGATCTCTTCAAATAGAGTCTTCTTCCAACTTTACATGAGTCAATAATGTTCAAAATGTTCTCTTCCTTCACTAAGTTATGTCATACACTAAAGGAAAGGGAAGTCAAATTAATTTCAATGGGAAAACTCAAGTACACAAGCATATCAAAAACAACAAATAAGAATAATAGTAAAGTCCTATACAAAGTAAAGGTTAATGATAATAAAAGTCAAAATCAACCTATAATTAATGTGACTTTAGATCCCCCTCAACAAGTGTTTTTATTAGCACCTCCTCAACAAACTGTTACCAATCTACCGTATCTCTAGATAGAGTCTTGTAATAGTTACTAGAATGAAATATCATATCTCTCCCTCTTATTTGAGAAGTTGATACAACAAAGCCTCTTCCATATGGATATGATTAGAATGAATTTTGAAATTTTCATAGGGAACCAAGCCACATAATGAACATATGTATTAGTTTGTGACACAAGATATAGGACTTGATAGATGATAACCTCATTGATCGTGTCACTCTAGTTGAACCTCCTCAGGTAAAGAAACATAGGACAAAGCTCTATGAAATTTCTTATATCCCTTCCTATAACATTATAAATAAGAAATAAGGGATATATCAAGTGTTCACCATGGATATCATGTAGACCCTCCACTAGATACATAACATACACCTTCAGTTGAGTCACATCCTTTGAGAAACATGATTAGTGTGTATACTTTTAGAGTCTTAGGTAGACCTTCCATCTCCTTCTGAGAGTGGGAGATAGTTGAAGATGATTTAGATTACCAACACTCTTTATCTTAGTCTACATTGATCATCATCTTATTCATAGTGTTATCATAGATAATTGATCTACTATGAATATGTGCACTGACATTAATATAACATTTAGGATATTCACAGCAAGATATCATGCTGATAGACATAGTTATCATTGGATTCAATGAGCATATACATATTTTATTGGGTGAGATTATACTTCCTCTATAGGTTATACCTACACATGTGGGCACACCATTTACTATTGTTCACAGTGTAGGAGTCTTTAATATTTTTCTTGGTTGACCATGAATCACAAAATTTACAAAGTACCTTCTATAGTTCATATATGCATGAAATTCATTCATGCTAATTAGGTTGTTAAAGTTCGTGGATTTTTGTATGAGTTACCACTCCCTAATTCTGAACCATCTACTACTCTATAGTCACCAGTTATAGTTCTTCCTCTAGTTAAGATTTATACATTGTCAAGCCTCCATCGCTATCACAGAGAGTTTATACACTTCAACATATGCCTCTTTTAGAATAACCATATTTTTATAACTCTAGACAATTTATAGCTACAATATTCACACCCAAGATAGTATCATTGAGTTAACATGCCTCTACACATAGAGAACACTTTTATATATCTTCTAATACTACCATATGGGTCCCTAAGATCCCTACAGTTGCATCCACTTCTTAGAGTTACAAGTGGACCCCATAGTTAATTTTCATTATAGATAATTCAGAGCATTTACAACATACAAAGCTTTCATATTCACAATCTCAACCCTTCCATAGTGCTTCACGATCATGCAAAATGCCTTTCCTTGATACAAGACACCATGATAGAGAGTCTCTCATGAGACTCATTGGTTAATATCATTTCTTCTTAGCTTATTTTTACTTAGCTTATTTCTCTCTCTCTCTCTCTCTATATATATATATATATATATATATATATTAAATTTCAAAATATAAAAACATTCAAATAACTCAAAATACCAAAAACATTTCAATTATATACATTATCCATGATTTACATTTCTACTACCATGATAGACTTACATTTTATTTTTATACACAATTGTTTGTCAATTTATCTACATTACCATGCTTCACTTGATCTTTGAGTTTGTGGAGTGAAACCCAAATCCTTGATTACTTCACTCTACCCATTAAAGGGGCATCCTAATTCTACATTCAAGACATAAAATGCTAAATCTATCCACCAGGGGCATCTTGTACATGACTAAACCATCCAAATTATGTCATTCCTACACCAAACACTCTATTTATCATGTTGATGTACATTACTTACTATCTTACATAGATTACTCTATTAATACACACTAGTGTATATCACTTGTGTATTTCTTAGCATCTACCTAGTCTTTTACTCCATCTTTTGAATAATTTCACTTCTTTCTTTGATTAGTTAGATGTGATTGTATTTATAGAATTTACATGCTTTTATTTTCTTTATTTGAATAACTAGATGTTATTTCATTTCTTAGTTCTTATTTTATCTCTTGTGTGTGCCTTAGGACATTTGACAGTGTCCTTTGCTTATACTCTTCTATGTGCTTATGCCCATCATGCCAACCTTGTTTTTTTTCATTTATATGTGTATGTTGGAATTTTAAAATGCCTTGTATGATTGATTTCTAGATTGAGTGACATGTTCCCATGTCCTTTGTTTGGTTTTCCCCTTGGTCAATTCTATGTGCTTCTTGATTCTTTCCTTGGATGATTGTTGTTTGTTTGTTTCTCATTGTTTTCAATGCCATGATCCACATCATGAATTATCTTGCTTTCTTAGATGCCATGATAGACATCATGTTCCATCTCTCCTTGAAAACTAACACCTAAAAACTAACTAACCAACTTTCCAATTTTAGTTTAGTGTACTACACATGCTATTACATTATTACATCTATCTAGGCATACCCCTATTGATCTAACAATCCCCAATACAAACTATGTTATATCCTCAAACATTTTTTTTATTATCATTTATATATAATGTATTTTGCATCATAACACACTTTTAGTGCTGTTTATTTTGAGGGAATTCATTACATGGTCTTCATTCCTACCCTTAGAAGAGGGCAAAACAAACACGGGTTTTATCACAAAGATTACATCCTTTGACTAGTCAAAAAAAATTAGTTTTTAGGACACTCAAAATATCAAATAGAACCCAAACCAAGTAGAATAGACCAATAAAACAATAATGGACATAGAATAGTGATAAAAAATGACAAAGGATAAGAGTGCCATACTTAAACTACAACATTGGATAATAAAGTGTCATATTTTTAGTGCTCATGTCCAAACAATAAAAAACATATATTTTTCAAAAACAAATAAAAAGGTATGTTTAGTTATAGTTTTGTCAACTACAATATAGTTTAGAATCAGTAGTTTCAAAATATTTTTTCTCAAATAATCCTAATATAGGGGGCATCATGCATGGCATGATGGCTCTTGCTTTCAATTTTAGGTTAGGAAGTTAGTATAACTTCTAAATCAAAATCCATGTTATAGACACTAGTGATTGGGGGAAATATGTAAAACACATTTGCCTTCTTTTCTTTTTAGCTCATTACATGAACTAAGTATTCTCAGTAGTTACATGCCTTATTCCATCTATAAGTGGTTGGCATCATTTTGGAGTGGCTTTTATATAAGCCTAGTTCTCAATTTTAGAGTGTCTTTCATATAGTTTTAACCTATACCTTTCATAGTGGCTAAGGTTATCCTAGCTCTTAGTACGCATTCAATTATCTATACCACATTGTCATATTACAGAGCATTCATGGGATTCAAGAGCCATCTCATATGACACACATTCGTACTAATATCATTTTATAGATTTACTTAGTGGGTAATGATGGATCCAAAGGACTAGCTAGCCTTTATATTCTTGAGCCACCTACTTAGAGGGATTGGACACATAGTCCAAACATTGACTCACACACACATGATTACATAGTTTCACTATGTGGGCAATGATGGAGCCAAAGAGTTATCCTTTCTATTCTTGAGCTACCCTTAGGGAATTGATTACTTAGATCCATTCACAATATTACTCTTGGTTCAACACATACCCAACATCACTCAAACTTCACTCAAAATCATAATATGTTTTATTTTGGTTCATGTACCTAATTTACACTTCATGATGTGTTCTCTCTATGCACACTCAACATCACACATCTTCATGGGCTTCACCCTTACAAGTAAGTTCAAGTATGCTTTATAATTTTAATTTATCCTAGTATTTTTCTTTTATACATCACTAAATTAAGGGGGGTGGGAAATTTCGTCATATAAAATTTCCAAATTGGTAGTTTTAGTATGGCTTGTGACATCCTTTTCATAGGTCCTTGCATTCTCTTGTAACCCCTCTAGATACCTTTTTACTCATTACCGATCATTAATAACCTTCCAAATGGTCATTATAGCTTAGCTAAACTCTATTTCCTAGGCCAATTTTATCCCCCCAAGTCCCTAACTTATAAGATAGGAGCTCAATACATAGAGTATAGTGTGTCCTAGTTTTGGCATTCCTATCCTTTTCCAATTTTATCCCAAATGGTCATTTTCATCTTATTCCTATACTTCATTATGTTGGCCTAGCACAAATACATTTAACACATGGATAATTATTCCTTTTAAAATTAAATCCAAAGTTCATTTATAAGGAGGAGACAAAATCTTACAAAGTAAGCAAGAATACAAGCAAACTGCTAAAGAAAAATTCCCTATTATCTACATACAGTTACCCAACACAGCTGTAAATACATTAAAACTCTCATACCAGTCCCTATCCAAATCAAGCACTACAAATTTTCTATTATTAAAACTACATCACACTATTGAACAAAGAACATTATGTATGAGAACTATATATGGCTTGATCCCTCTTCAAAGTATTAGTATGTAGGCAATGTGCCCACATAAGGGGTGTGGATCATAATTTTAGTGTATCTTACACACACTAGCCCCCAATTTTCATGTCATTTAAATCTTTTTTATCAAGCATGATGGAGGGTTAGGGTTTGAATATTAAAAAATATTTATAAGGAGCTATGCCAACATTCAACACTCAAGATTTCATAGACAAGATCATATAGGAATAATACACAAAACCTAAAAAATGTAGGTCTCTATGACTAGTTTGGACAATAACAATAGGAATAGACAATAGTGTCAGATCCCAAAGTATCTTATTTTTGGTTATCCTATCCTTTTATTTAATGAAATCTATATTCTAATTTGTGACATTATCCTAGCCTTGCATAACTAGTTTCAAACCCCATCTCAGCCATCTCAACCTATATTTATCTAAGTCATTATTTCTCCTTATTTATTACTATTTTTAGAAAGGTTTAAAAGATAAACAAATTAAAAAAATCATGACTATAATTATTGAAATATTATTTATTTATTTATTAATCTAGACCCTTAACTAAAATAGGAATAAAACTCCATTATTCCTAAAATAGTTAAATTAGTGACTCTAGTGTTTTCATTACAAAGTCCCTAGTGTCTTCAAGCTCCATGAGCTCTACCATTCTCATGCTCATAGGTCCACATTCCATCAATTCAAGATGATTGGATAGCTCTAAGGTAGTAAATTCAAGAGAGATGAGAAATTCGGCTTCCCTCCCATATGCAATAATATATGATGAATTTCTAATGGAATCTTTGGGAGTCACTCTATCAGCCCATAAGGTTGTCCTTAGCTTTGTATGCCATACTCTTTGGTTCTCTTCCATAGTCCTCTTGAAAATTATTATCAAGTTATTGTTAATGGAATTCACAATTCCATTGCCTGGGGGGTAGTAATTATAGGATGTATAAAGTTGGATGCCTATTTGAAGTGTCCATTCACTTATTCTCATACCAACAAATGCTAAAGCATTATCTAAAATTTTTATGGTTTTCACACCAATCCTTACTAATATGTTATCATAAAAGTCTAATACTACTATTTAATCAAATTATTTTAGGTAAATTGATTCCAACCATTTGGTGAAGTATTCAGTGGTAGTAATTACCCATTTGTGTCCTCCATTAGAAGGTGGATTGATCATTCTTATGATGTTCAAACCCCACTTCATGAAGGGTTCTTGAAACTATATTGGGGTGAGAGAAAGGGATACCAATATTTGATTCCCTAAAAAGAGATCACTTTTTTTTCATCTTTTTACCCATACATAGGCATCCTTGAAGAGGTTATGATAGTAATAACTAGCTCTCATCAATTTTTTGTTATATTATTGTGAGCAAAATGGCCTCTTATAGGCCCATCATGAAATTGCTCCAAAAGCCTTGTCACCTAGTCATCATCAATACATCTGAGAAGCACTCCATTGATGTATTTTATCAATATAAACCCATCAAAAAATTTGTAAGTTATGGATTTATGTCTAAAATACCTTCTCTTTATCGTATCCATACCTTAAGGGCACTCACTTATAACTAATAAATGTGTCATATCTTGGATCTAGCTAGTGTGAGGTGGAGGTGCATCTATATATGAGTTTTCTTGTGTGACCAAGATAAGTTATTTATCTTCATGAACGTATTCTACCATATTCTCACATAATACTTTACCTCTCATCCATGATCTTGGTAATCTAGCTGGCTCTCTTCTCATTTAAGTCTTTATTAAGTAGGAAGTCCATCACCCTAAGATGAGACACCATAAGATAAATAATGCTATTATAAAGCATTGGTCTAAATTTTTTTGAGGATTCTTGAAGCTTTAAGGACTTTATTTTAGTAAAATTATACCTTACCTCATATCCTTCAAGCCCTTGACTAAAAAATGTAATTGGTTGCTCAAGTTCTTCACCATTCTTTTGCATCAACATAACTGATATATTATCAATATTAGCAAATGCATACAATCTGAAATCCCTTGAGAAATTATGATTCATGAGTGAGGGTTCTTGGATAATAGCTTGTTTGATAGATCCAAATGCTTTTTTACCTGTATTTGAGCAACTGAACCTTTATTTCTTCTTCAACATGGTAGTGATGGGTTAGAACAAGTTTGCAAAACCAATTATAAAACTCCTCAAGTTTATTTTCCCAAGGAAAATATGGAGTCCCTTCTTGTGCTTGGGTAAAGATAAGGCTGAGATGGCACTTATTCTATCAAGTTCAATAGATAATCCCTATTTTGAGATAATATGTCCCAAGAATTTTCCCTCATGGAAAATAAACAGACATTTATTGGGATTCAAAGAGATCTCATACTCTCTGTATATCTCAAAGATCAATCCTAGGTGATCTAAATGTTCACCAACCTTCTTCAAGAAAATTGTGATGTGATCTATGTATACCAATACCATCTACTTTATCAAGCCTTGGAAATCCATATCCATTGATCTCTAAAAAATAGCCTTGGTATTTGACAAGCCAAAAGGCATTTTATGATAAGTATATGTGCCCCACTTTGTGGTGAAGTCAGTATTGTATTGATCTTCTTTTGTTAATATCACTTGGTTGTATCTTGAATACCTATCCAAAAGAGAGAAGCATTCTAAACTAGAAACTATCTAAATAATTTGTTCCATTAATGGTAAGGGGTAATGATATTGCAAATAGACCCTATTTAGGTCCTTAAAATCAACACATAATCTAATTTCCCCATTCTTCTTCCTTACATGTATGAAGTTAGATACCCATGAGGAGTGCTTGATAGGAAAAATGATATTATATTCAATCAATTTAATCAATTCTTTTCTCGTAAACTCTTCAATTTTGGGGTTGATAAGCCTTTATTTTTTCCTGACAAGATTAGAATTATCCTCTAATTTTATAGTGTGTTGGGCTAGCTTGGGATCAAAAACTCTCAGGTCATTATATTCCCAAGTAAAGATGTCTGCATATTCTTTAAAAATCTCAATAAAATTATGCATTACATCTATAATGCTTACCTTTTCAAGATTGAGAATCTTGTATTTGAGCATCAAAACTCTTTCATAGTTTTCATCATCAGTTGACATCATTGCTTTGTATTTCCTCATATGGTCTCCCTCATGGCAAAACCTTTAAGGGTGACGAACCCTTTAGGAAGTTTTTTAGACCTCATTTGAATAACTTGATTCTCATACTGATGTTAAAACTTATCTTAGTTCAATGAGGAAAAATCTACTTCTTATTGTAAGAAATAAGTAATTTACTTATCACTATCAAAGACCTACCAATGAGATTTATTTTTTGGAACTAATGGTCTTACTACCACTTTAATTTGGTTGCACTTTAGACCTTTTCAACTCATTTGAGACGTCAAATTGAGCCCCCACAAATGCTAACCTATCAACATGCCAGTTTTGATTTCTTTGCACTACTTGGATGCTAAATTCCTCAAAGTCCTCAATTATATCTGACACTCTATGTTTGTATGATATCATCAAGGGATTATTTGTGATGTTTTGGCCTCTAACCTTATATACTATCAACTCACTATCTCCATCAAATTATAATTTATTTATTCCTCTTTTATCTATCACACTAAAATCCATGGATAAGACCCTCGTATTAATCTACATTATAATAAAAATTTAATTAAAACTTGTAAGAAGAAAAATAGTTATCATTGGAGGGAGACACTAGCATTTCACCTGCACCTACCCCATGTTTCCTCCTTGATCCATCAAAGAACAATTTATAAAAACCTTTAGTATCACTCTATGGTCTAGTGAGGGATGACATGGACTCATTTCCCTCATGTAAGCAATAGAATCCCATGTCTCTTTCTTAAATATATTGTAAAGGGGTAATTGACTAATTTTCAATCCATAACTCATTAAAAAACATATCATGTATCTCCTCAAGATGAGTATTTAGTTCTTGAACAATAAAATGTTCATCTTCATCTAGAATGGTATAATTGATGTTTGAGCTATCAGGCGCATACGGCTCAATGTGAAATTGTTCAATAGGCTCAACTTTACTGGATACCTTGGTCCCATACCTTATTCTAAAATCCATGTAGCACTCGTTTTTTTCTAGATAACCTCCAATTTTTGTTGTGAAATATCTAGATAAGCATAGATCAAACTAGGGAGGCACATCTAGAATAAATAAATCATGAGCCACTAAAAAATTAGGACAATCACATAGGGTCAAGTTTAGACCTTTGATAATACTAGATGGTTTGGTTGAAGATCCATAAAGCTATAAAACTCCTTTAGATTAGGGTTCATACTTCAAGCCAAACTAATATGCTATTAAATTTAGCATCATTTAAGTGCTTGCTCTAATATCTACCATGTAAATGTATAATAAAGAGTCATAAATGATTACAAAAATACATATGGGGGAGGTTTGAACACTTTATTTTATTTCCATTCATTGGGTCCTTTGGTTGCATTAGTGAGAACCATATTTTACTTGCATGGTGGTTTATCTAGAACATTGATCTTTAATAATCCTTCTTGAAGGATATCCACTTGACTAGGAATAGATAACATGTCCCACATTGGCGCACACACATTGGATTTTTTCATTTATTCAAAAAAAAATATGGACACACCACCAAATTTTTCTTGTGCTTTGGGAGCCACAATTGTAATTTGAACCTATGGGTTTTGGGGTATGAAGGCATTCCCTTGGTTCTAATTATTTAAGGATATTAGAAATTTTGGGGTAGTTGTAGGTTCCTTTGGCTTTGTTAGTAAAGGTTTAATGGTGGGAATCTCTTTAATTATCTCCTAGTTTACATCCATCTTCCTTCTTTTGAATCTTGTATTAGTTGCCACTAGAATGTATGCTTGGCTAGAATTAGCCTATTGATTAGATGCACGTAATTATTATTGATCATAATTAATAATTATATCACCCAACTAGGTTGGTTCTTCATTAGGCCCTTTATCATGTTGAGGCTCTTCTTTATTTTTCATTCTAGGTACTTCTATGTTTTGAGCCATAAGATCTTGATTGAATCCATATTTATCACCTTGATGCCATTATTTGTTGAAATCCTAATTGAAATTAGTGTTTGGGATAATGGATTGGCCAAATTACTAATTCAAAGGAATGGTACCCTTAACTTATTTATCAATTTTTTTCTTAATAGGGACCAAATTATTAGAGACACTTTTAGAATTTGGATTATAATAATTTTGCATAACATAGTTAGGCTGCCCTTGTCCTTGGCTTTGTTGTTGGCCTTGTCCTCAGAAATGTCCTTTGTAAGGTGGCCTATTTTCTTTATAATATTGTTGTTGAAGTTAATATGTAGCTTGATAAGTTCTATTGAGCTAGGATTTCTACCTCTTCACTTTCACCAATTCATTTTCAAAGGATTGAAACATGTTCTTTAGTTCTTGAAAATTCTTACTTTCTTGGGACTCACTAGATTGACTAGTTGAAGCCTTCTCCTACTTTGGTGTAGGTATGGAATAAATCTAAAGAATAATAATAGTAGAATCAAGGCGAGGAATGATAATAGTAGGTGGTTGAATCTCAATAAATAAAGGCATTAATGGTCTAGGTGTAAGCTTGATAGCTTGTACTAGACAATTCTCTGCTCTGATTGCCACCTCATAAGCATTTGGTAGTGCATTTCCTCCTATAGATTGAATCATTATTTAAATATCACTATTAATTAATTTAAAATAATAAAATAAATGAAATTTTAGGGTAGGCCTAATAGAGATTGGAATTTAGTCCTAAGTCTTTTGAAACCTATTATTGAAATCTTGCATAATATCATGAAGAGCCCTTTTGATTGTGATTAATTGTTCTATGAGTGATAAATGGTCACTTTTGTCTTTAAACATTTTACATAATGCATCACCTAACTGATCCCATGATGTTATGGAGTTAGTCATAAGTTCTATATACTAGTCTAAGGCTTTACCCTTGAATGAGATGGCTAATAACCTAATAGCCACATTTTCCTTAGTTATGTCATGAATATTGCAAAAGTTGGCTATATCTCTAATGTGTTTATAATGGGTTGTATATTGGTCTCCTATGAAATAAAGGACACTTTTAAGAGTTGATACTATAATAGGATCATATTTTTGGAGGTCTAAAGGACTTTAGCCATTGAAAGCTACAAAAGGGAAATCTCTAGGAGAAGGCATGGTATTAAAAGGGGACAATAAAGATCTTCTTATAGAGGTGAACTTATAAATTGGTTTAGGAAGAAAGTTTCCTTTATATGGATGCATATTAGAAAATCTTAAACTTTTTATTGAGTTTGAAGAAAATTCATAAATTTAAAAAGGAATATCTCTAGAAGCTGATCTTATAGTTACTTTTGGCATGAAACATAGCTACTTTTCTGGACAAAAATGTTGAGTGTTGTTTGGAGTCACCAAATACTATTTCTTGTAAGCTATAACTAATAAAAATTGATTAAACCAACATCAAACTTGACCAATATTATTTGAAATTGTTTCCCATTAAGCATGACAAAAACTATTATGGCATTAATCTCCACCCATGGGGGAAGTTCTTCAGGCTCCCTCTAACTAAGACATAATATTGGAACAACCCTAGGTTATGGGTATCCTATGGTGGGGTTGAACCTCTAGAGAAGGTTGGATTCCTCTTGATGGATCACCTAGACTAATGATTATGCTTGGAAAAGGTTTAGAAGGGGGAATAAGGCTACTAAGGAAGCTAAAAAAGTGATGCACCAAATTTAAATGAGACTCACATATGCTTGAAACCAACACTAGATTAGTATAATACAATATTGGCTCACGTAATTTCACAAAATAGCTAATTGCATAAGTATTTTGTGAAATAGGCTCATCATGCAATCAAGGAAGTAAGGAGGAATTCAAAGACTCACACTAGACATCCATTCATGGTAGAGAGAGCACAATTTTATACCTATAAATAGTTTTAAAATACCTTAAAAGAGGCAAGAAAGAAGGATAATGGATATGTAAGAGTCTCCTTCACAAAAGCATCATGCACAATCTTACTAAATTCTAGTTAAAGGCAAGAGATAGGTTAAAAAACATGTTATTACATCATGAGGTAGTTCTTAAAAAATTTGATAGGGTTTTGCCTTGTCAAATGAGAGTCTCTTTCTTTTAAAAAAATAGAGTCCTTATGAGAGTCCCAAAATTAGATATATATATATATATATAGAGAGAGAGAGAGAGAGAGAGAGAGAGAAAATAAGAGATATAGGAGAAAATGGGAAGAGGGAGAGAATAAATATGCCATTAGATTGAATAAATTAGCTAATACCACCCTTCAATAAATTCTCATCATATTTTGATCAAATCAACACTAGTCATTCATCGGCAAATTAACTTTTATTTATCCCAAAATCATTAGCTAAGAAATACACTAGAAGATAAGGATTTTTTTTGAAGATGATGATTCATAATACTCCCAAGGACGAAAGATAATTAAATCTCTAAAAATAATTTAATGATCTACCTAAAATCTTCAACCACCAAATCTCTCTCTTTGAGCTTCTACGTCACCTTCCACTTGACTTGCTTATAAGGACAAAATCCTTGGATCCAAGAACTTGATAGAGATATGACTATGTTTATTTCAAGTAGATTTAAGTACCTATTTAATAAAGTATATGACTATGTCAAAGGATGAGACACTCCTTTTATAATCATAAACTTTCCCTTATTCCAAACTTGAACATAAGTTTACTATAGATGAATACCAATCCTATTTATTGGTTTTCTTAGAGTCATCATATCAATGAAAGCCCTTAAGGCTGCTTGATATTTTATATAGTTGGTATCCCACCTTTGATATATATTATGCCTAAATGAACCTATTATATTCCTCAAAAAATGTCCCCCATAGGTTCTAAATCTTAAAACTAGAGGTCAAAACTAAGCTCTAATGAGGGTCTTTTGAAATATCTATTCTAGCTCAACCTAGATCATATTTGGATCTCAATTTTATGCATTTTCTTACTTGAGTCTATGAGATCATTTGATCTGATGTGTCTACCTATGTGGTATCCCTACCATGCCATTTATCATATTTAAAAATATGTATTTTTATTGCTTGGGACATGTGTCCTTACTTTATGCCTTTGGGACTTGATCAACTCTACTCCATTGATCTCCTGAGAAGTATCCTAAATTTGACCTTCATAATTATTATTATTGATCCATGATTTACATTATAAATCATGAAAATTATTAGTCCCTTATTTTTCCTCAATATCCTATTATTATTTTCATCTAGTTAATGTTCTTTCACTATGTGGTGGCCTCATACGCAATCTATCTCATTTACCTTTTGAACTCATATGCATCATCAATCTACTTTACACAATTAAATGAATGTTGTTAATATTCCTTATACTTATTTGAATTAACACTATTGATCTGGAAAGTTACCAAAATTGTGACACTTATCATTAGTGTGTTCAATCACAATATCCTCTATCCTTTGA
This sequence comes from Torreya grandis, assembly GCA_037957365.1. Classification (NCBI taxonomy): domain Eukaryota; kingdom Viridiplantae; phylum Streptophyta; class Pinopsida; order Cupressales; family Taxaceae; genus Torreya; species Torreya grandis. The sequence continues at coordinate 624,011 of JARHVA010004813.1, forward strand.
TCTAGAGCTTGCCATTGATATTTAACTGCATGATTAAACATGCACCATAGATTTGTTTGGGCATACTAGATCAAGATATCACCTGTATGCCATTGATATTTTATTTTATCAAGTGATATTTTGACACTTGTCATCTCCACATTTATTCTCAAGATCCTTTGAATCTTTTGAATTCAAAAGGCTATTTACCATGGTTTTAACTTGACATCCCCATGCACATCTCACTCTGCTAGTTCAACTTTGAAGGATTATATCATGAGATAGGCAACTCATCAAGATGCCAAATTTTTATGGGACATTAGTTTAAAAAAATACATCATATTCACATGAGCCTTTGGGATTGAGAGGCCTCTTAAAGACATTTAGTAAATGTACAACTAGACTAACCTATTAATTCCTACATGATGTGTAATGATGATCTAGTTCTTTTAGATTGGTTTAAGTCATCTTTCTCCCTTAAAATCTTTGATAAATTTTGATACTTTGAGTGAACCTAATTCATGCCCCTTAGATGCTATGAACACCATGGGTACTTGTTGGATCCTTTCACATACAATTCTAGACATTTTTTTAGACATGCTTTCCCAAAAATAAACAAATTCACCTTAAGACTTGCTTAAAGTGTTTCAAAAGATTGTAAGTGACATGTGGCCTTTGTCTTCCACCATTTCTTTAATTCAACCAACAATAACTCTACTTAGGATCTCACTCCACACTAGGACTTCTGAAATACCAATCCATATAGGTAAAGTTTTATATGTAGGCCAAAATTGGCCAACAAATAGTTTACATTCTAAAAATAGAATTGATTCATACCCATATACTAATGAAAATGGCATTTTCCTAGTATTAATGCATATTATAGTTTGGTAAGCCCAATGTAGACACTAAAAAACTACACCATATAGTTTTAGTCATTGTAAACAACCCCATTAGCCCCCTTAGCCCCCTTGGGTTAGGATACTTATTAAAATCCTAAAAAACACATATTTGCCCCATTTAGGTAATTAATTTATTAAATTAAGTTAATTAATCCTTTTTACACCTCACCCAACCTAAACCCATGGATAACTGATCGACACTAGCCTTAACACTATTTCCCACCAAGGTATTGTTGCCCAAATTTGACTTTTTAGTCAAATTGGGGCACCTATAGGTATAAACATGATTTTATAGGTCTATAAGTGGTGTAATATGAGTTTCATGGGGTTTATTATAGTTTAATTTATGCCAATGAATGTTTTATTAGCTTTGGTTATTTAGTTTTTATGTCCATTTATCATTTTTAGGTCATTTTGATGTAAAAAAGGCATATTTAATTATTTGTATAGGTTTATTGTGAAATTTCAAGGTTGAAGAAGATGATTTCATTCCCCATGTGTCCATTTAAGTCTTAACCAACTGACAAAACTAAAATATGGTAGGTTATGCAAAAGAAAGGGCAATTTTCTTAAGCAAAAGAGAGAAAATGACACTTATATAGCCTCTTTGTGAAGTGTGCCACTTATAAAAGGTTTAGATATGACTCTTCATCTCACCCATTCTCATTTTCACCCTTTTTTTTATTTTGAATTGTCTTTTCTTTCCCAAAATCATTCATCTCTCTTTTCACCCTTCTTGGCAAGTAAAAGTGACTTGTAGGTTTGTACTTGGTACTGATAGCTCATGAGGTTTTACTAAAAGAAAATATTCAAGGTTGTATTACACTCATATACCTAAATTTTCATATAATTATTTTTAAAATTGATCAACTATGCATCATGAACCATTGCTAACAAGTTGTTTATATAAATGTGATAGTTATTTCATGCACCCTATGGCTTTTGATCTTATTAGGGAGATTACATAACATATATCTATTGATGTTTATCCTAGATTATTATTACTTATTAATATCATGGTCCCCATTCTTGGTTTCATGTTCCATGGTGTTTAGGTGAACAAGCTATCTCACTTTGTAGTTTAGTGTCACCATGTGTAGTTTTAGTCAATTTTCCTTGTTATAGACTATGTTTTCCTCTTCAAAGGTTCCATATGAATGTGGTGTGGCGTTTATAATAATATAAATACCATAATTATCATTTACCCTTCATTATTGATCTAATACACCATGTTTTGGATAGCTTTCACTCTTGCCTTTCCTCACAACCAACTCTCTACTCAAATTCACTTACAGCTAGGTTAGAACACATGTGGAGAACTTATTTAGCATGATCATGGTTTTTTTTGGGAAGTATATTTATGTTTAACATGATCTTTCATCAATAACATCTCATGAGAATCTTCAATTTTCATGAGGAGAGACTATGTAGTTATGTACAACATTCTCACACAAGGCAGTCATGAACACACACCTACAGGTGCTTGAAAAGGTTTTAGTATTAAAAGTGAGGTTTTGAGACTTGTTTCAAAATTCTGATAGTGATGGAATAATTTTGGAAATTTTTTCAAGAGCTCATAATTTTTCATGAAAACATTCAATACACACATGATTCCATTTATACTTACTGCTTATACCTTCAAACAATATTACTATACATGCTAGCAGATGGTTTAAGGGGCCATATAGAGAGGTTGAAAAATGAGTTGAAGTTATAATTAAGACCCTAATATGTAAAATAAACATTAAAATGCATGTTTGACATGTTTAATGGACAAATGAGAATTAAAACTTTGATCAAGCATGTTGATTAATTTTTTAGGTCTACAGTCCCTAAAAAGAGAAAATAGAGGTCTTAGGTGTTTTATTGGTGTCTTGGAATATATATTTAAATGGATTTGGAACATCTAGATATCTAGAATTTTAATTCTATAGAATAGAAAAGAGCTAGGACATATTTAGAGAGAATATTATCAGTGGAGATTGGTTTCTAGATGGCTCAAACTTTCCAATTGAAACACTAAAAGCATGCAGTTGTATCTATAGGTTTTGATCTCCAAGGTGTTTTTTCCTTCTCAAGTTTCAAACGAGACCTTTCCAACACATGTATATGATTAAAAATTATTAATATGAGAATTCATCATTTAATGAACACAAAGTGAGGATGGAATACTATTTTTGAGCCCTATGGTCACCTCCCAGTCTATACAATATCAAAACATGCACCTATAGTTGAAAGAATATAGTGACATAAAAGTGGATGCAAAGATGTTTTATTAAAGGTTTTAAAAGAATGAAAATAGTTAAAATGATTCATGATGACCTAGAGAGATGCAATTAGGAGCTCTAAATATCATGATTCAGCTCAGTTTAGCATAATAGAGCCTAGAAGTAGGGTATGCAAGATAGGGAGATAACATGAGGCTTAGGTTTGGTTTTAAGACACTCGATCTTGTTTCAAGGCATAATAATGATTTTTGACTTTAACGAGATCCAAGGGAAGTCTTTTCACATCATTGAAAATATCTAAATAATCTAAAGTAACCTAAAGTAGGGATTATTAAGGAAGGGTTTCAATCAGGTAGATAGGAGTCCTTTATGAGATTAGAGTGCATGATAAGGGATAAGAGAGGTTATAAATATAAACAAAGTACATTTTGACCTATAAGGGAATCAAATTGAAATTATAAATCATCATAACTAAAATCATTTGAAATAATAAACACCTATGGGGGTGAAAGAATAAAGTGTCTCAGTGAAGAAACAAGGTTAGAGTTAGTTGCAACAACAAGCAAATAATTAACTAATATTTATATCTAATTTATGTTCTAAACAATTAAAGGTATATCTATGAATGATTATAGTCAAGTCCTAATTTGAAGCTAAGATGCACCTACAAGTTATAGTCAGGGTTAAACATACAATTTGAGAATTCAAGAGTATGAGAGCTCCATAAGAGGTTAGAGAGGGAATAAATACTAATACACATCCATTATGATCAAGAAAACCTATGTAGGCTCATGTAAATAGAAATAAAATAGTGAAAAGGGTATAAACAATCTACATACAGTCTATGGAGAGTAAACTCTACACATAGTATCCTTGACAAGTCTATCTCAAACTTTCATGGTTTTGAAAGGTCAAACCATATGACTAGGAGGAAAAAATTGGTAAATAATGTATTTAGGATTTATGGAATCTCCTCAACCATTCAATTAGTTTGAAGAAATAGAGGAAGTGCCTTATGTTTTGTCTCAGATAGAGGGCACATTGCCTAGGGAAAATCTTGCATTTTGAGGAAAGAAAAGAGGTAAGGTGAGATAAGAGTTGAGTAACAATGAAGGGGATGTGTGATAAGTTGTTACACCTATTAAAATTTAAAGAAAATATCACATGATGACAGGACTTGACAGGATGGTCAAAACCATTGGAGGTGCAGTCAAGCCTATTAGGCAAGGGGCCAAGCCTAAGGCCAAATTAAAGGTCATTTTCATTTTGACATGAGAGAGGAATTAAAAATTACTGAATAATGTGTAGAGGGATATTTCATATGTTTATAAACTATTGTGATGTATGGAATCTAACAATAAAGTCATTTTTGGCTTTAGGTTACAAGTACGCCTATTGAGTATACTTAAGCCTAAAGCGAAATAAATAATCATTTGTACTCTTAGTATGAAATATGATTTAAAACCTATTTTAAAATTATTTTGATGTCACAATATATGTGTTGGAACTTTTGGAGTTTAGAGAAAGTATTAGGAGAGCCATTTTTGAGCTCAAAACCACTCAGACTTGTGAAAAATGGTGAAAACAAATTCAGTAGGAGAACATTGAATGCTCACACATTTCATGATGATTTGAATAGAGACAAGACAAGTTTAGAGTATTTATATGAGTTCCATATAAAATAATTTGTGGAATTATTTTTAAATTTGAACATCTAAACTTTATGAATAATGTTCAAGACCAAAAATAGGTCTAAAACCCTTTCTAGAGACCTGATTGGGAAAATGGAAATGGATATGTAATATAATGTACTAGTTTATCCATAATCTATATTTTACCTTGGATATTACTCTATCAGGCCCACTCATATGATTTTTTATATATATATTTAAATGGATGGGTGTAGAAATAGGGTTTTTCTCACTATTTTGTATGTTTTTTAGGTTGTACGAAGTTTCAAGAGATGAAAATCACATGGATGGAAATAGTAAGAATTAAGATAACTATAAATATCACTATAATTATTTTAAATAACTCTTAAGTGTCTAAACTATGTGCTTCAACTTAGCCAGTCAAAATTGGCATAGTGGACAAGCTAGGGAGAAGTGTGAAAACTCTAAAAGAAAGTGATTTTAAGGAGTTATAGATGTTTCTAAGGACATTTATGGTATTTATATGTGTTATTAACTTCCTAAAATGTATTTTAATTATCAATTGATCATAATTTTGAGGCCAAGTGTGTAGGGTGCATGGAAGAGCAATTTTCTAGAAACTAGATGATGATTGCTCCTTTATAATTGATTCTAGAAGACCAAGCCTACAAATAATTCTTTGAGATTAATGTATAATGTAATTAAAATTCATTTAAATAATTTTACCTGATTATAATTATTTATAAGGGATTCAAATAGGGATAATCATGCAAGTAGGTTTTCTAAGCCAGAATGGGGAGTTTCTTGCCACTTTTCACGAGGTTTATGACATGGATTGACATTTGTAGCTCCTAACCTTGCAAGGTTCATCCCAAATTACATTATAATACAAAAATAAAATATTTTATCTTCCTTATAATTTTCCTTGTGACCCTTGGACTTCTCTCTTCTCCTCTCTCTCTCTCTCATAAGTTCTATAAGAACTAGCCATTTTGGTATTTTATTGGATACTCCACTTGAGTATGGTGAAACCCTACTCAAATGTATACATTTTGATCAATAAGATACTCATTTTTAATTCCTATATGACTATTTTGGGTGTGTTAAATTGGATGATGAATCATTCTTAGTGAAAATTATGAATTCCTTAACATGTTGTTCCATTATTTCACTTATTTGTAACCTCTTTTTATAGGGCATGTGAAGTGTTCTAGGAGATTTTCATGGTTTATGTGAGTTATTATATTCATTACTTCACTCATAGGCCTCTTGTCTAGTATTCCTAACTTTGTGCATTCATCCATAACCTCACAATGTAGCATTTATGTGAGAAGATGAAGATTGGAGGAGTGTATTTTTAGTTTGTCCTTTGATTTCAAGTGTCATATGCATATGGTCAGATGTCATCCTGTTATTTGGTATATCACCTCCATTAGATTAAGTTTTTTTTAGTTATCCTTCTCCATTTTCATCCCAAAAGTTTAGTAGTAGTTACAATCCAAAGTTGTACATCAAGGGAGCTAGCCCTATCTAGAGATTCACCTTATTCCTTAGGCTACCCAAAAGCCTACAGGTGATTCCATTATGCCACGTGGATAAGGAGAGCTTTTCCATCTCTTTAAAGGGTGAAAATAAAAATTCCAATAGGTATTTAATGCCTTAACCTATTATACCTCTTCTTCATTCATATCAATGCTTCCTTAAATAACATCATACCACTTCCATTGGTATGAAAGACTAATCTAAAGTGTAAATTACTAATTTTAGAAAACTTGACTATGTCTCACTTGACTGACAATAGTCACCCCTCGAGTGATGCTAGTTGACCAAGACCAATGTCAGTTACTTAAGGTAACCCAAAGACCCTACCTTAGGAGGTTGAAAATTTTGAGCAAGAATCATAACTCTCAAGAAAATAGAAGATTACAAGTGAACCAACAAACCAGACTATAGATAGTAAAGTGCTTTAATACCTCAATACTTAGGTTCCCAAACATCTTCCATCTAACCTTAAGACTTCTCTAGGATAGTAAACTCTAAGAGCTAAGTATATTTCACTTGTATTAAGTTGATTTATTTATTTTTCAATAGTTTAGTGCTTGTATCCACTTCTCATCTCTATGTATATCCTCTTTTGTGTTGAAGTTCTATAATTCCAAACACTCCATCTTCCACCAAACACCCCATAAGCATTCCCAATCACTTGAGTGCTAAAACCCTAAGTTTAATATCTATGGAAAACTATTATATCCTCATGATCACTATCCAATCCCAAAAAACACACAAAATCCTTCATGTAACTAACCCAAAACCCATTCTTCCGAAAACCAAGAACCCATAAGAACTAACATTGGTCACCTCTGACCAATATCAATCATCCCTTGATTGGAATTAGTTGCCTCAATCTATATTTGTTGCATAATAAATAGCATCCATCACTATGTAATTTATTCTCCAAAAAATAACAAGCTAATTCCTCCTATCAACCCTTACCCAAATTCTGGATTTTTGACTTCTATCACATAACAGGGTCTTAAACTATTTTTTGAGTCAAGTTTTAACATCTTAGTATTAGTTCTTAACAAGTTAATGCCAATTCTATAAAATTACTCATTTATCTTTATAAAAATTTATTTTCATTTTGATTGAGTACTTTTGATTAATTCATGCAAGCATCACTTTTCAAAGAGTGGATTGGCAACCCTCTAGGGAAGTTTAGTACTTCTTGGATCTAGCATTTACTAGGTAATCCACCCACCTATCTTGCTAATCAATCCATTTCTAGATTATTTCATATTTTAGGTCATCATCCCAAGCCAAAGAGGAGTTATCTACATTGATTGGACCATGAGCATGCAACTAAATCCAAAATATTCTCAACCATACCCTTATTTAAATTTTTTACTTGTTTTCTAAAAAATAAAAATAAAGTAAACATAAAACATAGTGAAACATTCTGGCATGCCTAGTGGGACCTTAGATTTTTATTGGGTTCATAATTTATTTTAGGAAATTTAGTTACATTAGTGAATGTTTCATCCATTTCAATTCTCTTATTTCTAAAATTAAATGTTCTTTCATTTCTTCATTATAAATCATAGTTTTTAATCTCTTCTTTTCCAAATCAAGTTTTTGTCTTCTTTGCTTTCTTTGAAAAGGTAAAATTTTCATTTCCATTCATTTTCTAAAATTAAAAAAGCATTCATCCTAGGATTATGAAGTGCATATTTATTCCAAATTTTGGTGAATTATATTTTTTCTTGTACTCAATTAAAAGAAATCAAAATTTTCCTATGGTTTTGAAAACAACTTGCATCCATTGACTGCTTGCTTAATTAGATCACATATTTTAAAAGTAAATGGTGAAATCAATCATAATAAATCATTTTTTTTAAACACACAATACCAAACCACTCATATAATTCATACATCAAACACTAAAATAATTCTCAACTAGGATTTCATCATGTAGCGGTAAACCTTCACCCTTAGCTATTTCACTTGGACTTCACTACCAAGGGTAGAAAACAAAACTCAATGCACTGGTTGTGTATAAATTCTAAAAAGTTGGTATATCTTGGATAATCAATAAACACCTTTATTATTATGGTATGTGAAGTGAGGAGGTAGGCCCCAATATCAAACCATGTACCAAATTCTAGCAGAGAGATTTTGAGAGCCTTAAACTAACCCAAACCATCCTTAGAATTCTTTTTCTAGTTCCCATTCTATAATCCAAGTAGAGTAACATAAACTTCTAAATTGAGGCATAAACCTAAAAGTGAGATAAGAATAATTCTAGGAATTAAACATAATCTTAGTGTATGTGTGCTTCCCATGAATCTTTTATTTTGTTTTCTCTCTTTTTGAGTATGTGAGATCATTTGCACCCTTATTTCAACTTTCATTACATGTTTTTGACAAGGCAACAAGTTAAAAAATAAGCAAACCAAGATCCACCAACCCAACCACCCATCTTATTGTTCCTCATCCATGGATCACACTCTGGATGCAAAAAGTTAACTTAACCATTTTAAGAGGCTCGATATGCCTCGGTCATTTTCTTGAGGAGATATGGATATTACCAACCTTCTTGATATTAATCCCATGGGAATCTAACATTATATTATTTCCATTATTAACCATACATTTTCTTTAGTTCTTTCTATTGAACCATAGTATGGCATACCCACTTACCTTATGGGCGAGACCTCAGTTTCTACTATCTCCACTACCAAATCCATGGTGACCTAATATTTTTATTTTAACAACAACCCTTCAAACACCACTACCAAAAACCAATCCCTTCCACCAGCCAATGACCAAACACCTTCTACCTCTACCAACCCTATCACTAACCCTTCCAATGTAGGAGCAACTCAAATTATGGTAACTCAAGAACCACCTACCATTGGGTTGCCTTACACTAATATCTCTTACCTACCATTTTACACTAAAAACCCAACATCTTCTACCCCTTTCTAAAATTTAGTGGTTTTAATAATATATACTCTTCCACCTATAAGAACTAAGGTGACTACACACCTTCAACCAACCAACCTAATAATTGCCTATTGCACCTACCCTTGGCTATATCCCAAATCCACATGGATATATGCCTCCACCATCTTCCTAACCTTTCATGGATAATTACCAATTTGTGGCCTCTTCTCAACATTCTATAGCTAATTACCAATATGTGGCCTCTTCCCAACCCTCTACTAGTTACCAATATGTTGCACCTTCACAAACCTAAAAACATGTTCCTTATAACTATGGGGGTGTACCACCATAAAATGACCTCATTAAAATGTTGATGGACATGATGATAAATCTAGATTCATACATTTTGGGGCCCATAATATTTTGTTATATGATTACATTTGTAATTATCCCATCCACCCTTTCATGTCATTCCATCCATACCCCACATAATAGGAACTTCCCAAATTTGATAAATTCCAAAGTAAAGAAGATCCCCAATATCACCTAAGAGCATTTAGGAATTCTTGTTATCTAGTTGCCTATGATGATGTTATTTTTCTCTAAACTTTCCCCATGTCCTTAATAAGACCCACATTAAACTAGTATAGTGTCATCACTAGGCACTCTCTCTTTTATTTTGCTCAACTACATCAAACATTCTTGGACCAATTTTCTATCAACATTTCCAAGAAAGTTTCTATCACCAACTTATATTCCATTCAAAAATTTGAGGATGAATCAAATGTTGATTTCATTGGTCATTATAGAATGTTGATCAATCAACTATCATTTTCCTTACCCTAACTCAAGTTAATTGAGATTTTCTCTCAGGCATGTGCTAAAAAAAAATTCATCCACCTTACAAGTTCAAACATTTGATGAGGCATTTACCATTGTTATAAAGTTAGAAATTATAGTAATTTATGAAGGAAAACTTAATTTGAGGAATCAAAATTTAATTATAAAATTCAATAAAGCTTCTTCTAAACCTATAAACCATGTTAATACCAATGCCAAAGGAATAAAAAATGTCATTGTACTTAAAATGGATCCTCCTCTGGTAGTCAACAAATCTAATCCCTTCACCTCTTCCAACCAAAATGCTAAATTCTAAAACCATTATGTATAAAAGAAATATAATTTGCTAGGGGATTCTTATGCTTCAGTTTTGGATAACTTGTTGAAGGCATCCATAATCCAACTTCCTCTATTCAAACTACCTCAATAATTCAATTCCTCCTATCTTATACCAATTTTGTATAAGGAAAATGAGATGTGTAGCTTTTATTTTGTTATTGGACATAATGTTGATAGATGAAAGACATTTAAAAACATTATCTAAGACTTGATTTACAAGGGTAAACTTGTGATGGATAACCAAAATGTACCCCCCAGTTAGGTGCTTGACATATTCCATAAACCATTCCACAACCACCCACCTTTCATGAATAATGAGCATACTAATGTGGAAACATCCCATAAACATGAGTTTCATATAGTTAATGTTGTTCTTGAAGAACTTATAGTTAATGAACCCATGTCCCAAACCACTGCTTCTTCTCCACTCACTTCCATAGTGGAGTTACCTATCCTTCCTTTGGAAAGCATAACAAAGGAAGAAACCACCATCCATTCTCCACTTATTGAAGTAGTGGAATCACTACCCTTCCTTTAGAAATAATAAAAAAGGAAGAAATAACCACCCCTTATCCACTTATTGAGGTAGTGGAATCACCAATCTCTCCTTTGGAGAGCATAAGAAAAGAGGAAACCATCACTCCCATGCCCTTTTCTTCCATATTAGAGATATCTACCCTTCCTTTAGAAATAATAACTAAGGAAGATATTATCTTACCTACCCATGTCATGGAAGAATCACCGTATTAATAGTTAGAACCACTTATATAGGAAAAGGAAAATGTTACCTTCCCACCTCCACTTGGTCTATCCTTGGAGTCCATTACTGAGGGAATTAAGCCTATCTATAAACCATTCTGAAGGTTAGTCCAAAACTATAATTAATATCTCAATCAAACCTTTAATGGGCCATGTTTTAGCATCACCTTGGACTCCCATACCCAACTAAAAAAGATTCACTAACCACACCATTGTACACCCAACCTTCAACCTCCATAAGTTAAACTAACACTACCTCAACCAAACCAACAAAATCCTACAAACTGTAAACTTTAGATAAACCAACCAACCCAACTCCTTTGAAGACAACCAAACCAACTTACACTACCCCTTTAAATCCCATCAAGAACATAGGTGTCCTTTCCTCTTAGAATCTTACCCATATTCCATTGAAATTATACTTGACACCAATCTCACATAGAAATTTTTAAGCCAAGACAACAAAGAAAATTAAACCATATAGGATTCATAAATCCAAAACAACCTTACATGTCATTTCCACTTTACCTTCCATTATAGGGTCACATCCCTCATCCATTTTAGGACTTGACCCTTCCACCTTGTTAAAAAGACCAAGCCTTCCAAAAAATAAGCCATAATCCCAACCTCCACTTCTATCTACACGTCCATCTATTTTTACCAAACCCTCAACATCAAAACCATCCACCTCAAAAACATCTACCAAAATAATTCCACCACCCAAATCTCCATCCATCAACACTACCCATAAAAAGGTATCCACCCCAACCATCAAAACCAAAACCTCCACGTCCTTACCACCCTTTTTGAAATCTTATTCTACCATCTTGAAAAGGTTGCTATAAGCTTCCTACTTAGTATTACCTCCCATGAAGCCATTTGATCATATTAGTCCAAATCCATCTTGGTTTAATGATAATTTTATTTTTTCATACCATAGGACACTTAGGCATGACATGGAGAACTATAAATCTCTCCAAGACATAATCCAAAAACTATGTGATGTAGATGATTTGCTAATAGAGGAACCTCCCATGATCCCACCTCTAAGCCAAAATCCAAAAGCTACCACTGACTTATCAAAAGGATAGGGAAACTAGAACCATTCATCTAACTCATCTTGAGATGGTAGAAGATAATTATCCTACCATTAATATTATCCAATGTTAGGATGATGATTCTGTTCACACATATATTGGTGATGACTATTACTTTATTCATAAATACCTTCCTCTTGAGACATCAACCAAGTTGAATGAATCCACTATTTATGTCATCTTAGGAACTCAAGATAACCCCAACATAGTTAAAATTGGCCAATCCTTAGATTCCTTAGAGCATTAGGATTTATTTTCCTTCTCTTCCTTCCTTTTTATTAGGATTTCTTTGTCTTATAATGAAATTTTAGGAATTGACACTTCCATTACCATCCATAACATTATCACCAACCTCGATGCTAAGCATGTTAGGTAAAAGCTTTAAAGGATATACCCTCACATTACCTTTCTTATTAAAGAAGAGCTTCAATGCCTCTTATCCATTAATTTCATATAACCCATTTATTATCCCTAATGTGTATTCAATGTCTTTCATATCACTAAAGTAATAGGGGGACTTTTTATTTGTCTATAATTACATGATCTTAACCTTGCTTGTCTAAAAGATGATTTCCCTTTGCCAATCATTTACTAGATTATTGATCTAACAATCGACCATGAGATGCTATGTCTTATTAATATATTCACTAGCTATAATAATATCTTGATTACCCCATAAGATCAAGATAAAACTACTTTTATCACCCCATGTGAGAATTTTTACTATAGGGTCATGCCTTTTCATCTAAAGAATGCTAGTGCAACTTATCAATGAGCCATGACCTATATCTTTCATGACCTTATTCACAAAATAATGAAGGATTATGTAGATGACCTCATTAGAAAGTCTAAATGTCATAAAAATAATTTGCAAATCCTTAAGGTTATATTTGAGTTCCTTATCCACTTTCATGTCTGCCTTAACCTAAAGAAGCACATCTTTGGAGTCTTGTCAGGTAAAATTCTTGGATTTATTATTTTTCTCTGTATAATATAATTTGATCCTTATAAATTAAAGTTAATAATTTACATGCATCCTCTAAATAAAATTAAGCAACTCCATATTTTACAAGGGAATCTCCAATCCATTCATCACTTCATTTCTCAACTATCTAATAGATGTCATCCCTTCCATCACCTTCTTAAGAAAGATATTTCCTTTAAGTAGAACAATGAATATGAAAAGGCCTTTGAATTAATAAAAGAATACCTTCTTTACCCACCTATTTTTGTCCCTCTACCAAGCTCAAGATACCCCCATTCATAAAAAATAGGGACCCTTATGATCAATTTGAACCTTAATGCTGATAGCTTGATATTTTGCACTTTATTAGAATTTGAAGATCATCCATGCCTGATAAAATTAGCCATTTGTTCATGATTTTGATTTAACCTTTCCTAATGCTGCTAAAATTTTGGTCTTCATGTCTTAAGATGCAAGTTTCATGGAGCTCTTATAAATGGACCATGTTGGGGATGTTCACAGTTTTATCCTCATTCAGGATTTTACTAGCCTTTGTTTTGTAAAATCTCATAGTTAGATTCATGTGATAAAACCCTCCTTCAAAAAACCCTATCTTAGACCTTTGTTTTAAATTCAATTTTTTTGATAGAAAATTTGGTGGAAATATTTTAAAAATTCACTTTAGACTTGAGCCCAAATTTTAAATTAAGGCTTGGCCATGTTTCTTAACACAACTGAACCTTAAACTAAAAATCATGCTTGGTCCCTTTATGTTTTCTAATTTTTTTCCCCATTATTTTAATAAATTATAATGGATATATGTTCATAGAGTTTTTTTTCCCCCTATCCTAGTCTCCTTGTTATATACTTAGTCTAAATTCTTAATCCTAAGGCCCCATTAATGTTTATTAACACAAATAATACCTTAGTCCTAAAACTTTGAATTAAGTTCCTATATTGACTTGTGTCCTAACTTAAGCACCTTAATTATTTTCATATCTAACATCTCTCACTTCATCATGGAGGAGGATCTGATAGGGTGTAAGAGGCTCAATGAACTTAGAATCATTGATCTATCAAACTAATCTTGTATGATCACCAGGCTCATAATCGATGATCCATGCTTAAGTAGGACCGATGATCAAATGGTTTGATATCATCCTAAATTTTAAATGGATAACCTTTTACTATACAATATTAAGTAAATAAAGAGAAAGTACCAATATCATGATCAATTTTCCATGTTTACTCATACAAAGTGGATCTGACAGAGTGAATCTGGCATTAAAAAGTCAAGAGCTAAGAAAGCCTATGAATTTGACATGTGACACTCCTACATTCAAAATAAACATCAAGAGGTTTACCATGCATTAATACTTATACTTAACCTAAGTTTTTATCCTCAATTTTATTGTATTTTCTTAATACAATGAAATCTTAGGCTAAAACCTCAGGTTATGAATATAATATGTAAAGGGACCCATTTTATTATCATATTAAAATTAGGATTTTGACTTAATATAAATTTCATATGCATTTATATATGAGATAAATTGATCTCCTTTATTATTGGAGGAACAAATGGCGTAAATATTCCTAGATCTTAATCAACGGTCCATAGCTAGTTAAGACTAGATGATTGGATGAAACATAGTGAATCCAAGATTTGTGGACCAAAGGGACTTCATGAGTTTAAATTTGATGTTTTTATGACCTTAATTTTACATCTATGAGTCCATCATTTACATCTATGAGACTTTCAACATTAAAATCATCAAACCCAATGATTTACAAACTTAAAATTGATGTTCTCACGACCATCATTTGACATCTGCAAGGCCATCATTGATGTCTGTGAGGCTGTAAAATTTAAGTTCATCAAATATTTTTCTTAGGCACATGAACATGATTTTCAAACATGGATAAAATATACTACTCTTATTTAAAATCAAGGGACCCCTAAGAAAAATTCAAATGTTGAGGATCTTTTTCAACATTAATGATAAAATAAACTTATGGTCTAATATTTGCAGTAATAGACTTAATATAAGTATTTATCTTAAGGTTCCAATTATATTTGTTAAAAAAATAAACCTTAGGCCAAGGACTTACATACATTAACTATAGATCCCTATGCCACACTTAGATTAACAACTTTTAACCTAAACTTTCATCGTGTTTATCAACACTATAAAATCCTAGGTTAAAACCCTACATTAAGACCACCTACTATTTGGGCCCCCTTTATGTGTATTCTAAGACTTATCTTAAATATTTTAATATAAATTTTATAATGTGTTTATTATCATTAAATAAACCTTATTAAAAAGTCTTTAGCCTAAGTCCCTTCCTATATCATGAAGCTAATCAAAATTAATGCTCATTGCAAGATCAATGACTCTTGCTTCATCATATAGGATGATCCGACAGAGTGAAAAGATATAATGAACCTAAAAAATTCGATCCATAAAATCAATTGCCTACATAAATTTATATTATGATAAATGGTCTACACTTACTCGTAAGAGGTGATCAAACAAATTACATATGTCAAAGACTATTCAATGAGACCCTGAGGGCTCACAGAATTGACACGTGGTAACCATGTGTTAACTACACATAATATAGAGATTAGGAGGACTTAAAAGGCACCAAGTGGCAAAATAGTGGATCCTAACATAAAATAACCAATGGTGACCAAGGCCTTAGATCATGATCAATAGTCCACATTGATCTATAAACAAGGATTTGATAGTACAAAGAAAAAGATGCTTTTTGAAAGATAATGGCTAGTTATTTTAAGGAATTTATTAAAAATGCCATGAAAATTTCAAAATAGACACCACGTAGGCACCATGTAAGCACAAAATGACAAAACTAAAGATTTTATTTTCTCATAAAATAAAAGGTATAAAGATGGAGGTCTAAATCAAATATGAGAAATGAATGAGCCTAAGTCTGAATAGCCATTTCCATTAAAGCATCATAAAAATACCTAGCCTCCATAAGTAGCTCTAATATGAACTTGGAATAATCATAGATAATCCAATAATATTTCAATCACAATCTAAGTGAGAATAATTTGACCCAGAGGCTACTTGAAATCCACTAGTGAGTAGTTTATAAGTTCCACATACATGGTATCTCAAAGACAAAAATAAATAGATGAACTCAAGTTGTATTTGGCTTCAAAAAATGAGGGAAGAATCTTTAAGAATATAGACCTAGATACTATAACATTAAACACTAAGAATATGAACTTGTCTAATCTCTTCTAGATCATTGAATAAATGACAACAATCACAAGGGAGGAATAGAAAACTTCAATCATCTTGAAAAAATACAATGACCTAATCTCCATCTAGATGATTAGCCTCTACTATGTTTCTAAAAATATTGAGTTATTACATTGCATCGATGTTATTTCTCCTTTGTTTAAGGATGGTAAAATTGAGAAATATTAGATAGTTCATGAGTGTAGTTTTAAGAAAATAACATATATTTCCACCCTTTATTTTGAACGATACTATAAGATATGTAAGCCTCAGGTAGACTTGCCAACCATTAGGGAGTGGATTCAGAAGAATAACTTAAACACAAGCCTTGCCCCATGGCTGCTCACCAAGAACCAAGTAATCTAGGACCATATTGGGAAGATCCCAATTATCTAATTTAAGAAGAGGCTTAATATAATTATGACCTTGATAAAAAGGTTATTTGGAGCTCCCTCCACCACACCCATGTATAAAATTTTGGTACCCTATGTTTAATTCATGGTAGAAAAGGGACTCACTCCCCTATTGGGTGAGATGATTAACATCTATTTGACATCACAATTTATAGCTATCAAGAGGAAAAACAACAACCACTTTTAAATGATGTCTTATCTCCTAGATGCACTCTTGGCCACCACCAAGATCCCATACATAAATAATTAGTCCCCTAAATAGAATAAAACCATTTCTCATCACTATTTTAAGCTACACATATTCAAATATAAACACAACATGCAGTTCATTTATGATTGTGTTTATCCATCTCTAGTGGAATCCATCATAGGGATCTTGATGAGTAGGGTCATCCCCATGGTTAATAAATATTTGGAATTAAAAGGGGATATTTGGTTCTACCCATATTGCATATTAATAAGGATAGAAGGGACTTTAACATAGCCCTATAGATTACCCATCTTTGTGCCCACCAAACTAGCAGAAAAAAATTTGTGTATGAAATTATTCATGATATAGATGGATTTTGAAATGAAAATAAGAAGGTCCTCCTCTATCCCTTTCCTTTGACAATAAATAGAACTATGTTACAAAATTGGGAGCACATGAATTTTATTGCTAAACATAGGGACTCATTTAACCTATAGCTAGATGAACTAAGTCAATGGGACCCTAGTGATAGAGTCACCAAAAATATAAAGTATAAAGCCATAAGTAAAGCCTATGAACATTATATTTATGTCCATGACACATTATACATCAAGGCCTTTGGTTTCCCAAAGTTATTATCCAAGTTGAAGATGTATAACATTAAATTGGAGCCTAGGTTGGCTAGTGTAGATGACAAGCCACCAAGTCAGATATGGAAAATGGGCCCCCTAAAATATCACTTGTGGCTTGGACCTTCCTTTAGGCCCCCTCAAAAATCACCACAAGTTGGAATGCAATAGCCTTAAACATAAGTTATATAAAGAACTAGATAAGAGAAATTAGAAGAGAGACCTGGTGAATGAGGATCATCTTCAGCCCCACCTAAAAGGCCATAGTCCCCAATAGAGTTATTGACATAGTGGATTGCACTTAGGGTAGGATGCCTAGCTCCCACCCTTCCACACGCAACAATGGAAAATCCCCTCTCGCATGTGAGACTGGTGAAGTTGAAGGGGAGAGTCTCTAGATAAGGGATAGCTCCCTCTGGTGTATCTTTTAGGCCTTAGTTTCTCCTACTAATAATAGATAAATGTAAAAAAGGGGGGATGAAAAGGGAGAAAGCTGCTAAAATAGAACCTAAACCTAAACTAAAAAAAGGTGATACACCAAAATAGATGACCCACCCAACCTGAATATACACTTTTTACCAAGAAGAAGCACCCATACACTTCATTTGATGGGGGAAATCCTTCTGTGTCAGTGAGCTAGGGGTCTATGGAAATGCAAGGAGGAAGAAAATACCAGAGGCATACTCAGACACACTTATGGCTGCCTATTCACTGGCACCTACACTCCTCTAGGGACACTTTTGGTGAACCTGCAAAAAAGAAACTCACAATGCGCTAGACATGCTAGAATCGATCTATGAGAAGCATAAAAGTAAATGAGTTAACACAAAAGGAAAACATAGACATGTGCCTGAGTGCAAGTCCAAATGGAGGTAAAAATGCTAAGTCCTGATTCACGATAAAATTTGGCAGAGTTCTACCTTACAAGCCTAAGAGATTTTTGGTTAGGGTTTCACCTTAAGGCTGAGAGATGGCTTTCAAATGAAAATTTTTACAATATATAGAAAAGAGAAGGGAACTTGGAAATTTTTGGAAAAGACTTTGGCACTCTTTTTGCAAGCTGGCCCATGTGCACTCTGAGCCTTAGGGAGAGGAAGCCATTTGATTGTCAGCTCTTGCTTTGACTTTGGCATCCCAACATTAATGAGGAAGCATAGACCACATCTCTTTTCTATGAATAGACTACTCCGTTTAAGGCATTTGCATGGATTGTCTACTTATAAATGCAAATTGGAGAAAACAAGCTATGCCACTTACTATTTGCAGCATTTGGTGACCACCTGGCAAGCACTATTCCAATTGCAAGAATAAATCCCTGAGTTGACACCTCCTTTTACCACTTGGATGCTTTGTCCATTTCTTTCCTTGTCTCATCCTAGTTTTTATCTCTTTCTAGCTCCTTCAACCCTCAGGGTTATCTTTTGACAAGTTGTTGCATTCCTTAGGCTCTTTTCTAGTTGGCACTCAAGCATTTAAAAAATAAATGACTATTTCACTGTCTTAAAATTGATGTCCACACACCCATCATCACTTGAAAACCAATGGCTAGTTTTCCATGCTTAACTTTGACATCCTCGAGCTTGTCAGCCCTTGGACTTTCCTTTAGCTTCCTGCTTTGGCCTTTTGTTATTCCTTTGGGTTTTTTCCCAGCCACTTTCCTTTAGGCATTCTACATGGATATTTCCCTATGAACAAAAAGTCCGCAAGAATTGTCCAGCCATTTTGCTTTCAAAATTTTCTTAGCTTCTTTTCTCCCATGGCCTTCCTTTGAATTTCTTCAGACTTTTTGTCTGAAGGAATTCCTTCAAACAAAAATTCTGAAAGAATTCATTTCTTTCCTTAGTCCTTTTTCAATATATTTTTTTCCTTTGACTGCCTTCAAAGTGACCTTGGGGTTTATTGAAAATGACCCTTCTGAAGGGTGATTTTGCTGACCAAGTTCCCTCCATAAGGGCACTTGTCTTTCAAGAGGCTCTCTTGACTTTTCACATTGAACCGCTCCTTTGAACCAACCATTGAACTAATTGATTGAGCCAGTTTAATGGTTCAAACAATTGTTGAACCAAGGCTTTGAACCAAGCATTGAACCAAGCTCGTTGAACGATTTGAATTGAGCTGATCCTTTGAACTTTGCTGATTGAACTTTGTGTTAAACTAAAGTGATGAACCAAGCTGATTGAACTAAGTCATTGAACCTCAACCATTGAACCATTTGATTAAACCAATGTGATGAACTTTGTTGATTGAACTGAAGCATTGAACCTAAGCATTGAACCAAGGCATTAAACCAAAGCATTAAACTAGTTCAATGGTTCAATAGTTCAAAGATGTTAACTCTTGGAAAGATTATGTCATTAAACCACTCTTCCAACCTTAAGAAAAAGTGTCTATAAACCATTTATTTCCTTATGAATTTCTTCAAACAAGAGTCTGAAGAAGCTTTGTAAAACCTTGCACTCTCTAAATTGGTTCTTCATCTACCGAAAAACTACACCTCTAGAGTTCGTAGAAGTCCCTGTGAAGTCCATAGAAAACTTGCAGAGTCTATAGAAATGGACTTGTAGAGTCTATAGAAAACTAAGCTCTGTAGAGTCCATAGAAAATTTACAGAGTCCATATAAATCACTAGATTCATGAAAAATTAGAAAATGCAACGGCCTAGAATAGCAGGGACAGAAGGGGACCGATTTTTGGCTTGTTGGGAAAAAATGGTCAATGAATTGGTGACTCCCAGGGGAAGCATGCCTATTATGCTTAGAGACCATTTACCTTAAAGTTCATTGGGCAGAGATTCAGATGCAGCTTAAAAGAAAGGTTAGAAATAGCCCTAAAAGATCCAAGAATCAATCATGAGCCTTTTATCCCGTACACAAAGGAAAACACACACAAGGCTAAAAACACTACTTGTGCAAACTACACTTAGGGAAAGTAGGAAAAGAAACTAAAAAAAACTACTATATACAACTAACTAGGTATATTTGCTTCCCTCTTAGATCAAAGGGGAAATTTATTAAGTCCCCTCCATGGCTAGAAAACTTATGGTGCGAGACAAGTGGCTGAATGAAGTGGAGGCTTGGTGGCCTACTCCTCTTGCCTGCCACCTGGATTGGCTCATATCCAAGTGGATCAAATTCAAAAATTCTTCCAACATATATGTACTCTATTTGTTCTTGGAAGCTTGCCTCCTATTGGTTCTTCATGCTGGTATTTCTCATCAAGAAATCAATCACTATTGGCTCATCACCATAAGCCCCTTGATATGCATCATTGACTGGCTTGTTCTCTTCTACCTCATGCTCAGGTTCTATGGTATGACCATCCTCCTTGATGACTTCAAAGAAAGTATTTTTAGATTCACCAACCTCTTAAAAGGATGAATCTAAAAGCCTGTATCCCCTTTGCATAATTATTTGAGTCATAATGTAGCCTTCTCCACCCTTATCTTTAAGAATAGTGCAGCCTGCCCCAATGACTTCAAATGAATCATTCAAAACATGAACAAGAGATTGTCCATGATCCTCCATAACATCCATGGTGATCTCCTCCTCATCTGCACTCATGAAGTCTCCTTGATCAGTCATGAATTGAGCATACTCCTCTTCACTTACTTCCTTTAAGATAGTTTCCTCCTTAAAAAGGGGTGAAATGGAAGGCTGACAAATGAACTCATGTGGAAAAGGAGGCAATCCTTGAACTAGAATCAAATGATTCTCCTCTTTCCATTTGGCTAGCACTTCATCTATATCAACTGTGGCTTGATATCTCTCTTGAAGGTGTGTAGATGGAGTGTGTTTAGACATGGAATCTACTACATGGTCTAAAAAGTCCATCACACGATGGTTGAGGAAACTCACTCTGGACTCCAACTCTGCAATCTACCTGTCTATATCTTCTTGGAAGAGCCTTTCCTAGAGGTCACAATCATCATCGAGAGTAGGAGTAGCCTCATCTTCTTCAAGGGTTAGACGAAAACCTTTCTCCTCATCTTCCTTTCTACCCCAAGATTCCACTATTTGCTTCCAACTCATGACCTTGTGATTGGAATTTTCCCCTTGTTAACAAGGAGTAACTTTATCCTCTTCAAGGTCGTGGGCTAGTTTATGATGTTCCTTCTTCCAGCTTGGAATTTGGAGATCATGTTGAAAGACTTGAGGAGATTTGGGAAGATTTGGGAGGGTCTACTCAAGTATAGGAAGAGCTATCTTAAAAGAGGCATGATAAAAAGCTAGGCATATAAGATTAAGGGCAAGATCGATTGATGCATCAGATGAGCCAGAATGAGTAAGTGCCATCTGATAGAAAGGATTTGGCACACAAGAGGGGGCTCTCTTTAGAATAGGATGGGGTAGACCTTGGTCTAAAATCACTTGATTTTCATCTCTCCACCTTACCAACACTTCATCAATATTGAAATCAACTTGAGGATTGGTAGAAGGGGTATCTTTTGGCTTCAGCTCCTCCACAAGGTCTGAAAGCTCCATCTCTCTTTCTCTAAGCAATCTCATTGAGCCTCTAATTCCTCAATCTAATTAGCTAGATTTTCCTCATTTTGTCTTTCTTAGAGCTCATAGGAATCATCATAGAGATGTGGAGTGCATGAAGGTTGCCATGAAATACAAGAAGCTTCTTGAGGAAGAGTGGGAGGGACTTGAAAAGGACTAACCTCATTTTGTACCTCACACTCTTGGATAATGTATTTCTCCTCCTTGTTGTTCGATGACTCAACCACTTTATTCCAGCTCAAGATATTTAGACTGGGCATCTCCTTTTGGGGTGATGGGGCCACAATGTGAGAGGGTAATGAGGGTTTAGATTCCACTTCCCTTGCTGCCAAAATAGACTACTACATTTGAAGATTTGCCAATTTGATATGTCTATCAAGATTAGCCTCAAACATAAGATTTACTATTTCAAAACTCTCCTCAACATGATCGGGGAAAGGAATTTAATAGGCTTGACTTGGATCATAAGTAGGGGTTGTGTATGACTAATATGATACTTGGGGCAGTGGGTATGCAATTTGGTAGACTTGGTAAGGCTGCCTCTCATGAATACTCAGATTCTCTTCAAAATATGCAATCAAACCACTCACATCCAACATCTCACTTGTAAGCCTTTGCCAATTGGTTGTTTCAATAAGAGTCCATTCCCTCTTAACTAGATCTAGTGCATTTCTCACTTGATGGATGACATGATCAGGAATTTCTTGGCCACATCCCCTTCTGGTGTCAAGCTCTACTACATACTTTATGTATCCCAACAATGCTCATTTAAAGGTGTAAATGGGTTGATTGGCAAAGAGATTAGGTTGAGTAAGAGAAGTGACACATTGAAAATATTGGGCATAAGGCTGATATGGATCAACATAAGGCTGGTAAGGATCATAACTAGACTAGCCAAGGAACATAGGGTCCATGGTTATGAATGATGGAATTATACATACCAGAATACTATTTCTTGATGGCACCAAAACTAATTAACAAGTTGATTTAACTTAGAGTCACCATTAGTGTTGATGTAAAATCCTCCAAAGGCTAGTTGGTTAAAGTACACACCAAAAATTCTTCAAATCTCTAGACACAACTTGTCATAGTTGATCCCACCAGGCGTGCCAAAAATTGTTGATGCAGTGGATTGCATTCAGGGCAGGATGCTTAGCTCCTACCCTTCCACATGCAATAATGGAAACTCCCCTCCCACCTATGGGACTGGTGAGGCTAGAGGGGAAAGTCTCTAGATAAGGGCTAGCTCCCTTTGATGTATCTTTTAGGCCTTGGTTTTTTCTACTACTGACAAATAAATGTAAAAAAGGGGGGATTTAAAGGGAGAAAGATGCTAAAACAGAACCTAAAACTAAACTAAAAAAAGGTGATACACCAGAAAGGATTACCCACCCAGCCTGAATATACACTTTTCACCAAGAAAAAGTTCCCATATACTTCATCTAATGTGGGAAATCCTTCTACATCAGTGAGCTAGGGGTCTATGGAAATGCAGGGAGGAAGAAACTACCAAAGACATCCTTAGACACATTTATGGCCACCTATTCATAGGCACCTACACTCCTCTAGGGATACTTCTGGTGAACCTGCAAAAGAGAAACTCATAGTGCACTAGACATGCTGGAATTGATCTATGAGAAGCATAAAAGGAAATGATTTAACACAAAAGGAAAACATAGACATGTGCTTGAGTGCATGTCCAGATGGAGGTAAAAATGCTAAGTCCTAATTCAAGGTAAAATCTGGTAGAGTTCTACCTTACAATCCTGAGAAAATTTTGGGTAGAGTTTTGCATTAAGGCTAAGAGATGGCTTTCAAATGATAAATTTTACAATATATAGAAAAGAAAAGGGAACTTGGTGCTTTCTAGAAAAGACTTTGGTGTTCTTTTTTCAAGGTTGCCCATGTGCACTTTGAGCCTTGGGGAGAGGAAGTCATTTGATTATCAGCTCATGCTTTGACTTTGGCATCCCAACATTAATGAGGAAACATAGACTACATCTCTTTTCTATGAACAGATTGCTCCCTTCAAGGCATTTGCATGGCTTGTCTACTTATAAATGCAACTAGAGAAAACAAGCCATGCCACTTACTGTTTGCACCATTTTGTGACCACTTGGAAAGCGTTGTTCCAATTGTAGGAATAAATCCTTTTGCCACTTGGATACTTTGTCTATTTCTTGCCTTGTCTCATCCTAGTTTTGTCTCTTTCTAGCTCCTTCAGCCCTCAGGGCTATCTTCTGGTAGGTTGCTGCATTCCTTGGGCTCTTTTCTGGTTTGCGCTCAAGCATTTAAAAAAACAAACATCTATTTCACTATCTTAAAATTGATGTCTATGCACCTGTCATCACTTGAAAACCAATGGCTAGTTTGCTATGCTTAACTTTGACATCCTCGAGCCCATCACACATCAGACTTTCCTTTAGCTTCCTGCTTCAGCCTTTTATTATTCCTTCAGGTTTCTTCTTGGCCACTTTCCTTCAGGCATTCTGCATAGATATTTTCTCATAGATAGAAAGTCTGCAAGAATTATCTAGCCATTCTACTTTTGGAATTTTGTCAGTTTCTTTTCTCCCATGTCCTTCCTTTGAATTTCTTTAGACTTTTTGTTTGAAGGAATTCCTTCAGACAAAAAGTTTGAAAGAATTTGTTTCTTTCCTTAGTCATTTTTCAAGATTTTTGTTTTCCTTCAGATGCCTTCAAAGTGCCCTTTAGGTTTATTTAAAATGACCCTTCCAAAGGGTGCTTTTGCTGACCAACTATCCTCCATAAGGGCACTTGTCCTTCAGGAGGCTCTCTTGACTTTTTGCATTGAATCGCTCCTTTGAACCAACCATTGAACCAATTGATTGATCCGGTTCAATGGTTCAAATGGTTGTTGAACCAAGGCTTTAAACCAAGCATTGAACCAAGCATTAAACCAAGCTCATTGAACCATTTGAATTGAGCTAGCCCTTCGAACTTTGCTAATTTAACTTTGTGTTGAACCAAAGCGATGAACCAAGCCGACTGAACCAAGTCGTTGAACCTCAACCATTAAACCATTTGATTGAACCAATGTGATGAACTTTGTTGATTAAACTGAAGCATTGAATTGAAGCATTGAACCAAGGCATTAAATTGAAGAATTGAACCAGTTTAATGGTTCAAAGATGCTAACTCTTGGAAAGATTATGTCATTGAACCACTCTTCCAACCTTAAGAAAAACTATCTTTGAACCATTTTAGCTCTCTTTCCCTATGAATTTCTTCAGACAAGAGTCTGAAGAAGCTTTGTAAAACTTTGCACTCTCTAAATTCGTTATTCATCTGCCAAAAGACTACACCTATAGAGTTCATAGAAGTCCTTGTGAAGTTCATAGAAAACCTACAGAGTCCGTAGAAATGGACCTGAAGAGTCCATAGAAAACCAAGTTCTACAAAGTCCATGAAAATGGACTTGTAGAGTCTGTAAAAAATCTGTAGAGTCTATAGAAATCACCAGATTCATGCAAAATCAAAAAATGAAATGGGCTAGAATAGCAGGGATAGAAGGGGACCAATTTTTGGCCTGTTGGGCAAAAATGGTCAACAAGAGTTCCTAGATATGATTGTATTAAGATTAGATGAGATAGTAGAGGATGACATTAAGGTGCCTTTAAGTCATATGAATTAGATTATGATGAGGAAAAATACGAGGATCCCCAAGCCCAAGTTGAGGAAGTAGAATAATAAATGGAGAAGGAGGTTGCTTTGGACTTGGTTCTAATTGCACTCTTAAAAAGGAAGGCTAAATTGGAATTAGTTCCAACTAGGAGTAAGAATCCCAAACTAACCCTCACTCACCCTATGATTAAAGTCAACTTGTTTAATAATGAATATCTAATTTATGTTCTAATCATCTAAGAATGGTTAATTTATGTGAAAATCCATAAGATCCCAACATTGAAATATTCATAGGCCTTGACCTAGACAATCCACATTGATGTGCATGATGAAGCCAAGCCATGGATATTGGCTTTGATTAAATAAGAGGAAGAGAAAAGAATAAATTCCATATGAAGGTCAAGTAGTACTCAAGTGAAAACTCTATGATCCTTAAGTAGCACACAAATAGATATCCCTAAACCTCCAAAAGTCATAGAGTCAATAGTTAGTGTGCAGTTTAATCTATAAACATTAGGATTAGAAATGGTCACCATGAAGAAAACCATGGTTGGACGTGAGTAATTCACATTTTAGAGGGTTGAACCATTTATTGTTTTAACTCCCATTGGAGGCCAAAATCTTGGTGAGCACCTAATTCTCAATGAAGACATAAAAGGACTAACTGATGCACATTCAACTTAGCTCAAAGTAATAATTAAAGGCATGAAGCAAATGATAGAGAACTTGAATAAAGAAAAAGAGAATTTAGAGATATAGGTTGTCTTATTTGTCCCAATGGAAATGATTAAGACGTTTGAATCATATTTCAATGACATACTTGATTCCTTTAAGTTAATGAATCTAAAACAAAATTCATTGACCTAGTAAGGTGCATTAGACAAAGGATTGATATCTTAATGGTAATGTTCAAGGAACAAAATAAAGAAGCTTATCAACATACTAATTGAGGGATAGATTCATGAATTAAGACCATTAGCTTGGGCTATCTGATCTCAATTATGGGAATAATTATTGATAATATTCATGATCTAAGTGCATGGCTAAGACACTTGGAAAATCTCTTGAGAGATGATGAAGAAATTATTAAAAATTTGAGAAACTTCTTCGCACCATGTTGGCCAATCACATAAAATCTAGTTCCCTGGGAATCATTAATGATGATGAGTATAAGCACATATCTACTTTGGTAATGCAAGAAGTGAGGAAAAAGAGTTAAGTCTAATTTGGAGGTGATAATATCCTAGTCATGGGAATGATCTTTATTGCTAAAAAAAATATTATTAAATTTAGAAGCATCAAAGAGGCTATGATAAAGAATGATAGGGATTTAACTGACTTGGTTGATCGAGAAGATGACTATCTCCTAAAGCTATATATTGATTTAGAGCTAGTTAGTGAGCAACATCAAAGAGTTATGGATATTCTTTAGGAGCAACGAGGGATCCATTTATACCAATGCCCACCAGTTAATTAATGATATTCCATTCTATGTAAAGCATT
This sequence comes from Torreya grandis, assembly GCA_037957365.1. Lineage (NCBI taxonomy): Eukaryota > Viridiplantae > Streptophyta > Pinopsida > Cupressales > Taxaceae > Torreya > Torreya grandis. The sequence goes on from JARHVA010004813.1 coordinate 651,371, forward strand.
GTAATATTTGAAAGTGGAACATTTTTTTTTAAAGGCATATGCTAGTTTGTTATCATATTTGCCTATAGGTCAGTCCATTTTGAAAAGATACATTTATTCTATGACTATGAAGAAGGACAACTATCTTTATCTTTATACATGTGTAATCTTATGACTAACCAATATATTGCTTGAGTCTCCTATAAAAGGAAGTATTACCATTTTGTAAAGTGAGATTTTTAATATAAAACTTTTACACTTTTGATCAATTAATATAAGCAAATAATATTTAAAAGTTTATTAAAATTTTGTTTATATCAATTATTACATGGTTTCTCTCTCAATTGTTGGTTCTAGGCCTTGAATTTGAATAGTTTTCTATTAATTTTGAATGTGCATCTTTGATACATAGTTGTTATTTTTTTCTAATGCTATATTACTTGAATGTTCTTATACTTTGTTTCATTTTATTTACTCTACATTAGGATGTGGAAATTCTATTTGAATGCAATATTAAACATTTAAGGTAAAGTTAGTTCATACTTATATTCTTTCATATTTTCCTTAGATATTTGCCTGGTGTATGGTGGGATTTGAATGTCTACTTCTTTGCATTATATACTAGTTAAATGCATGTTCAATTGAAATTAAAACCTTGTCATGATGTTTGAGGCAAAGATCGATAATCACATACTTCCTTTATTCCCTACCCTTCCTTTTGCTTCTTTTTTGACCAAATCACTCTAGTTTAGATTCCAATGTAAATATTCACCTAGGTTACTCTTCAGTGTATAAATTTGATCATAATTCACTAAGATTATCATAGATGCTTTAAATTTGCATATACTAAGGACTGTGCTAGCCCCTAACCACCAATCAATATAAATTAAGGGAACAATTTAATTTTTGCTATCTCTATTTCATCACAGGTAACTATATTACCAAAACCTATTACTCATGCTTTGACTTCTCAAAATTATAAAATGAGAATTTTTATTTAAAAACTAAGAGAATCTATGATACACTTAGGGGCATCAATAGGATGAGCTTTGCTAGTGTTATAAGGAGGGCCATCTTTATGAATTTGTTGAATATTTGTTAATTTTGGTGTGATTTGACTAAAGGTTGGTGTTATCTTTACACATTTACATAACTCTTTGCTCAAAAGTGTAAATATAATTGATATTTGTGGTATTTAACCCATATTTATTCTTCCTTTAGACAAAGATCAAGAGTCTTTGAAGATAGATGTGTAATTCTAGTAAAGATAGTTGAAGATCTAATAATCTATAAAATCTGAGGTTAGAATAGCTTGTCTTGATGAAAGGTTGGTATATATTTTATAGATATAGGTTAATTTGAGCTTAGGAATATAAATATTGATCATATTCATGAAATTTATCACATCTTTAAGCTAACTTAGTTAAAAATTGATGTCCTTCATTGTTCTTTATGTAATATTTACAAAATTTGCTTAATGTGTAAGTCTGATCCTTGTCCTTTGTAAGGATAGATTTGATACATGTATTTCAAATATGATCCATGTTTTCAAGATTAAATTTCTAATAATCCATACTAGATCACATTAAAAAACAAGGGAACCTCTACTAGAACTTGACTTCCATAGGAAACCAAATGAGACAAAGGTAGATGAAAGCATTTAAAGTCTTTGCCAACTTCACCACTCCAAGGTACTCCTACATTAAAAATTAATTGAGGTATGGATTAGCTATGAATATATCCTATTAATTTTCAAAGTGTGGTTCATGACCTCCCTCATAATTCAAAAAAATATTTACCAACTTTTAGTCCTAGTAGTATTGTAATAACTGAAAAACATGTTAAATCCTTTAAAGATGCATTAAGATTGTTAAATGTAATTCATAAGGATGTATCATGTAGGTTATTCCCTTTTAAATTTAAATATGTTGCATATGAGTGGTTCATTAATATACATGATGATTGCATTACCACCTGGGATGAATTCAATAACATTTTCATTGACTAATTTGGTAAGATCATAAGCCCATGTGTCTTGTATCAATAATTTAACACCTTAAAAATGGATGATGATGAACCTATAAGATATTTTAATGATAGGTTTTATAATATATAAAATATGACCATTTAACCTTATAAACCTGATTAGTTGTTAGCCTTGGAAATCTATAAAGATGCTTTTGATCCCATGACCTCAATATTCATAAAGAGGGATATAGGTCCAATGAACACACTAACTTTAGCTTATGATGAGGATGTGATCATTAATGATAAGATGTAACTTAAATGTCAAATGGCCTACTTTATTCCCAATGTCAATCGACATATTCCTACCTTGAATGTATTTCCTAATAATAACTAGAATGTGCTTGCTCTCAACCAACTCCAAAATCTAAACCAATTACCTCTAAGACATGTTACTCCTAACTATAATTTGGGTTTCTTGAATCACCCTAATAATAATGAACTTAATGCAAATGATAAAAGGGCCTTATATCAACCACTAGTACCAACAACAATTAGGTCCTTAATTTGGAAAACCCCATAAGTGAGAATGAGTTCATTCTTAAAATGGTCCAAAACTAAGCACTGACTCCCTTAAACTACAAAAATAGGTTGATAATACTAGAGAAAATTTTAGTAGGAACTTCTCTTTTCAAATATTCAATAGGCCCAGTTATAGGTTTAATAATGATAACTTCCATAATAATAAGAATAGTGAACCATGTTCTGAAAAGAAGACTATGGATATTAATCTTTTTGATATTACTTTACTTGATTACTATAGAGTCCATGGTACTACCATTCATGGTGAGATGGATTGCATTTATTTTTTTAATGATTTTGAATCATTTCAAGAATATTTGGAAACTTTTGAGATGTTATATAACATAGACAATGGTGTAGGTACTTTAGGATCCAATCCTTCTGACCAGATCTTCATGGTGGAAATGTTTGATTTCCCCTTCCAAGAAGACAATGAAGTTGATGATGTTATTGAAGAAGTTCATGCCTTATAGTAGTTATTAAAGAAGACATATCCTCTAAGGAACAAATAATGGAGGTAATATTTGACTACTTATACTCCTCTAAACAACTTTGGTACTCCTCTAGATATCACTTTAGATAATAATCCGAAGCCTTGAAAAAGTACTACTAAACCTAACATTGATACTTCCAATTATTCCAATAGGACTTGCTATAATATTATAAAGGATATGATGAAAATCAAACCTAATATTACCTTGTATGAATTTACACAAATTATATACCAAAGAGATATATTGATGCAATCCTTATCCAATAAATCTATCAATATGTCCAAGAATGATAATGCTAACGTAGCTATGTATAAAGCTAAAATAAAGTCCCCGCCCTTCTTACTTAAAGTCATAATGTTTGGTAAGAACTTGCATAAGTGTTTGTTAGATTTTTGTGCCTTTACAAATATCATGCTTGTAATTATTTGTGAGAAACTTGGTTTAATCCCCATTAAATTTGATAGGTTTGTCACCTAATTAGATAAGTCTAGGGTCAATATGGTTGGGGAATTTTTAAATGTCCACATGTAATTGGCTTTTGAGCCAAGGGTCCAACAATTTATAGATATCCAAGTAATAAATATCCCTTATACCTATGGATTACTTTTAATCAGAGAATGGACAAAGGCTTTAAATGGATATATGTCTATAGATTATTCACACATATGACTACCTTAGAAGTGAGTGCCCAACCAAATCAGAGTTAAAAGGGAGTCAAGAATGAAGCACACAATTACTAAGTATAATGTTATTAATGAAGGGATCATCATAATTGATTCTGATTTAAGATTTTTCACCATAGAAATTATCAAGGTATGTGATCCCAAAGCTTCTAATGTTGTGTTTGGGTTATTAAAGTTGTATTTTGATGTGGCTAGGTATAAAGCTAGACCTAGGGTAGTCATTGTTCTAACTGACCCTATTGATAAGGAATATCATGCCTCTTATATAATCCAATTTCCTTATACCAATAACCTTGTAGAATATGAGGCTCTCATATTGCGTCTATAATTTGCCATCAAAAATAAGGTCAAGGAACTACTAGTCTATGGTGATTGAGAAATAGTAGTAAATCAAGTAAGAAGCAAGTATCAGTGCAACTTGTCATACCTCAAAAGGTATAAATTTAGATTTTGGGACCTTATAGAATATTTTAATGCTTTTAATATTATTTCTATCCCTAGGGAGGAAAATAAATCTATTGATGAGCTTGACTCTACTGCAACTTATCTCATGCCTGACCAAGACTCACCAAACTTTAGTATTAAACTAATACCTTGCCCTTCTACCTCAGACAATATAAACCATCTATATATATTTAGTGATGACCAATAAATCCTAAACTTCATGATTAGTTCATAAGAACTTGAGGCTTAGATCATTGATGATTTTGATGAAAATGCATTTAGAGAAGGCAAGTTTGATGGTAGAGTCATTAAGATGAATGACAACAAAATCCACAAAGGCATGATTTCTTTGGAAAGATTATTTGATCAAAACAAGATAGCTAAATATTCTATGGTTCCCAAAGTAAGTGGAAATTATTATAATGCAGTTGATCTTGGACCTCAATATCAACCTCAGCAGGTTAACATTGGAAAAGCTTGCACTAGTATTGAGAACAAGAAAGCCAAAGAGTTGTTAACAAAATAGAAATATATCATAGCTTGGTCACATGATGACTTGAATATTTTTTATCTAAGAGTAATCACACATACTATACCTCTAAAGGAAAGTTACAAACCGTTCAGTCAAGAACAAAGACCTATGAATCCTATCTTAGAACACATGATCTTAAAAGAAGTCAAGAGGTTGTTAGATTCTATAATTGTGTTTCCCATTAGGCACTCTACCTATGTTTCCAATCTATTTCCAATCAAAAAGAAGAATGGTGAAATTAGGCTATGTTTTTATTTTAGAAATATAAATAAAGCATCTAAAAAGGATAATTATCCTCTTCCCTCTCTTGACCAAGTAATATAAATTATTTCTAGTTCAACCATGATGTCATTTCTTCATGGTTTTTTATGATAAAACCAGGCGTTAGTAGATAAGGAAGATAGAATGAAGACAACATTCACAATTAAATGGGGCAACGTTGCATACATGAGAATGTGTTTGAATTGATAAATGTAGGTGCCACTTTTCCAAGGGCCATAGACCATGCCTTCCAAGGCCTAATTGGAAAGTACATTATAATTTACATAAATGATCTAAATATTTTCCCTAAAAATAGGGAGGACAATTTCATGCATTTATAATAGGTATTTGAAAGGTCCAAAAGTTATGGGATCTCTCTTAACCCTAATAAGAGCATTTTTGTGTCACCGAGGGTAAACTATTAGGCTATGTTATCACTAAGGATTGGATTTCCATTGATCCTAAAAGAGTGGAAGCTATATCTAAGATAGAGCCTCCCAAGAGTAAAAGATAAGTGAAATCATTTTTTGAAAAGATAAACCTTGTGAACAAATTTATTTGTGGCTTTTTAGGGATTGTCAAACCATTGAATGATATGCTAAAGAAAGATGCTTAAGTCTCATGGAATGAAGAGTCAAATAAGGCCTTTGGAGATATAAAAGATGCAATCAATCAAGCTCTAGTCTTGATAAGCCCTAAATTTTCAAAAGATTTTTATCTCTACTCTTTTTCCTCTAACCACACCATTACTATAGTTTTAACTTAGAAAATAGAAGGATATGATCATCTAATTGCTTTTATGAGTACTAATTTGAAAATTATTGAGTTAAATTATCCTTTAATTGATAAACAAAACTTTGCATTAGTTAAAGCTATCAAGAAATTTAGGCACTACATTCTTAGGAACAAAGTACATGCCATTCTACCAAATCTAGCCACTTAACTAATATTGAGCCAATGTGAACTTGGAGAGTGAAGAGGTACATGTATGTTTGTCCTTCAATAATATGATATAAAGATTAAAATTGTAAAATTGGTAATATGTCAAGGTCTAATTCAAATGATTGCCAACACCAACCCTAAGCTAAGTATTATTCAAGTTGATCAGTAAAGCTTCTAAACTAATGACTAGTATGATCTCATCATTCATTTGTTAATCAATGGTGCTTGTCTCTTAGGACTAACTAGGGAATAGAGGAGAGATATAAGGCTCAAGATAACTCACTATATCATAAAAAATAGAGTTTTATACTAAAATAAATTTGAAGATGTGTACTTGAGATGTGTTTCAAAGGAAGATGATACTGAGGTAATAATTACTTTCCATGAGAAATTGGGAAATGGGCATCTATCTGGGAGAAAAACAACCCATAAGATCCTTAGGGATGGCTACTATTGGCCTACTATCTTTAAAGATACATATAAAAATGTAGTAAAATTCCCTTCATATCAGATCTTTAGCACTATAATTAATTAATAATTTAGACTAGTTTATGGGATATGCTTTATGAACAATCGTTAAGAGCCTAGGTAGCCTAGAATGTAGTCAAAACCCCACAAGCAGATTTCTCCACATGGTGACATTTCATATATTTTACATGGGAACCAAATATTTTAAATGATGTTAGAGGGGTAAGTTTTATAAACATAAATTTAAAGATTTTTGGATTTGGAGGTATGTACTTCATGAACCATCATTTTGAAGATTCAACTCCAAAACCCTCAAAAAACTAGTTTTAAAAAAAGTTGATTTTATAGCCATAAAATCATCATGGGTAAACCTAAAAAAAATTTAAATTTTGGGTAAAGTCATATAGGATTTCATTAATTTCAATTTTATGCATGGATATGTATGGATGAGGGCAAAAATCATTTTTTGGGGGGTAAAAAACATTTAAAATTAAGTAAAGGATAGTTCAATGAAATATAATCAATGTATCTCAAATAATAAGACTTTTCATTCATCCTAATATCTTCATTTGGTCATAAATCATACTCTAAGTGTCCCAAACAACTTGATCAAAATGGCTAGTTTGTAAGAAAATGGAGCAAAAGAGGCTTAGTCAACCTTGTTGACTAAATGGTACGTGTTTTCTCATCAAAATCAAATATATTAAGATGATGAAAGTTTGTACAAGTCTATTTAATTATTTTCTTTGGTTTCATACCATATTTTTTTAGGTTTAATGGAGTTAAAATGCATAGATTGGCTTTTAGGCCTATTTAGTTTAATAGGCCTAGTTGGTCAAATGGTCAACTTGAAGCTTCACATCGAAATAAGGTAACAAGGAGTTAAAATGGAGTTTCCCACATCCCATATCTATTGTTTATGTGAAAATATAATTCTTAATTCAATCCTAAAGATCCAATTCAATCAAGTTGAGTTTAAGTGGAAGTTGACTAGTCTTTGAGTACACATCTCTTTGGTTGACTAGTTTGACTAGTTTCATGCATCTCCCATGCTTTTCATGCAAGATAAGGACATTAAGAAACTTAAAATAACTTTTAATATAGATCTATCATCCAATTTATGGTGTGATTTTCATGTAAGGAAGGTTTGAAAGTCAACATGGACCCATCACTTCCAATTTTATTCCAAAATTTGAAGACCATATAAATTTTCATAAAATTTAGAGATTTTGATGAATTGTTTTAATATTGTAGAATGATTTTAGTCCTGATTTAAATAAAAAAGACTAATCCTTCTCTTTTCCACACAAATTTATCTTTAGGTTAGGCTTTAGACATATATATATTGGCTTTTTAAAGCCATTTTTATTAATTCCTAGAGGTAGAACATAAATTACAATAGGCATCATTTATCAATAAAGGAAAACTTTGCATATGAATTGATAGTAGAATAGAGTGTATTTTGATTGTGTACCAGCATATAAGTGGTATATATATACCCTTATTGTAGGTATTTTTAACACCTACTATGAAATTATAATCCTCTATAGTTAATTTGAAGAGCTAGGAATAAAATTTGCTTTGTAAGCTTCTTTCAGGTCTTCTTTTGAAACACTTATGTTTAGGATTTACTAAAGAGTTTATTTTTTGATTCATATGTGTGCCTTAATTCCTTTCAACTTATTTCTTTCCTCTTCACCCTAAGAAATCAAAAGTATATTATTTTTATAAATAAATATTAAGGGAACCAACTCTTTCTAGAGGTTGTTCTCAATACAGAGTCACCCATATTATGAGAAGATCCAATTTTATCAGCTGGAGAAAAAGTGTGCCTTGCACATCTTCAAGTAGGGTGATCTCCAGGTTGATAATAGTTTTTATCATGTTTAGTGGGACTTTCATTATTCAAACTAGCCTTTGGATCCATTTAAAATATTAGTGCAACTTTTAGCCATTCAAAGTTGGTTATGAAGATCAGGTGTCTTTTCAATATTGATTATTTTTAGTATTTGGCTTACTAATAGTCTCAAATGACTTATTTCAGTATGGATCCATATTATCCTCACTATGATCAATATAACCAACCACATCATGATACTCACCAAGAGAATAAAGATCTATATCAGTCATATATGAAAGAGTACTACCTTTATCCTCCCTATGAACATTCATTCCATAGAAATACTACCCCTTACCAACCCTATGATGAACCATCCTACCCATCTATCCATCCTAATCATGGCTATTTTGCATCTATCCAATCTATACCAGAACATAAACAATATTTAGTGAGCCTTGAAAAGCATACACTTTATTTGTATTCATAGATCTATTATGGCCAGGATACCCCTACTCACTAGATCCATTATGTGAGAAACTCATTGCAGTAAATAAAATAAAATTTGACACCTATTAAGAGGGAAAATTGGGATAATCTAAATGGTGAGATGATGGACATAGGTTTTTACATTAAAATTATTGAGGACAAACTAAAAGTACTTAAGGGACAACAAATTCAACCTTGCTCTTCTTATATTCCATCCATTTCTCCTCAAGAGACCATTCCAAGTGCTCCTTTTAGTTTGCCAAATTCTTCATATGTTTCTCAGGCTTTCCCTTTTTGGAGATCTATCCAAGAGAACTGTCAAAGAAAGAAAGATATTTATATGGGATAGCCTACTAGTAAGACTACTGACCACCTTAAAGAGAAGATATTATAGGATAATGTTGATAAGTAGATCAGAGAGTTGGAGTTGAAGACAAAGAAAGAGGAGGAGAACTAAAATCAAAAGGTCAAAAAAGAGCCTATATCTTTCTCATCTTGGAACCATATCTTGTAGTCAATATAATATAAAGATAATTAGGTGTTATCCCTCCCTACTTAAGAATATAACTCATTTTCATCTTACAAATCCATCTGAGCATCATGCAGAAGAAAGAATAGGAACATGTCTTGTGGGAACTAGAAGAGGAAATTGCAGGTTTAAATGAGTTTTAAGAAGAATGTATTGATGAGGATGCTAGTGTTTATGAAGATGATGAGGAAGCAGTGATGCCATATTATGAAGATAATGAGAAAATTGATGTAGTAACTGATCAAATTGATTAATTTATGTGATAGCCAGGGATTACCAATCATCCTAAAAGCATATTGGAGGACTTGTTTGAAGTTTTGGGAGTATAATATACTCTTTTCTAGGGAGATTATGATCTAATTATAACCAAAGAGATTAGCTTTGTCAAGCCAAACCAAGAGAAAGGAGTGGGTATCCCTTCAATTATTCTACTTCAAAAGTTCATTTTTGATAGGTACTTGTTTTAGATCTTCAAAATGGGTTATCATCTCTTTGATGAGCCTATAGACATGGATATGCTTCCAAAAGGTATTATAAGTATATTTTGTGCTTAGAATAATCAACAAGACTATAATATGAATCTTGACAAAGTAGAAGAGCCACCATATGAGTATGTTTACATTGGAGGTTACTTTTCTCCTACTATTACAAATATGAGCATGCCAAAAGAGTTGGAAAAGTAGATACTTGATTTTTCAATCACTGAGCTTGCAAGGGAACATGTGATGCATCATTATCCGTCTCATCACAAAAGTTAATTATCAAATTTTCCTTTTGATCAAGGAGGACCAGTAAGTTGGAGGTTAGTTTGTATATAATACACCACTTAGTGTTTCATTTCTATAAGTGCATATCCACACATGCTTTTAGTTGTTGTTTTTTCCATTTCTGGTTGTCTAGTCCTCTAAGTGCATATGTGCATGTGTTTGTTTTTATTTATGTTAGTTGTCTTCTTGTGTCTTTGTCTTTATAATATCTTCTAAAAATTAGTATTAATCCAATTTAGTTTTAGCTAGTGTTTTTGATTTCTTGGATTAGTAGGTTGGTCAACCCCTGAAAGTCACCAAAATGGTTAGTAATTTGACCTATCAAGGTCAAATTACTACCCCTATCATATGAAACTTTCCTAAAACATGTCATTAACCTTTTAAAGCTAGTTAAACTAAGGAAAAATAGCCAAAAATCAATAATTTTAGTAAAAATTTTCAAAAATGTAATGTAAATGGGTCATTTTCATTTCAAAAGAGCATTGTCAAGTTTAAATACGCAGACAATCCATGTACATAAGTTAATTTTGAGATAAAGTTGGCCTTTCTAGAAGATACAGGTGGTTTCAAGACCTCAAATTTTGTACACAAGGTCATAATTAGTTGGATAACCTTTTGAAAAAGTTTCATGGCCATTGGATGAGTGGATATACTTGATGTTTTATAACAATCCTCAGCATGTCCATTGGAGATCACCAATGGAGCAAGCATCATTCTAGAGTGCCACAGAAGTTTGTAAGTCTAGGTAAAAGTTTTAACATCATGGGATGATTTTTTTAAGTCATAATAATACCTTTAAATAGTGTCAAAACTCCAAATTTTAAGCAAAACATGCTCATACAAGCTTATGCAAGAAAATAGGCATATAGACCAAAAAGGGTTTTTTTTTTTTCTTTTTTTAAATTTTAAATTTAGTAATAAATTTTAAAGAAAAATGTGATTTTAAAGAGTTTAAATAGCATGGTTAAAACACCATGATTATTTTTTTATTCATTGGTAAGTATGTGAATATTTATTTTCATTTTGGTGAATTTTCTATTTTTTACAATTTTAGGCACCCTTATAAGCCTCTTGTTTAGATGCTCATATATTTCACCACATGTGGAGTTTGGAAAAAAACTATTAGAATTTTTTTAGGACCCATATTCACTTATAATTAATGAATGATTGATACTATTTGAGGGGTTTTACATTATGAACAATCATTAAGAGTGTAGGTAGCCCATAATGTAGTCAAAACCCCACATACAGATTTCTCCATGTGGTGAATTTTCATATATTTTTTATGTGAACCTAATATTTTTAGATATTTTAGGGGGGTTATTGTGATATAAATAAATTAAAATAGTTTTAGATTTGGAGTTATGTACTTCATGAACCATCATTTGGAAGATTCGGCTTCAAAACCCTCTTAAACCCTCAAAAAACTAGTTTTGAAAAAAGATGATTTTATATCCATAAAATCATCATTGATCAACCTAAAACATTTTAAAATTAAATTACACTCAAATAGGATTCAATAAATTTCAATTTTATGCATGGATCTGTATGGATGAGAGCAAAAATCATGTTTTTAAAGACAAAAACATGTAAAATGAAGTACATGATAGTTCAATGAAATCTAATCAATTGAGCTCAAATACTAAGAATTTTTACTCATCCCAAAATATTAATTTAGTAAAAAATTATCTTGTAAGTATCCAAAATAGCTTGACCAAAATAGATAGTCTATAAGAAAATGGAGCAAAATAGTTCTAGTCAACCCTGTTGACTAAATGATGAGTGTTTTCTCATAAAAATCAAATATCTTGTGATGAAGAAAGTCATTCCAGGTATATTTAATTTTATTTCAGGTTTTTTGGCATATTTTTTTAGATTTAATGAAGTTAAAATGCATAGATTGGATTTTAGGTTTATTTGGTCTAATAGGCCTAGTTGGTCAAATGGTCAACTTGAAGTTTGGCATTGAAATAAGATAACAATGAACTCAAATGGATTTTCCTATATGCCATTTCTATTTTTTTATGTGGAAATACCATTATTAATTAAATCCAGAAGTTCCAATTCATGCAAGTGGAGTTCAAGTGGAAGTTTTCTAGTCTTTGAGTGCACATCTCTTTGGTTGATTAGTTTCATGCATCTTCCATGCTTTTCATGCAAGATAAGGACATTCAAGAACTTAAAATCACTTTTAATATGGATTTATCTTCAGATTTATGACATGATTTTCATGAAAGGAATCTTGACAAGTCAACATGGGCCCACCACCTCTAGTTCTATGCCAAAATTTGAAGACCATGCAAATTTTCATAAAATTTAGAGCTTTTGATGAATTGTTTTAATATTGTAAAAGTATTTTAGTCTTAATTTAACTCAAATATGACTAATCCTTCTATTTTACATGTAACTTTGGCTTTATGTTATGTTTTAGACATATATTGGCTTTTTAAAACCATTTTCATTAATTCTTAGAGGTAGAATAGAAATTATAATTGACATCTTTTATCAATAGAGGAAATCTTTTTCATATGAATTGATAGCAAAATATAGTGTATTTTGACTATGTACCAACATATATGTGGCATATATATACCATTATTATAGGTATTATCTACACCTACTATGAAAATCTCATCCTTTATAGGTCATTTGAAGAGCTAGGAATAAAATTTACTTTCTAAGCTTCTTTCAGACCTTCTTTTTAAACAATTATGTTTAGGATTTACTGAAGAGTTTATTTTATGATTCATATGTGTGCCTTAGTTTGAAAATATTTTATAGAATAAAAAATTAATTAGGTGCATCACCCCACTAGAAAGGATTTCCCTTCAGTTTCCCCTTCCCTTTTTTGTATCAGTTGGAGTGAGAGTGTGCTTTGTACATCTTCAGTAAGGTGCGCTCAAGAGTGATAACACCAGATTCTCTAAGTTCTAACATATTTTTATGTTTCCCCTAAAATTTTCCATTTTTTAGGTCAACATACCCCCATTTATATAAAATAGGGACCCTTATCATCACTTTGAACCTTAAGGTTTATAGCTTGATATTTTGTACTTTATTGGAATTTGAAGATCATCCATGCTTGATAGAATTGGACCATTTGTTCATGATTTTGATTTAACCTTTCCTAATTCTACTAAAAATTTGGCCCTCGTGTATTAAATTTTAGGTTTCATGGAGCTCTTATCAATGGACCATGCTAGGTAAGCTCATAGTTTTATCCTCATTTAGGATTTTACTAGCTTTTGATCTATAAAATCTCATAGTTGGATTCATGTGTTGAAACCCTCCTTTAGAAAACCTAGATTAGTAATTTGGTTTATATTAAAATTTGGAAAGAGTAAATTTGGTTGGAATATTTTTTAAAAATTCTTTAGACATGAGCCCAATTTTGATATTACAGATTGCTCGTGTTTTATAATCGAATAAAACCTTAACCTAAAAATCATGTTTGGTCCCTTTATGTTTTCCCCTTTTTGTTCCCCTTATTTTAATCAAGTAGAATGTATATATGTTTATCAAGTTTTTTATTTCATTAGCATGATCCCCTTGTTATATACTTAGTCTAAAGTCTTAATCCTAAGTTCTCATTCATGTTTATTAACAAAAGCAAGACCTTAGTCTTAAAAATTTAACCTAAGTTCCTTTATTGACTTGAGTCATAACTTAATCACCTCACTTATTTGTAGATGATATGGATCTCACTTCATCATGGGGGAGGATCTGATGGAGCATAAGAGGCAAAATAAATTTAGAAACCTTGGTCTATCAGACCAATCCTATGTGATCACTAATATCATGATTGACAATCCATGCTTAAGCAGGACTGACGATCAAATGATGTGAGATCATCCTAATTTAAAGGTGTGAGATCATCCTTAAGTTTAAATGGATCCCATTTTATTGTAAAATATTAATCCAATCAAGTGTAATTACCCAAATCATGATCTATGGTTCATGGTTACTCGCACATAGTAGATTCGATGGAAAGACTGTGGTGTTAAAAATTTAAGAGTTAATAAGGCCCATAAAGTCACCACATGGCACTTATTCATTTTAGGTCAACACCAACATGGGGATCATTCATTAATACTTAGACTTAACCTATGTTTTTATGATAAGGTTTATTATAGTTTTTTAATACAATGAAACCTTAGTCTAAAATGTTAGGTTATGCTATAATATGTAAAGGGACCCATTTTATTATGATTTTAAACATAGGATTCAGACTTAATCTAAATTTCATACATGTTCATCTATGAGATAACTTGATCTCCTTTATGATTTTAGGAACCAATGGTATGTATCTACCCAGATTTTAATCAATGATCCACACCTAGTTGGGACTAAATGATTAGATGAAGCATATTGAATCCAAGATCTATGGGCCAAAGGGACTTTATGAGTTTAAATTTGAAATTATCAGAACCATCATTTGATGTATATGAGGCCATCATGGATTTCCATAAGACCCTAAAATTTAATCTCACCAAACCTAATGATTTATGAACTTATAATTAATAATATCATGACCATCATTTGATGCCCATGAGGTTGTTATTGATGTCCATGAGGCCATCAAATTTAATTTAATCATATATATTTCTTAATCACATAAATATTATTTGAAAACATGGCTAAAGTCTACTATTTTTATCGAAAATCAAGGGACCACTTGAAAAAAATCAAATACTTAGGATCTTTTTGAACATTAATGACAAAATAAACTTGTGCTCTAATATTTGTAGCAATAGACATAATCTCAATCTTTATGTTAAGGTTCCAATTGTATTTTTTATAATAATAAACCTTAGGCCAAGGACTTTCATTACCTCAAATATAAATCCCTATTCCAAAACATAACTTAAAAAATTTTAACCTAAAGTTTCATCATGTTTATCATCACTATAAAATCCTAGGTTATAACCCTGCATTAAGACCACCTACTATTTGGGCATCCTTTATGTGTATTCTAAGACTTGGCTTAAATATTTTAACCTAAAGTTTAGAACATATTTATTAATACAAAATAAAAATTATCAAAAATTATTTAGTTGTAGTCACTTCCTATATCTTGATGCTAATTAAAGTTCATTCTCTTTGTAGGATTAACAACTCTCACTTCATCACAGAAGATGATCTTATTGATCAAAATGATATGATGAACCTAAAACATTTGATCCATAGAAATAATGGTGTACATCCATTTATATTATTATCAATGGTCCACACGTTATCATGAGAGGAAATTAGATGAAGCATAGATGTCAGAGACTATTCAACAAGACTTCGAGGACCTCTATGATTGACACATGGTAATCATGCATTCACTACATAGAATATAGATCTTAAAAGGCCCACAAAGGTGCCAAATGGCACAACCATGGATCCTAACATAAAATAACCAATGGTGATCAAGCCTCAAGATCATAATCAATGGTTGATGTTGATCCATAAACAAGGATCCAACATTGTGAAGAAAAACATGGTTTTTGAAAGATAACATCTAGTTCTTTTAAGGCATTTATGAAAAATGCTATGAAAGCTCCCAAATAGACACCATGTAGGAACCACATAAGCACAAAATGATAAATTTGAAGATTTAGTTTGATAAAAAAGGCAAAGGTATAAATACAAAGGTCTAAATCAAATATATACATGAATGAGCGTAAGTCTGAATATCCATCACCATTAAAGTTGCATAGAAATCCCTAGCCTTCATAATTATCTCTAATTTGAATTTGGATTAATCACAATCGATCCAAGAAGAGTTAAATTTCAATTTGAGTGAGAAAAATTTGACCTATAGGCTAATTTTAATCCATTAGTAGTCAAAAGATATGAAAGTGAGTTGTATTTATCTTCAAATAATGAGGGAAGAATATTTAAGAATACAAACTTAGATACTACAACATTAAACATTGGTAATATGAAATAGTCTGAGCTCTTTTGGATAATTGAAGAGATTCTAGCCATCACAAGGGAGGAATAGAAGAAAGTAACCATCTTATAGAAATATAATGACCTAGTCTCCATCTAGATGACTATCCTCCATTATGCCACTGGAAAGCCTACATTATTACACTACATCGATGTCCTTGCTCCACTTTATTAATATTGTAAAATTGAGCAAGATTGGATAGTTCATGAGTATAGTTTTAATAAAATATCATATATTTTCCCCCTTGTTTTTAAAAGTTTTATAAGCTATGTAAGCCTTAGGTAGACTTGCCAACCATTAAGAAGTGGAATAGGAAGTTTAAATTAAACACAATCCTTACCCCATGGCTTCTTAACAATAACTAAGTAATCTAGGACCCCACTGGGAAGATCCAAATTATCCAATTTAGGGAAGGGATTAAGATAATTATGACCTTCCTACAAAGGTTATCTAGAGATCCATCCACCACACACATTAATAAAATTTGGGTTCCCTATGTTTACTTCATAGTGTAAAAGGGACTCACTCCCCCATTGGGTGAGATGATTAACATCTATTTGAAATCACAATTCATATCCTCAAGAGGAAAACCATAAACCATTTCTACATGATGCCCTATCTCCTATATGCCCTCTTGGCCACCACCAAGATAATAAAAAATGATAATTGGTCCCTTAAATGGAGGAATAATTTCTTCCATCACTATTTCAAGCTACACATATTCAAATATAGACACAACATGTAGTTCATTTATGATTGTGTTTATCTAGCTCTAGTGGAATCCATCATAGGGATCCTTGGGAGCAAGGTCAACCCCCTAGTTAATAAATATATGGAATTAATAGGGGATATTTGGTTTTACCCAGATTGCATAGTAATAAGAATAGAATGGTATTTGACACAACACTATATGTTACCCATCTATGTGCCCACCAAACTAGAATGACAAGAAGTTGCATACCAAATTCTTCATGGTATAGATGGACTTTTAAAGGAAAAAAGGAAAGGCCTCCTTCATCACTTTCCTTTGAAAATCAATAGATTTTTTTTGTAAAATTGGGATCACATGAATGTTATTACTAGACATAGGGACTCATTCAACCTAGAACTAGATAAATTGAGGAAATGAGACCTTAGTGATAGGGCCACCTAACATCTGAAGTCTAAAATCATAAACAAGGCCTATGAACATTATCTCAATGTCCATGACACACTATACATCAAGGCCTTTGGTTTCCTAGAGGTATTAACTAGGTTGAAGAGGCATAACATTAAGTTGAAGCATAGATTGAAGAGGCATAACATTAAGTTGGAGCCTAGGTTGGTTAGGGGAGATGACAAGCCACTAGGTGAGATACGGTGAGAGGAGATCATACAATATCATTGTTGCATAGACCATCTTCTAGGCCCCTCCAAAACAATAACAAGTTGGAACATAATAGCCTCAAATATAAGTTGCATAAGGAATTGAAAAAGAGAAATTATAATAGAGACTTGGTGAATGAAGATCATCTTCAACCCCACCTAAAAGGCTAGAGTCTCCAATAGAGTTTCTAGATATGATTGCATTAGGACCAAGTGAGATAGTAAAGGATTCCCTTAAGGTGCTTACTGAGTCATATGGGTCAGATAATGAGGAGTAACAAGATTAGGAACCCTAAGACCATGATGAGGAATTAGAACAAGATATGGGGAAGGAGGTTACTTTGGACTTCACTCTAATTTCACCCCTCAAAAGAAAGGTTAAATTAGCATTATTTCTAATCGAGAGTAAGAAGCCCAAAATAAATATCACTCACCCTATGAGTGAATTCAACTTATTGAGTGATGAATATCTAATTTATGGGCTAGTCATCCCATAATGGTTTGTTTATGGGAAAATCTAGAAGATCCCAACATTGCAACATTCATGGGCCTTGACCCAGATAGTCCATATTGATGTGCATGATGAGGTCAAGCCATCGATTTTGGCTTTGATGAAATAAGAAGAGAGAAGAATAATTTCCATAAGTTGGTCAAGTAGTGCTCATCTATAAACTATGGGAGATTCAAATAGTACATAGATGGAGATCCATAAACCTCCAAAAGTCATAGAGTCAATAGTTAGTGTGCAGTTTAGTCTAGAAATAGTAGGATTAAAAAAGGCCACCACCAAGAAGACCATGGTTAGAGGTGAGGAATTCAAATTTTAAAAGGTTGAATCATTTATTGGTTTAAATCCCATTTAAGGTCAAAATCTTGGTGGGGCACCCAATTCAAGAGGAGGACATAGGACTAGATGATGTTCATTAAACTTAGCTCAAAGTAGATATTAAAGGAATGAACTAGAGGACAGATAACATGGAGAAAGAAATAGATAATTTAGAGACACATGTTGTCTTGTCGATCTTAGAAGAAATGATAAATATGTTTGAAGCATCTTTATATGACATTTTCAAATATTTTAGGTCATTGAATCTAGGGAAAAATGCATTGAACCAACAAGGTGAAATATTCAAAGGATTTATATCCCAATGGAAAATTTCAAGGAACAAAATAAAGGAACTTATCAACATACTGATTGAGGGCTAGATTGTTAGGTTTAAGATCATTAGCTTAGGCCATCTGAACTCAATTATTGGAATAATATTTTAAAATATCCAAGGTCTAAGTTCATGGTTAAGGAATGTGTAAAGGCTCTTGAGAGATGATTAAAATTTGATAAACAAAATAAAATAACTTATTGACATCATGCTAGCCAAACCCACAAAATCTAGTTCCCTAGGCATTATTGATGATGAAGAGAATAAGCATAGAGCCACTTTGGTAATGGAAGAAGTGAAGAACAAGAGTCAAGGCCAGTCTAGAGGTGAAAAAATCTAAGTTATGGGCATGATATTTATTACTAAATAAAATATTACTAAATCTAGGAGCATTGATGAGGCCATGATAAGGAATGAAAAGGATTTAAATAACTTGGATGACCGAGAAGATTACTATCTCTTAAATATAGATATTAATTTGGATATAGTAAATTAATAACATAAAAGAGCCATAGATATTATCTAGGAGTAACAAGGGAGCCATTTAGCATAGGGCCCACCAATTAATTAATTAATGATAGTTCATTCTATATAAAATATTATAATATTTAAAAGTGGATATTCTTTTGTAAAGGCATATGCTAGTTTGTTAGCATATTCAACTATAGGTCAATCCATTTTTGAAAGAGACATGTATTCTAAAATTGTGAAGAAGGAAACCTGTCCTTATCTTTGTACATGTATAATCTTATGACTGACTAGTATACTTAATGAGTCTTGTATAAAAGGTAGTTTTACCATTTTGTAAAGGGAAAGAGTTTTGAGCTAAAAATTGTACACTTTTGAGAAATTAATATGTGTATAATAGTGAAAATTTTGTAAAATTTTTGTTTATATAAATTTTTACATGGTTTCTCACTCAATTTTCAGTTCTAGGCCTTGAATTTGAATGGTTTTCTATGAATTTTGAATGTGCATATTTGATACAGGGTTGCTAATTTGTGTTGATGCTAGATTAGTTGAATGTTTTTAAACTTTGTTTCATTTTATTTTCTTTTCATTAGGATATTAAAATTCTATTTGAATTCACCAATAAGCCTTTAAGGAAAAGTTAGTTCATACTTGTATTTTTTCATGTTTTCCTTAGATATTTTCCTAGTGTATGGTGGGATTTGAGCATTTGCTACTTTTCATTATATATTAGCTAAATTCATGTTTAGTCAAAATTAAAACCTTATCATTATATTTGTGGAAAATATCAACAATCACATACTTCCTTTCTACCCTACCCTTCCTTTTGCTTCTTTTTTGACCAAATCACTCTAGTTTAGATGTTATTATAAATATTCACTTAGGTTAGTATATAGTGTATAAATTTTATCATAATTCACTAGGATCATCATATATGATTTAAATTTGTATATAATAAATACCATGGTGTCTCCCAACCACCAATAAATATAAATTTGTGGAATAGTTCAATTTTCTCTAACCCTATTTCACCATAGGTAACTAGATCAACAAAACATACTACTCATGCTCTAAATTCTTAGATTTATAAAATGAGAAGTGTTATGTAAACACTAAGAAAATTTATGATACATTTAGGGGAATAAAAAACCCTTATACCTCTACATTTATACCATATACCATTCCTTGGGTGTTATGCTTGCACATCATGACAATCAGTATAAAGAGAAAGCAGTATACTATATATGTCAAATAATTATAAAGTATGAGAATAATTATACCCATATCAAGAAATTATTCATTGCACCAAATTAGGATATGAAAATTATCTCATCATTCAAGTGATATAATGGAACCACCTCAGGGCTATGGGTGTCCCTAAATTGAGGTAATCTCTAGATGAGGGGATAGTTCCCCTTGATGCATCACTATGGTTCAATCCTACTACTAACACTTAGGTGCATGAAAAGGGATAATAATATCTAAAAATAAATATACTCTATGGGAGGTGACACAACAAACATATGATCTACTCATACCCTTTGGAATGAACTTATAACCAAGAATAAGTATGCACATACACTTCATTCAATGACAACCTTCTCTCTCACATCAATGTTTCAACATGGGGCCTTGGAAATAGATTAGGATAGGAGGAATTATAAAATAGGAATTATAAGACCAATATTGTATATGATACTCAATATACCTTAAAATATCATTAATCACTTCTTTTTGACCTACAAAAGAGAGATTACAAAACACAGGGTACTAGGAAGAGTAACATGTGAAGGTAAACAAAGATACACTTGCACAAAACCAACATCCATTGTGTACACTTAGTGAAATCTTGAATGAGGTAAAAAATATATATATTTTTTATCTCAAGCCAAAAAATTTGGATGTATTCACCATAACAAGGTAGAGATATCCCTTACAATGCCAAAAAGGCTAGAATTTATAGCATCTATATGAGAGAGAGAGAGAGAGAAAAAGAAGTTCAAGAGTCATTAGACACTTGTCAAACTAAAAATATTATTTAATTATGTATTTTAGAGAGATATGGTTTGAAACATTAAATTTAAAGAGCTACAAGTTTCATCTCAAATCATCTAAGCCTTTCAAAGTGGCCTAAAAACTCCTTTCCTTGCACAAAAAATTGCCCCTCATAATTTACCTTCCAAAACTACCTCATCACTGCATATGATCAATTATGATGATGGGTATGAGTGAGAGGGGTTACTAAAAGTACATAAAATTAATTTTATTATCATTTTATCATTCTTATCATTATTATCATGCACAATCATCCATGACAGTCTCAAAATTACTCATTTCCATGCACCTCTCACACTTTACACCCAAAACCTTCCCAATTCAACACTATGCTCCATGAAAAAGGAGGGATGACATGTTTAAAAGGTTTAAGTATCATAAATTTCATCAAATAGGCCTTAAAAGGCTTCTTAAATGGAGTTTTACTCTCTTTCACCAAGTGATCACTATTAACCCATTAGACTAGGTAAAATGAAGGGGGTGGAAAATAGACTTAGGAGTTGGAATAGATAAAAAAATGAATAAAAGGATTTATAATAAGTCATTAATTTTATCCCAAAATTTATTTGGTATTTTTAAAACTTCTCAATCCTAAAAAACACACAAAAATGTCAAAAAGAGCCCTGTTTGGTACCATTCATATAGGTGTAGTATAAAAAATTATCATGGGCTAGGTCTTTGGGAAGTCCTTTAGATCTTGAAGGAAAATTAATGGCCTTTCCACCACCTAAAGATGCCTCATTTTACTCATATTTTACATCATGTCTTTAAGGAGGGTTTGCAAGGGTTTTGTGGTGGTTCTGCTCTTAACTTTTATTCATAAAAAATAGACACTTAAATCCTAAATGAAAACCATTGAAAGAATCTCAAGGACCCTCCCTAACTTATAAAATCACCTAAAGGTCCCATGGAAAGCCTTGGAAGATATAAAAACATCTCAATTTATCTAGTTGGGTCCTTCTTACACATTTTGTGATGTCTAAGACTATTTTAAGCCAATAATGCTTCTTGGAGAGTTTTTACTACAACCTAAGAGTCTAAATACCTCTATGTATATCCTATAAACACTCTCCAATAATTGGAATATCTCATAAAGAGATAATCAAATAACTATCACCCTCTATAACTAGGCTTGGACATTGTTCAAATGGTCTACCTATAACCTTAGGTTCAATTTGAGTTCTTAATGGATTCCCCTACAAGGTGATGGTTGAAACACTTCATTTATACCCTTGCTTAGCTACCCTACCTATAGACCTTCTTTTATATACCATATTTTCTAGTTTCCAACATTATAGAAAGGTTTCCCAATTTTTACTATTTGTGTTTTAGCTTCTTAAAACTTTTTACAAGGTTTTTTTGACCTTTGGTCTATGTTTCTAGCTTTTTCCAAAATTTATAGGGTATTTGCAAGGTAAAAACAACACTATCTCTAGGACAAAATAGAGGCATGTTAACTTGATCTCTCACCCAAAAAGAGTATATAAAGGTTTTATATAGGTTGTGAGTGTATTCTATACCAAAAATTAGCCTTCAAATCCAAGTTTTGACCTCCAAACCATCTAAAACTCCTAGATAGGATTTTGGAGTGCACACTATGAATGTAGGTATGATATAAGACTATGTTTTGTCTTATCTAAAATCCTTTCCTTGGTGAATATTTCATTTTAAATTTCATTAAAATTAAAAAAATAATTATATAGGTGTTTAATAATCATTCATCATTGTATCTTATTACATATCCTTTCCGATATAGCATCAAGTTGTAATAAGTAACCTCCCTAGCTATATGGATTGTGACAACATTACATATCCCCTACCTATAGGTATTTTATAGATATTATGAATATTTTACCATGTTCTTATACCCCATTTATACCTTATAAGGTCACTAAAATCCCTATTTTAGTGACATCTCACATGGGATGTCATGTTCTTCACTATATCTCATACTAGCTCAAGACTGAGACAACTCTTTTGACTGCTACCTGTAGGATATCATCCATATGCTAATATTTGAAGTGTTTAGCTCAAAACTCCTTAAATTTTTTCCAAATATCTATGGTTGTTTTCACTCACCTTGAATGTTAAAAACACCATAAAATCTCATGAAATTGGCTCACTATTTATCTATTTGGTTGTAGGTTGCAATCTAGGATAGTGTACCAATAGGAGACAGGTTTGGGAGTCAAAACACAAATGTCTCTCTTGCATGGTAATATTCTATACCATGTATGTCATATCACTTTTATATATATTTATATATTCCTTTTTTTCTTTTTATAACCCTTGGAACTATCTTCATCCATACCTTGACCTTCTAGATTACACCCTGCTAACTAGGACAACCTTATACACTATATGCATGTGTCAAGATGGGTTTTTTTTCATTAATCAAGGTTTTTATAAGACTCCTTATTTATCCCTAAGGTAATAACATTTATAAACATTATTTAAAACACTTTATACACTTAGGATAAAATAAATTTCTCAAAGAGTTGAAATCCTATTGTAGGTGGGTGTTATAAGTCCCTTATATGGAATTAAAGTGAATGACAGGGACATGACACCATTTAACACCATATTATTATGATTATTTATGTAATAATTATCTCCTTAAAATTTTTAATCCATTATAACATGTTTCAAATTTCAATGATTAACTTTGGTGAAAAAGGTTATCTCACATCTCCAAGTCCTGTAGACATCATTGACATAATTTAGTGTATTCATAGGCATTTTGAGAATCCAAAAGACCACCTTCCCAACACCATCTATCCCTCAAGTTTGACAAGGTCCTAGTCCATACTAGGGTAAATATGTTTGACTAGGCCAAATGTCTTAGAAGTTATTACCACCATGTTACAAGGTAATAATAAATTCCCCTAGTTCTCTATTTTCTTAGTTTAGGGAAAAGCTCTGTAACTTAGTATTTTGTCCTTTCTGTAACTTAGTATTTTGTCCTTCAACATGGATTTATAACTTCTAACTTGTAAATTTTACCATTTAAAAAGGGTATATCATTCCACTCCATCATTTAAAATAAAAATAATAGTTTCTTAAGTGTCTCAAGGTCACTAAATAACTCTCATACTCTCTATTCAAGCCACCTAATATTATGCATTGATTGTGTGTAGACAAGAAGTATGGGAATAAGTAAGAAAAACTTGTTGAAAGCCTCCTAAAATCTCAATTATATATTTCACTCCCAAAATTTATTAATTACACAAATAAAACTTAGATATCATCTTACCAAAATACATTCTTCAGTGTGAGAATCACTTGCTTAAAGGTGAAAAAGACAAACAAAGAAAGGAAAAATGGATAAGGTGCATGGTTTAGGATTTATGACTCCTAATTTTGTCATCACGTGTATATTTAATATCCTAAAAACATTTGATACATATTTCATGCCTCATTTTAATGTGTAAAAACTATATTGAAAACACTTGATACAACTAAAGATGTAGAAGAGTAGTTTATAGGCAAAGACTAGCCTAGGAGAAACTTCTCAACTATTTGGAGAGATACAAAGCCAAAATAATAATGAATAACCTATATAAATGTCATGGGAACATGGATAAACAATTTAAACAAATAAATCCATCAAACCAAAGCAAATAAATATGAAATAAGTGCAAATAGTGACCCCTCATGGATTGAAGTGCATAAAAAGTTGCTTGAGGTATAAATTATTGTTTATAAATGAGGATGCACCAAAATGAAACTTATTGATATTTATTTTAATTAAAATTATATCCATTTATTTCCAGAAAATCATTCCTCCCAAATCCATCTGTACAACCATCACCAATTGTTTGAAACTAACCCTCCTTGTCTTGCAAAGGAAAAAAAGAAGGAAGAGAGTTGAATTCTTTTTTTTTGGAATTATCTTAGACAAAAAAAACATATAAAGGAGTTTATTTATCTGAATATATATCTTACCCATGTTTTTAACTGATGGTAAACTCAATAAGTCTATACAAGCACCCAGAAGGGCCTAAAAATAAGGAGAAACTACCCCTTTATACAAATAACTACCTCTTAAACTAAAATTTGACTATTCCTGATAGATCCTGACCTCCTCCACACTAAAATATCTCTTGGTGATAAATATTATGCTTTATAAGTCTATACAAGTTATTTAATATGCTATAAAAGTGGCCAAAAGGCATATATTTGATTATAAAGCATGGTAAAGAACAAATATATGACTTATAAACACTTTAGGACACATAAATGACCATATTAAAATATTTCTAACATAATTTTAACCTTTTACTAAGTTTGACCTTGGTTGATCATGTTTGACTTTATTTGACTAGACTACTGTAAGGAGAATGGGCTTAGACCAAGGCTAAATGGAGGATAAGTATGATGTTAAGACCAATATGAGACCCATATAGGACATTTAAAAACTTATATTTTTTTTATAAATGTAAGGGTTGACCTAATTTGACCAAAGGTTTAATTTGGTCAACACTTGTGGTTTTTCTTAGGGGTAACATGCTTGCCTATATTAAGGATCAGTAGCCTTATTCGTTGGGTGAAGGGAGTTAAAATGCACTTGGGAGTAATAGGAATAGATATGTAATTGGAAAATAAGATAGTTTATTTACCTCAAAAAACATGAGGGAAATAATAAGACACAAAAATACCAAACAAATACACAAAACAAAGACACTTGTGTTATTAAGCACTTAGGGAACACAAGACACAACTAAAAGTGAAAAAACTATGTAAATTCAACTGGATCATACCTCCCTTCCTAGATCAAAATTTAATTACCTTTAATATCCTTCATCACTAGATGAATGAGGATTCCAAGCATGCTTTCTTTTGATGTGGTGTTAGATGACTCACGTTTCCTTTTTGCTCCTTGGCTTGGCATGCCATCTATTAGAGTCATCTCCCACAAGTCTCTATGGTAAGTGAAGTCCTCTTGAACCTAGAAAAATGACTCATACTATTATCCTTTTGTCTTCTCATGACATATTTATATATCCATGCATGGTATTACTTGTTTCAAGTTTATGTCTTGTTGAAGGATCTCATCATTATTCTCACTTGTTACAACCTCTTCAAAGCCTTCAATAAGTGTTGTATCATGCCTTTTTAGAATTGTTTCTTGCTCAAGATTTTCCTTTATGTTGGTGGAAGTAGTTTCATAGGTGGTTGTAGAATCAACCCTCAAATCACCCTCAAAAGGCCCAAGATCATCATAGATTTCTCCATCATGATCTAGATTCCCTTGATGATGATGGTTTTAAACACATGATTCTTTATCAACATCTTGGGATTACTTTATTAATACTTTTATCTTCTCACAATCCTCATATTCATAAAAAAAAATCATATACATTTGCCACATGTCCTCTTATTGAAACATATCCTCTTGCTTGTCATGGGTTGTATTCATCTCCAAAGGACTTGTAGGTTCCTTTAGGGCTTCAATTTCATACCATATGTCCTCAAATTTCTGCCACAAATCATCACCATTTGACTAGTCAGCATCATGGAAAGGAAGAAAAAGAAAGGCTTCTTCATTTTCTCCTTTGGATTCCAAAAGAACCTCTTCTAGGACCTTTTCTTCAACATAAAGAGGATCCTTTTCCTCATCTCAACAAACTTATGTCTCCTCACTAGAAGTCACCTCCCCTTTATCTTCAAACCAATCTAAAATCTTAAAATTATACTCCATTTTAGTAGTGACAATGTTAGGCCTCTCAAAAATAGGAAGTTTAGCCAAAGAAGATTCCCAAGGAGAAAGGTAATCCTCAACATTAGAAGGGAAATATTTATTAGTTAGAGGGGGTGGAAAGATGGGTTAAATGGATTTTTAATAAAGGGTGTTATGGATTTTAGGGGTTTCAAGTTTCTCTCTCCTTTCAACTTCTCCACTTAAATATGATTTGTTCTTTTATTCACAAGCTACCATCACTTCTTTCCATCTTGGGAAGGTATGATTAGAGGATTCTTCATGAGGCTGAGATACTAATGAAGGGGTACATGATATGTTTAGGAAACATGAAATTTATCTGGACTTGGTATCTTGATTGCAACTTGGAAAAGTATGCTTATAGGGTTCATTTTCTATTTCCATGATGGATTACCTTAAAATCTAATTGGCTAATTCAATATTCTTTTCAAGACGAGCTTCAAAACTCAAACTTATTTTCTCACTATCTTCTCTAAAGACATCAACCTACTCAACCATGATGTCCTCCTTCCTTTGGCTGCTCTCTTGGATGGAATTCTAAGAAGGTAAAATTTTGGGAATGCATGAAGGACTTGGGGTATTTTGGAACATGTTTGGATTATCCTCTTGAGTTGGCAATGTTGACACATTTGAATGTTGATGTGGGGTATGTTGGGGCTACCAAGACTGAGCTAGTTCATGAACTCTCAACCTTTATTATAGGTGGAAAATTAGGCCATAAAAATAAATCATATAAGTATAAATACATTTTCAATTATCTCTTTATATATGCATCTATTCTTTCTTGAATTGTTCCAAAACATCCCTTACACTCTTAATACAACACTAGGGATGACTTGACCATAACCATATCTAGTATTAAGGTCTAATATGTAGTCTTGGCAGCAAATAAGAGTCTTTTTTAAACTTGAAATCTCATGAGTTAGAGAGGAATCAAGTGTAATAGGTGAATCAAAATCTTTATAGGGCTGGTCAGAGGCCTCATATGATTTATAGGGATCATGACCAGTTTGGACAAGTACTTGTTCATATTGAGGGAGAATAGGCAAAGCAGGACATATCTCCTCAACTTGTGTTAGGACAAACTCAACATCAAAATAATCCATAAAACTTATGAGAAGTGTGTATAAAAAGATAAAAACATCAATAATAAGATGTGAACTACTTAACTAGTAGATTTATACTTGGAATTGCCATTGGTGCTTAGTGGAATTGCCTGTAAAGGCTAGTATCTTGAGGAGAACACTAAAACTCCTCAATCTCTTAGAATAATAGTCCTACAAAGCATGAAAAAAAAATATTGTCACTTTAAATTTCACCTAATGAGGAGATGATAATTCTCTCCTCATTCAAGTGACACATTGGAACCACCTCATGGTTGTGGGTGTCCCTAAATTGAGGTGAATCTCTAGATGAGGGGCTAGTTCCCCTTGATGCATCACTATAGTTCAATCCTAATAATAACACTTAGGGGGATGAAAATTTATAATAATAGATATAAAAAAATATACTATATGGGAGGAGATACACCAAACATATGCTCTACTCACACCCTTTTGCATACACTTAGAACCAAGAAGAAGTATGCACATACACTTAATTCAATGACAACCTTCTCTCTCACATCAATGTTTTAATATGGGGCATTGGAAATATATTAGGCTAGGAAGACTTAGATAATATGTATTATAAGACACACTATTGGATATGCTACTCATTATACCTACAATTTCATTAAGCACTTCTTACTAACCTATGAAAGAGAGATTGTAAAACGTAAGGTACTAAGAAGAGTAACATGCGAAGGTAAAAAAACATACACTTGAACAAGACCAACATCCATTGTGTAAAATTAGTGAAATATTAAATGAGCTAAAAATAACTATATTTATTATCTCAAGGAAAAAATTTTGCAGGGCTTCACCATACCAAGGTAGAGAGATCCCTTACAATGACAAAAGGCTAGAATTTATAGCAATTATGTGAGAGAGAGAAAAAAAGGAAGTTCAAGAGTCATTCGACACTTTTACAACTAAAAATATTAGTTTATTATGAATTATAGAGAGATATGGTGTGATCCATGAAATGAATGTAGCTAAAAGTGCCATCTCAAATCATCCAAGCCTTGTAAAGTGGCCTAAAAACTACTTTCCTTACATAAAAAACTACCCCTCATGATTTGCCTTCCAAAACTATCTTATCACTACATAAGATCAGGTATGATGATGTTTATAAGTGGTAGAGGTTACTATAAATCCCTCACATTCATTGGGTTATCCTTTGATCATTATTATCATTCTAGCTATGCACAATCATCCATGATAGTCTCAAAATGACTAATTTCCATGCACCTCTCACATTTAACACCTAAAAACTTCCCAATTTATCAATATTATCCATGCACAAGGAGGGGTGACATGTTTAAATTTTTTCCATATCATCAATTTCATCAAATAGGCCTTAAAATGATTCCCAATGGAGTTTTACTCTATTTCACCAACTGATCACTATCTGCCCATTTGACTGGCTAAAATGAAGGGGATCAAAAATAGACTTAGGGGGTAATATATCTCAACAAATCGATATGAGGATTTATAATAATTCATAAAATTTCTCCCAAATGTGATATGGTCTTTTTAAACCTTACTAATCTTACAAAACACACAATTTTTTTAAAAAGATCCCTATTTTGTACTAAAGATGTAATACAACAAATTGGCATGGGTTGGGTCTCTAGGGATTCCATTGCATATTTAAGTCACTTTAATGTAATTTACACCCCCTATATATGCCTAATTTGTCTCATATTTTCCATTGGGTCCTTAAGGAGGGTTTGCAAGAGTTTTGATGTGGTTCTGGTCTTAACATTTGTTCATAAAGAACAAATATTCAAAACTTGAACAAAAATGATTAAAGGAATCTGAGGTACCCTCCCTAACTTCTAAAATCAAATCAAGGTCACATGTAAATCCTTGGAAGATATAAAATCATCTCAAGTTAGCTACTTGGGTCCTTCTTTCACATTTTATGAGGTCTAAGAGCATTTTAAGCCAAAAATGCTTCTTGGATAGTTTTTACTATAACCTAAGAGTTTAGATACCTCTGTGTATATTCTATACATACTCTCCATTCATTAGAATATCTCACCAAGATCTATAAAAAATAATTATCACCCTTTGGAACTAGGACTAAACATTTTTCAAATTGTCTACTTATAACCTTAGGTTCAATTTGACTTCCGAATGGATTCCCCTATAAGGTGATGGTTCAAACACTTCATTATATCCTTACTTAACTACCCTACCTATAGACCTTCTTTTCTATACAAACCTTTCTAGTTTCCAACCTTATATCAAGGTTTTATAGGTTTTATTATATGTTTTTCAGCTTCTAAAGCCTTCTTGCAAGCTTTGTTTGACCTCTGCTCCATGCTTTATCTCCTTTTCGAAACATTGTAGGGTATTTACAAGGTGAAAACAACACTATCTCTGAGACAAAATAGAGGAATGATACCTTGATATCTCACCAAAAACAACTATCATTTGTTTTTATATAGGTTTTTATGGTATTATATTCCAAAAAATAGCCTTTAACTCCAAGTTTTGACATCTAAACCATCCAAACCTCCTAGATAGGATTTTGGGGTGCACACTATGAATATAGGTAGGATATGAGACTATGTTTTGTATTATATATACTCCTTTACTTGGTTAATATTTAATTTTAAAGTTCCTTAAAATTGAGAAAATAATGATATAGCTGTGTAAGAATCATTCATCACTTTATCTTATTGCATATCCTCTCCTCTATAGCTTCAAGTTGTAATAAGGAACCTCCTTGCCTATACTGACTATGACAACTTTGCATATCCCCTACCTATAGGTCTTATATAGAGATTATGAATCTAATATAATGTTTTTTATATCCAATTAAGACCTTATAAGGTCACCAACCTCCTTTTAGTCACATCTCACTTGGGATGTCATGGTCTTCACTATATATCATACTAGCTCAAGATTGAGACAACTCTTTTGACTCTTACCTATTGGGTATCATCCATATGCTAAGATTTGATGTGTTTATCTCAAAAATCCTTAAAAATTCACCAAATATCTATGGTAATTGTAATTCACCTTGAATGTTCAAAACACCATCAATGCTCATGAAATTGGCTCACTATTTATTTATATGCCTGTAGGTTGTAATCTAGGATAGTGTACTAATAGGGGACAAGTTTGGGAGTAAAAACACATATATATATCTTTCATGGTAATCCTTTAGACAATTTATTTCATCTCAACTTTCTATATATCTATATATTCCTTTATTTTTTTATAACCCTTGGAACTATCTTCATCCATACCTTGACCTTCTAGATTACACCCTACTGATTGGGACAACTTTGTACCCTACTCATTAATCAAGGTGTATATAAGCCTCATTACTCATACCTAAGGTAATAATATGCATACCAATTATTTTAAACACTTTAAACACCTAAGACACAAGAATTTTCTCAAAAAGTTGAAATCCTGTTGTAGGTTCGTGTTCTCACTGCCTTTTACAGACTGAAAGTGAATGAGAGGGATATGACACCATTTAACACCTTGTTATAATGATTATTCATGTCAAAAGTGTCTCCTTAACCATTTTAATCCATTATAACATGTTTCTAAGGTTAATTATCAACATCTGTGATAAAGGTTATCTCACGTCTCCAAGTCCTATATACATCATTAATATAATTTAGTGTATTCATAAGAATTTTAAGAATCCAAAAGACCACATTCCCACCACAGTCTATCCCTAAAGTTTTAAAATGGCCTATTCCATGCTATGGGAAATATGGTTGACTAGGCCAGATGTCTTATAAGTCATTACCACCATGTTATAAGTTAATCATAAAGCTCCCTAGTTCTCTATTTTCTTAGTTTAGGGAAAAGCTCCCTAACTCAGTCTTTTATATTTCAACATGGATTTATAACTTCTCCATTATAAATTTTACCATTTCACAAGGTTATTTAATTAAAATACATCATGTCAAGGAAAAATAATAGTTTCTTAAGTGTCTCAAGCTCACTAAATAACCCTCATACTCTCTGTTTAGGCCACATGATAGTATGCATTGTGTAGATAGGAAGTATGGGAATAAGCAAGAAAAGCTTATTGAAATACTCCTAACATATCAATTTTATTTTTCACTCCTCAAATTGATAAATTACATAAATAACACTTGGATATAATCCTCCAAAAGTATATTCTTCAACTTAAGAATCACCTACATAAAGGTGAAAAGGGAAAAAAATAAAGGATAAATGGACAAGGTGCATGGTTTAGGCTTTATGACTCCTAATTTGGCCATCACATGAATAGTTAATAACCTTAAAAAATTTATGACATATTTCATGCCTAATATTAACATGGAAAATCTCTATCAAAACACCTAATACAACTAAAGATGCAGAAGATTAGTTTATAGGCAAAGACCAGCCTAGGAGAGGCTTCTCAACTATTTGAGATCTACAAAGCCAAAATAAGAATTAATAGTCTATTTAAATGTCATGTAAAAAATGTAAAAACACCTAAAACAAATAAATCCATCAAACTAAAGCAATGCATCTTGAAATAAGTGCAACTAGTGACCACCTCATAAATTGAAGTGCATAAAACATTGTCTAAAGTCTAAATCATTGTTCATAAAGGAGGAGGCAAAAAAATTAAAATTATTACTATTTATTTTAATTACACTTATATCCATTTCTTTCCCAAAAATCATTCCTCCAAAATCCATCTATAAGGCCCACACCAATTGTTTGAAACTAAACCTCC
Source organism: Torreya grandis (assembly GCA_037957365.1). Lineage (NCBI taxonomy): Eukaryota > Viridiplantae > Streptophyta > Pinopsida > Cupressales > Taxaceae > Torreya > Torreya grandis. Next base: position 683,880 of record JARHVA010004813.1, read on the forward strand.
TTGGCTTGCAAAGGCAAAAAGGAACAAAGAGAAGTTCAAACTAATTTTTTTGTCATTTTCTCAGCACACCAATCATATAAAGGAGTTTATGGAGATTAAGAGATATCTCAACCACGTTTCTAGCTGATGGTGAACTTAAGAAGTCTGTACAAGTGCCCAAAAGGGCCTAAAAATAAGGAGAAACTACCCCTTTCTACACATAACTACCTCTTGGATTGACCTATAACTATTATTGATAGATATTTACCTCCTCCATGCTATAATATCTTTTGGTGAAAACTTTTCCTATTTGGAGGTCCGTACAAGTCATTTATTATGGTAAAAAAGTGGCCAAAAGGCATATTTTTGCATATAAAGCATGGTAAAAGGACAAATATATGACTTGGAAACACATTAGAACACATAAATGACCATATTAGAATATTTATAACATAATTTTAACCTTTGAATAAGTTCTACCTTGGTTGACCATCTCTAATTTTGTTTGACTAGACTAGTACATGGGGAATGGGCTTAGACCAAGGCTAGATGGAGGATAAGTAATATGTTTAGACTAATATGAGACCCATATAGGATATGTCAAAACCTATAAAAAGTTAAAAAATGTATGGGTTGACCCAATTTTATGAAATGTCAAATTTGGTCAATAATACCCACTTGTCAAACCCATACCCAACTTTATTTTTACTTCATCACCTCCTGATTAGAGTTATAACACCTCCTCCCATACGTGGGGCATCCAACCTTCCACTACACTAGTTGTTTTGTTTTTCATCTTGACGATGCAACCTACATAATAAAAAAGGGCAAAATTTAAACACTAGAAAACTACACCACATAGTTCTAGTCATTGTAAATAAACCCCTTGGCCCCCTTAGTCCCCTTTGGTTAGGAAATTTATTAAAATACTTAAAAACACCCATTTACCCCATTTAACTAATTTAATTATTAAATTAAGTTTAAAAAGTCTATTTATACCTCACTCAACCTAAACCCATGGCTAATTAATTATCATCGAGCTTTAAGGCTATTTACAACAATGGTATTTAATGCCCTAACCTCTTAGACCTCTTCTTCATGCATACTAATGCTACCTTACATAACCTCAAACCACTTCTATTGGTATTAATGGCTATTATTATGTAAAAATGGATAGTTTTACCAAACTTGACTATGTCTCCCTTGATTGATGTTAGTCACCCCTTGATCGACACTGATTAACTAAGATCAATGTCGATTACTTAAGGTAACCCAAAGAACCTACCTTAAGAGGTTGAAAATTTTGAGAAAGAATCATAACTCTCAATCAAATCCAAACTTCTAGGTGAACTAATAAACTAGACTAGAGATAGTAAAGTGTTTCAACACCTCAATATGAAGAGCTTAAGCAATGTTACTCTATCCACATTCTTCCATGTTCTCAAGCAACTTTCATCTAACCTTAGGACTTCTGTAGGCCAATATATTCCAAATGATAAGTATCTTTCACTTGTATTAAGTTTAATTATATAGTTTTCAATAGTTTAGTGTTTGTATCTACTTCCCATCTCTCCTCATATCCTCCTTTATGTTGGAGTTATGTAATTTCAAACACTCCATCTTCCACCAAACACCCCTTGAATATTCCTAGTCAATTGAGTGCCAAACCTTTGAGTTTGATTTCTTTGAGAACCTATTCTATCCTCGTGACCATCATCCAACCCCAAAAAACCCACAAAAACCTTCCTTTAACTAACCCAAAACCCATTCTTCATAAAACCAACAACCCATAGTAACTAATATTGGTCACCTTTGATCGACATCAGTCATCCTTTGACTAATATCAGTTTCCTTAACCAATATTAGTTGCATAGTGACCGGCATCGATCACTATGTAATTTATTTTTCCTAAAATATCAAGCTAATTTTACCCATTAGTCCTTACCCAAAGTCTGGTTTTTTTACTTCTATCACATAACAAGATCTTAAAATATTTTTTGAATCAATTTTTAGTATTTTAGAATTATTTTTTAACAATTTAATGCCATATTGATAAAAACTCTCTTTTCTCTTTAAAATAATTTCATTTCATTATGATTGAGTAGTTTATATTACTTCAAGCAAGCATCATTTTTCATTTTCTAGAGCTTAACTTATTTAAAGAGTGGATTGATATCCCTCTAGGGAAGTCTATTAATTCTTAGATATAAAATTTTCTAGGCAATTTACCCATCTATCTTGTTAATCAATCCATTTCTAGCTTCTTTTTATTGTAGATCATATTCCAAGACAAAGAGGGGTTATCCACATCGACTAGATCATGAGCACACAACTAAATCCAGGTTCTTCTATACCATACCCATCTTTAAATTTTTTAATTATTTTATAAAAAAGAAATACTAAAATAATCACAAAACATCATGAAACACCCAATGTGCATGATAAAGATAGAGGTGCCAATCAGTACAAGATTCTCGAATAGTCTTTTGTAAGATTTTTTTCAAAATTTTATTAGTGGATTCTCCTTGGCCATTACATTGAGGATGATAATATGTCAAGAATTTATATGTTATTTTAAATTTTTCACATAATTATTTCATATCTTTATTTTTGACTTTGCCACCATTGCTAAAAATGATGGTATGAGGAACTCCAAAATTACAAATGATTTGATTGAGAATAAAGTTAAAAATGGTAATACTAGTAACATTAATAAGAGGCATGAATTCTACCAATTTGGTAAAATATTATGTGGGAATGATAATGAATACATGACCATCTTGTGATCTATGTAATTTTCCAATGAGATCTAATCCCCACATAAAGAATGGCTAAGGAGACTCCACTGTTTAGGGTTCATTTTGGAGGAGAGTGGATGAGATCATTATAAATTTGACAAGGATTAAATTTTTAACAAAATAAATGGCATATTTTTTAGGAGTAGGCCAAAATTAACATATACATATGCATTTTTGGGATGTAGCATGACTAGTATAGTGACCATAGTAAATGTCCCCATGATTGTTCTAGGAAAGCATGAATTTTTTCTTGAATTACATAGCATGATAGGGTTCCTTATACAATACTATATTAAATGTCATTGTATCAAATTACATATTTCAATGATTATTTTTTAATTCAAATCTTTTCAAAAAAAATCCATGTTTGGAGGGTAAGTTTGATGTTCAATGAATTAAATTATGTTTTTTTGCCATGGGATTTGTCAAATAGTAACAAACTCAATGTGATAAATTAGAGAATCATTTTTATTTTGTAAAGAAGAAGTGATTTTTTCATTTTAATAAAAAATTGATAATCATGAGGTACTTTGTGAGGGTGAAATAGATATGATGAAAAATCAGGAGAATCAGGTATATGTCATTTTGATCTCTTGGAATTGGTTTGATGGTAAAAGAAGTAAATTATTTGGCACACATAGTATTAATTTAATGATATGTATTAAGTTTTCACCTTTTAATTGATAATCATAACTATCTTGGTGACATATAAGATATGAGCAACATAAAGCAGTAAATATGGGATGTTTAAATCAATTATGGCTTGCATACCTAGTATTAGATATTCATATTTAACCACGTTATTTTTGACATCACAAGTTAATTCAAATTATAAATTTATAATTTTACCATGTGTCTTGGTTAAGGCATAACCTACCCTGGCTCCTTGAAGGCATTTTATGTGAAGTGTCCAAGTATATTCATGTAAGTCAATTGTAACTTCTATTTGTTCTTTGATGGCTACTTTATATTTAGTGGTAGAAGGAGTGAGATTAGAGTATTATTGATTATTTGATTGTAAATCAATAATGAAATTATGAATATAATATTTGAGAGAAATTTATTGGTTAATACCTTCAATATAAAAAAATTCTTCATCAGGGAGAGTATCTTGAAGGTGGTTTGTATTTGGTAGGGAAGCTTCCACAAGTTTGTCTATGATGACTTGTCCTTTAATACATTTTTGTGTAATAATTCAAAGGTCAAAATCTATTAATAAAACAATCCATTTTTTTATTTTATCTCCAAGTATGAAATATTTAGATAATAAATGATGAAGCAAATAGAAATGGACAATGACATAAGTAGTTTGATAGAGCATATAATCATAGAGCTTTTTGTCTATAAAATAGATAATGAGGTAGTCATGTTCTACTTTTGTGTAACATTTTTCAAAATTGATTAAGCCTCGAATGATATAGTGAATAACATATTCTCTATTATTATCATCTTGTTGGGCAAGCATTGCCCAAAATGATATGGGGGTGAAAGATGGATATAAAATTAGTGGATAATCATTTGAAGGTGGAGGAAGAGTTGGAAGATGAATCAAAGACTATTTCATACTATCAAATGATTTTGGCATGAATCTGTCCATTCTAAAACAATACCTTTTTAAGGATAGAATTGATAGAGTAAATATGGTAGGCCATTTATGGAAAAAAAGGGTTAATTACCCCAAGTTTTCCAAGTTATGTTCATATGTCAGAAATAGAGAAAGGAATAAACATGTTGATGATAGCTTTGATTTTAGATATATCAACATTAATTCCTTATATGGAAAATAGAAAGCCTAAAAGTTTACTAGATTTAACTCTGAATACATATTTAAATGGATTAAGTATAACTTTATATTTAATGATCCAACAAAAAATTATAGCCAAATCATGAAGGCAAGTTTTAAGATTTTTATATTTGGAAATAAGCTAATCCATATAAATTTCACCAATTTTGTGAATAAGATCATTAAATATGGATATTTTCATGTTGATAAGTGGCTCTGACATTTTTGATGTTTAAAGGCATTTTAAAATAACAAAAGGTGACCCATTCTGTGGTAAATGTTATTTTATGTTGGTCTTTTGGAGCTATGTGAATTTTTTTATATCTAAATAAACTATCCATGAGTGATAAAATTTCATACCTAATGGTGGAATAAAGGATAAAATCTATTGAAGGTAGGGGAAAGCTATATTTTGGGCATGCTAAATTTATATTATGAAAATCAATGCATATATGAATAACCATAGTGAATTTTTTTAGAAACATGAATAATCTTTCAGATCCATTTTGAGTAGTCCATGGGTTTAATGAATTTAGCATCCAAATGTTTAATGATTTATTTATGACATAAGGTAGAAATAATAAGGGTAATTTTAATTAATATTTTCCAATATGTTTAGCAAATGGAAAAGTGGTGATGTTATGAAAAACAATACTAGGATAAATTACTAACATATTTTCATATGACGAAGAAAATGCTTCATGATATTTTTCAAATACAAGGCTAAGGAGTGAGATCTTTAGGAATGGTAATAGGTCAAGGAAATGTTAATGTAACATATTCTATTTTGGTATTTTATTCAATGAGCATAACATTTCCATCTTGGAAATGGTATGGAGTAGTAAGGAGGGAAGAAATAGGATATGTTTTGGGATATACACTAGCAATGAAATTGTTAAAATAAGGAACCTTTTTTTTTAATTTAAGTTTATGATGTTGGAATGGAAGTTTAGGTTTTATAGCATGAAGTAGCTCTAGTATGACTTTGTCACTAGAAAGTATAGGTAAAGGTCAATACTATTCAACATTTACTTCTAAATTGATGATTTGATTACCTTTTCTATCATATTTAAAATGTATTTGTCTTACATTAATGACTTTAACGTCAAAGGTATTTTAAGGTGTAATAGTGGATATAGATTCTATGTTGGGGAGATTTGGTTGAGTAGAGTCAACTATATTGGCAAATTTTGTAATGGTTTGTTCAATATATGAAGTTTTAGTCGAGTTAAATTATATAACTTCATTGGTATCAATGCGATCATAAGGAGGAAAAATGTTTATATTTGGTACAATAGATCATATTAGGTTAGTTTGTGTAGAAATATCAGAGGACAAATGTGTCAAGATTAATTATATTACCCATGGGGTATCTAATAATGGTGGATTAATAGGAGGTACATAAACTTTAGGATATAATTAAATATTAGATAAGATATGAAAGACATGACATCATGATTGAAGTCATGTATTTTTTATAATGTATTTTGATAATGTTGTACATCTAAATCTTGTGATTGGTATTGAGCCATTATATAATTATCATCATAAGAATGAGAAATAGTGCATGCATATATTTTGATTGGAGAATAAATGGTTGAAACACCTCAATTATTAAATTTTTAAGGATACATGGTTAAAGGATCTTGAAATAGTTTAAATACTCCATATTCGTTAAATGTAAAGTCATCTTCTATGTAAGAAACTTCATATGCATTAGGAGGGGGAGTATTACTAGTATCATAAATTAGAGTAATGGTGAGATCATATGAAAGTAAATAAAGATGAATCCATTCCTAAATATATTTAGGTATTCTAGTGGTACTATAAGTGTTTTATAATTCATTTGGCTTATCATAATCTAAATCCATGAGAGTAACATGTAAATCAGGATTCATGTTAATGAATTGAGGTAAAGGTGGAAAATTAATGTGGGGAATATATGGAATGTGATATTGATATTTAAGATATGGAATGTTATAAGTATTGGGGTGAATACCTCAAACAATGATATTTGTAAAATAAAACCATGTAGTCCTTCATGATAGTAGATAATTAGTTAAAAAATTGGTGTAATGAAGTTTATAAAATACTAAAAATAAAATTAATTTTATAAAATAATAAAAATTAAATGATAAAATTAAGTGAAAAAATAAAACATAAAATATTTTTGATTATACGAGATAAAAAATCTCAACCTAAAGTCGAAAGAAAGATCTTCTTTGTCAATCTTTATCTGAGGTGACAAGATCAAAAAATTTAGTGTCTAATTACTCAAAGGTTGAAAAAGTTGAATCATCCTGATATAGATAATATCCAAGGTTGAGGATTTTATTCTTTAAATTTTAGTAATTTACAAAATTAAACTAAAAATCTTGGACACAAATCAACAAACAATAAAAGCAATGTTCTTTTCTAAAAGTGGTTTCACCAAAACAATTTCCCTTAGAATTAATTGTCAATGGAAATTAAATATAAAGTAATGTAAACATGTAATCCGATCTAAGAAGGTAAATAAGAAATCCTAATTTAAAAATAAAATAATATACAAAGTTTATAAAAAATTTAAATTACTAAAAATAGTAACTAGAGTTAGGTTTATAGAGATGTCCTTACAAAGTAATTTATTCAAAAATGTATTATTCATTCAATGAATTTGATTGTCTCAAACAAATTATAATAAACATGAGAATATATTTCTAACTTAATATGGTGCCTCATGTATTCTAGGATAAGTGTGTATTAACCAAATATGGTTACAATGTATTGTTATCCATTGGTGTGAATTTATTTGTGTTGACTATGAATTAGATATAAAATTATAGATTAGTTAACCTCTATCTAAATATTATCTTATTCTATGTGGATCCTATTGGGATCTATGAAACACTTGTAGAAAATAAAAACCCTATACTTTAAAATGACATAAAAATATCAAATACATAGGAGAAAAAGTTGAGAAGTGGGATATGGTCGAGATATCATCAAAAAACTACTTGTTAATTGAGTACTACCTATATAGTGTTAATGGACATCATTCTGAAGTAGTTCTCCCTTTCAATAAGATCATATAGATATAACTAGTAAATTTTATTAGAATTCTTGATAAATGGATAGCCTCAACCTGTACGTAGATAATGTCAAATTAGCCAATGATTGTATTATTACATCAAAATTTCAATAGGGATCTTTGTTAAATAGATAAATGTTTTTGAAATTTCTTTTACAAATAGAGTGATAGAGAGTGTAACTAAAGTTTTAAAGTGAGACACTTGATGTTCTATTATAGGGATAATCTTTGAATTTTTTGTGATAACTGACCTATTGTCACATGCATAAAATCTATTAGTAAGTGTGAAATTTTGAAAAACTAGTTGTTAAATCATTATATATAAGTTTGTATTAGTGGATAGGTGCACTTTGCATCCTTGTCTTCCTATCGTGCACTTGTCTAGGATGGACAAATGATTCTAAATTGGAATGATAGTGAAGTATCTACTAATTAGGGATGAACAAGAATAAATTAGGGAAGTTTGGAATATGTTCTCAACAATTTAAATAATTTTAATACTTTCATATAGATAAATGGCTACCAGAATATCGATTTATTCAAGCATGTTAAAATATGTCAAGGACCAATAATTCCAAACATTTATTGATTAAATTTCAATATCTAGAGTAGTCATTATTTCTCTATAAGTTAAATATTCACCTAATAAGCCAAAGTTTCCTCTAAAATCTAATAACAACTAGGCCTTTATGATTCCAAATACATTATTGTTCATTTTTATTCATTATTGCACCTAGATGGCTCTTATAAGGACTCATAATTTTGAATATTATTCTTGTCCTTGTATAGAGGTGAAAAACCAAACACATGCCTCTCTACTAGATCCATTCCACCTTTAACAGATTCAAGTTCTAAAAGGTATTTATAAGATTGAAGAGGCATGAAGGGAAAAGGGAAGAAAAGGCTAGACTACCTTTATTTACAACTAGAACCAATCTTATAGTTTGGGTATTCCCAACAATGGTGAAATAGGAACACAAAACTTTTGTGACAAAATTTATTGCACTAAAAACATCTAAGAGGCAAACCTTTGAAATCAACATGTTGTAGTCTACATGAGGAAATAGATGAAATTCAAATTTAATTATTCACTAGTTTAAATTCATCCAATATAATACAAATCCTATAATAAGGAGAGTGAGTTTCATTAACATTAGGATTAACGTTCACAAAAACCCTATATTATTTTCAAGCTACTTAATCTTGTCCTTTATTTAAAACCTAGAAAGAGATTACAAAAGTGAATAGAGATGATAATTCTAGTTATGGATTCAATCACTAAATTTATAAATGGTTCCTAAGGGCATAGGCATAGTCGTACCTTTCTAAAAAACCATAAACCCTTATCCTAGATAAAATATTAATTCTAAAGAGAGTGAAATTAGATGAGAAAAATTCCCTTCACTAACAAGGACACCATAAGGTACATAAATTATTTACACACTAACACCATCCAATTTAGGATCCACAGGACTGAGGGTATTTTTAATTCAAATTCCCCCCGCCCCCCCCCCAAAAAAAAAAAACCCTCATTTCCTATGCAAACCCATCCTCCTCTTCCTCCAAGTAATAAAAATGCACTACCAACATGGATAGAGAGACAAGAATATATATGAATTCAAAATATCAAGGTAATAAAACCCTAATATAACAAGAAAAACTCATTCATTTATTCACAACATCTTAATTTCAAGGAGACCTTTCATCTTTATGAAAAATAACCATAAAAATCCTACACTATCAAATTTGGAGGGGTAGGACCACCAAATCTAAGTCAAGGAATGATCTTTGATATGTTTTTATCTTGGATTATGGAAGGGGAAAAAAATTACAATAACGGAATGGCTTTGAGCTATTTACATAGCCTATAAATATGACGTGGTCACTACTAAAAACTAGGATATTGATTTAAATAAGATTGAAATAAGGGGTTCTATCCATGCCATTATTGCTAGCCTTTTACAACCCTGATGCCATTTCACCAATATCTGAAACATGATCCTCACCACAACCTAATCCTCACCAAAACAAACCTCACTTTTAACCTTCTCACCATATTATCTAATTTAATTACCTTTACATTCACTCATGTTTTACATTTTCCATTTGTATTTTAATCATAGCTTAGTTCTGCACTATCTCACTCTAACTCTTGCTCGCACTTGCCATTTTTTTAATCAAAAATATAGATTTTACTAAGTTTATATTAATATTATCATTGATAGGTATATATTAAAGTAAATTATTTATTTATTATAATATTATTTAAGATACAAATTTTATTTTCTAACTATTATCTCTCATACTAAATTTTATCTATGGGGATTTTGATGATGGTGGAAAATGTAATTTAAAATCATATACCCATTCAACTATCATGAATATTATGATGGAATTTCACCAATTTAAATTCAATGGGTGTAGAAGGGTATGAGTGTGAGGTTTCAATAACATTAAAGACTTAAGAGAAATATGGGGAATCACTATTACTTCAAGTAAAATATATTATTGAAATTTCCAAGGCAAAACATATATCACAAAGGATCATAAAAGATAAATATTTAATTGAATCACTATAAAATTATTGTAAATACAAATATTTTAAATTAAAATAACCAAATATTAAATTTTTTAATGTACTTTCTTGATAAAGTAAAGCCTATTGAAAAGGAAATCTCTCAAAGGAATAAATGTTATAAATAATGTGTCATGTTTCTTTATGTGAGAAACCTCCCTCTATGATCACCTTCTTTATTTAGAGAATGGTTTTCTATATGTTTCTACAAAAAAAATAAAAAATCAAATAAACCAATACAAAATAAAGAACAACAAATAAACTAACTAAGAAAACAATACTAAACTAACAAGAGAGATAAATAACCAAATAATGATTAGAGATCAAAAAATTATAAGTTATTAGATTAGATGAAGATAGTTACAAAGTTAAAGCTACATCAAAAATAATAAATCAAACTAAGAAGTAAACTTAAAATAAATGAAAGAAAGAGGACTAACTAAAATAAAAATATAATCATTGAAAGAAGTACTATGAAAGGAAGGTATAAATTCGAGTAACAAATGAGTATAATGAGTGAAGTCAAATTTGAAACTAATATGATCTTAGTGATAAAAATTAAAATTCATAATTGATTTATAGAGTTTTTTAGAGTAAAAGTGAAAAATAATGAAATCTCAACAATCTATCACACAATGTGTGAAGGATTATACATTATTTAGGAAAATTAAAGATATAATGCATGCATATTACTATATTATTTAGTCATAAAAATGTTAAAAATCTTGGCCATTTTATGATAATTAGTTTATAAATAAAATAATTAACCTTGATATACTTGATTCTACCAAGAAATACACTTCACCATCAAAGAATGCATTATTTTTTCTTCCTTTAAGACTCAATCTCAAAGATTTATCTTAAAAAATAAAATACATAATAAGGTTGAATTATAAGATTTATTTTACTTTTGTATGTTTCTCCATTCTAAATGATGTCTTCAAGTCCTTTTAAGGTTTTTTTTTTTTCTTTTTTTTTTTAAAGCTTGTTATAATTTTAAGCTATAAATAAAATTTAGTTAACTTAAAATAAAGTTAACTAAATTTATTAAAGGTAACTTATTTAATTAGACCATTTATAAAAAAGTTCATAAAATTAAATTATTTAAGTTCAAAATGGACTTTATTGAGACTTAAGACACAAATATTAATAAAACAAAACAACTCTCTAACAAGTGGTGGACCACTTAACAACTTAATTAAAAGGAAATAAAAATCATTATTCAAATAAAAAAATCACAAATGATTAATATAAATTAATTAATCCTTAAACATTATCAAACTATCAATTTATTTCTTCAAGAAATGATAAAGCAACAATTTCAGAAATTATCCTTCATTATTGTTTGAAAGAAAAAAACTGATTTCTAAAGTGATACTAAAACTTAAATTAAAATTACATATTTTCTATAAGTAATTAAAATTAAGTATCATTTAAAAAAATAAAAATGAATCAATTGACATCACCCACATACTATATTAAAAAAGACACTATCCAAACAAAATACCAAATAAAAGTAACAAGCATGCTATAAAAAGTCTATTAGAAACAAAAAATAATTAATTTGAAAGGTCAAATATCAATCAACACAAAATACTATGCATCATCTAAAACCAAGTATATTAGAGGTGTATTGTGCTTGGTTTGATATTTAATATTATTAATATATGTCATAGGAAACACCACTCTAGTGATGCCTTTGTATTCATCATCCAATTCTAACTTTTTCTTAAATAAATTTTGTTACCAAATGTGAGGATGAATGGATACTAGTGCATTTATGACTGGAAGAATCAATGCTATCAATAATAATGCCAAAAAGTTCTTAAGTAGTATTGGATTGTGTTCTATTAGCATTTGTTGTCATAGGATCAACATGTGTGCACATTTCATTGCATGCAATAAACATTTTAAAAGAAGGGGTTGATGAACTATGTTTAATTTGGAGAGACTACCAATCATATCTAGGGGTAACTCTCCTACCAAAAGGAGTAAAATTATCTCTAGGAAAAATATTCTAAACATTTTATAAATTAGGGAAATGAATATTAAATTACATGGAGACATGAGTATCGTAGTTCAAACTTCATGTAAGTGCCACAATTTAAACTTCATGTAAGCACACTAACAACCCTTCCAAACATATAAGATACCTTGATAATCACCCTAAACATGTAACTCATTATACTTTTTCTAGGTAACTTTATCCCATACATAATTTATGTTAGAACTATGAGATCCACAACTCCAACTAGACCTCTTGTATCTATATAATGAAAAGGTAAAATATATGAGATAACGTTACTTCATTATTGTTGGGTTATAATAATTATATAACATTTTCATTTTGTAAGACATATGTATGAGTTAAAATAATTATAATAACATATGAAAATAATTTGTATGAAGATTTTTTGAAATCAAAAATAGGTTTGAAACCAAATACATAATATCATAATTAAAAATATTTTACAAGAAATTTCTGAGTCATTCACTAATAATCACTTAAACAAATTCTATAGAAACTACCACTCTTATCTAAAAACGTAGAAAACATTATTTAATAATTCACTCAAAAGACATTTTATTATTATTTGAAAATAAATTTTCACCTTATAAAAACTTATATAAAAATATTAGGAAACAAATGTAGACTAATACACACTTCTATATTTTAATTGTTGAAAATTGAAAGGATTGAATTATATGATCTTCTATCACTTCACAATTTAAAAATTATGAATGAAAAGATTTTTTTTTCATTCCAAGTTTTTTCAAGATATTGATATCATATTATTCATTTTGATTTTGAAACAACAAATATAATGCATGCATGGTGTAAAAAGCACATTTTTAGAGGATTGCATGCACATGTTCTTTATATGTTATGTGTATGCTAACTAGTTATAATAAGTCAAACTAGTTATCAACTATATACAAATTTAAATAAGTCTAAGTATCAAAATATGAATCAAACAATAGCAAAAACCATATGTTACATTAATTCAAACAACTTTCATGAGATCTCAAGGCATTATTTTTATATTCCATCCATTGAAATCATACCTATATATATATATATATATATATATATATATATATAATCAATATGGTAGAAATTGAAATAATATACCTTAAAAACCCCTTATTTTTCTAATACATTTTCATAATTCATAAGAAATTATAAAACCTTTTAGGAATTTAAACAAATCATTGAAAACATCTTTAATTATTCTAAATCATTTATTTATAGATTGAATAAAAAGACTAACATATTATTACTTTGGAAGTATCCATTAAAATCACCAAAAATATATACTCTGCAATTTGATTCATGATAGTTTCTCCTCCACACCTAATCAAATATATATATATATATATATATATATATATATATATATATATATATATATATATATATATATATATATATATATATATGGGGCAATTTATCTATATATATAGAGGGTTGGGGGACCAACTAGATATATTATATCTCCCCCTCCCCTCTTCTCTTAATAAATAAATGAGGGAGGGGTAGTGGTTGCTTAAATTGTATCTCTATAGATAAGGCCATAACTATATGGATACAATCAAAGAAGACAAATTATACATTATATAGGTGAGATAGGCCCCATGTTCTATTCCATATAACTGGATAGCTATAGTTGGTATATTTAAGGGAAGGAGGGTCAATCCATATAGATGTGATATATAGGGGGTTTCATAGAGGGGGAATTTTCACTCTAATCTATAGGGAGATTAGATTAACTATATAAAGTGGGGTAGGGGAGTGACCTCAATCAATATATATAGTCTATATTTGTAGTGCCCTATCTATATATAGGCCCTATCTAAATATAGGCTCTCATCCCTATATATAAATAGTTAAGTATCTAAGCATATAAATATATTATCCAATAATTATTTCATTTTAGAAATAAGACCTATAGATATCTTATCTAGTCATGAGTTGATCTCATAATTAAGATAAAGAGAGGTCGGTATGAGGTTCATGAACTAGATGTAACATATATGATTAGAACTAGACATAGGCAGTATTAATGTCAATGCTTAATTGAGTGACAATTATATAGATTCACCCCAATATATAGCTAATTAATGATGATCATAATCTATGAAGTGGTGTAAGTGGGACTATCTCTATACTAGACCTTTAGGTTATCACCTATCTCTATCTCCCCTAAAGTGGGTCTAGGCATGATATAAATGGCATGAATTCCATAATAGGGGCCCCACTCTTTATATATATTATAGAGATGGATAATATATTCCTTATATATATATATATATATATATATATATTGCATTACTATAGATGTTGGGCACTATTCCTATGTGTGTGTGTGTGTGTGTGTGTGTGTGTGTGTGTGTGTGTGTGTGATTACAAATTAACTCCCCTATTTATCTATATATAAGAACTATCAAGAACCATATATAATTACTCATTAGTAATTAGATATGATACTTAAGATTTTTATATATGGATGGAGTAAAAATTAGCTTTGGTTTACTCTAAAATTGAAGCTATATATTGTAGACACCTAGAAATGGCCACCAATAGCCTTCGACCAGACTTCAAACTAATTCTTACCAACCTTTGAAAATTAAGCCTAAGTATCATTAAACATCATAAATTTCTTTGTGCATGATTAATCAAAGATTAGAATCTTTTTTAAGCATCCCTAATTTGGGTATCATATTGTAAGTAACAAAAACCTCTCACAAATTCATCTCTAATCAACCTATGGCATCATAACATGCAATTTGGCCTATAGATCTATTAAGTAGGGAACTTGTACACTTAAATAAAACATTGGAAATGAAAAATTTATAAAAAAAATTAATTAATAATCTAAACCAAATTAAATGCATATTTGAATTATCCATGTGTAATTATTGAATAAATAAATAAAAGGAAATTAAAAAATATGAAATATCCTAGCTTTTCATGATTACCTTTTATGAGTTATCAAGCCTTTAAAAATATCCAAAAATATCTCACCCATGCCTATTCATTAATAATAATTAATTATTTACACCTTTTAACTGTAATGGGGTTAATTAACTCACTTAGGTTAGGTTTAAACCCATTCCATGTTTAAACTACACTTTAACTCACCTTGAGTTGAGGTTATTTCCTAAGCCTATTGTTAAGCACAAAATATAATGAGGGGGGGGGGGGGGTGAATTAGTATATTTTATATATTTTTCCTTAATTTTATTTCTTTTCTTTGACCACTTAATCACACATTCAAGATATGCAATAAAATTGAAACAATAATTTTCACCACATAAGAGAGAGAGAGAGAGGCACCTGATTTTTATGTAAAAACCCAAAGTGGGAAAAACCATGGAGAACAATCTCAAGTATATGAATGAGAACCAACTCAAAATACAAATTTCATTATCACCAACTTTTAGGAGCACTAACCTCTTTGTCAAGCACCAACACAATAAATATTTGTGAGCACCAACCCATAAGAGCACTAACCCCTTACAAATAATTTGTGAGTACCAACCCACAGGAGCACCAACCCCTCTTGTGTATAAAACACAACTATCTCTCAATATTTCTTACTCAACAAATGACATAACTCTAAAATATCTCCTAATTTTATCTCTTTAAAAACAAATACAAATCATGCACTCTCTTGCATGTTAAAAATGGCTTCTCAAGCCTTTATTTATAGCTATCCAAATGAACTTTGGCATTCACCCTTTGTGACCCTTCAATCCTCATGGAAAATGGCACCAAACGTGCATGACCCTTCATATCCTTACATTTGAAAAGTCATATGGTGACCCTTCATAAGCAAAAACATCCTTTCCTCTCTTGTCTTTATCTTCGTGACTTTTCATACTCCTCAAAGTGACTCTTCATGAGAAAATGCATCCCATTCCTCTTTTATCTTTTACTCCATGAATTTTTTAATTCTCTATGGGCCCTCTTTTGAATTGTATGCAACCAAAAATATATTCATTAATATTAAGTAAATATTATCACACGTTATCCAAGATATGAATATTAAAAACACCATTAAATGCAATGGGGAATTTATCACCAATAATGCTAGACCTTTGACATCAATGATAATATTTCCAATAATCTCCCCCTTTGTCATTGTTGGCAACCTCAAACTGAAACTAACACATCCTAAAACCTACACATACTACCATCTAAAAAACATATTATAACTCCCCCTTACTATAGCAACCTTTACCTTTTATCTGCACTTGTACCTATACCTATTATTTTCCCCCTTCGACATCAATGGCAAAGGGCCTACCTAGAGGTAACAATTAGCTCCCACTATATAGATGCTAAACCTCAATGGCAAGAAGTAAAATAAATTACTCACAACTTCTCTTATAAATACTCAAATGTGTCTTTTGGTAGTGCCTTTCTGAAAATATCTACAATCTACTATGTAGTACTGATATACTCCATCTTAACCTATTGATCTAAAACCTACTCTCTCAAGAAGTGATATCTAATGACAATATGTTTTGTTCTTGAATTCATAACTGGATTCTTTGAAATATTAATAACACTTATGTTATCACAAATAGTAAACATAGATTCATCATATTTTACCTTGATATCTTCCAAAGTTTGCTTCATCCAAAGCACTTGAGTACAACATAAAATTATTGAAATATATTGTAATTTAGCTATAGAAATTGATATTGAATTTTAATTTTTGCTTAGCCATGATACTAATCTATCACCAAGGAAGAAAGCTCTTCCACTTATACTCTTTTTGTCATCCAAGAACCCTACCCAATCTGAATCTATATAAGAAACCAAAGTGAAATCTCTACCTATCGAATACCATAATCTATAATCTAATGTCCCCTTGATATATATGAATATTCTCTTCACTAAATGAACATGACTATCTTTTAGAGATGACTGATATCTTGCAACCATACCTACTACATGCATGATGTCTGGCCTCGATGCTATCAAATAAAAAATACTACCACTCATAGATCTATACAGATATTGATCTATAACAGGTGAATCTTCATCCTTTCTCACCTTATTTCCTATACACATTAGTGTTCCAACTGGTGCACAATCCTCAAAACCAAATTTCTTCAACATTTCCTTAGCATATTTACTTTGAGATATGAAAATTCCTTTATTTGACTAGAATATTTGAAATCTTAAGAAAAATGACAATTCTCCAAGCATAGACATCTCAAATTATTTTTGATTATTATTAGAAAATTAATTTTTCATCTTTTCAATATTTCCTCCAAACATGATATCATCAACATATACCACAATAATCAATTGATGCTCACCTTTTGTTTTGATGTAGAGATTACTATCAACAAATCCTCTCTTCAAATCTTGATTCTGTAGGTACTTATCAAATCTTGCATACCAAGCTCTGGGAGCTTGTTTCATTCCATAAAATAATTTCTTCAATCTACATACATGGATACTAATATTTGAGAGAATAAATTCCTTAGGATACTCAATGTAGACCCCTTATTTTAGATTCCCATTTAGGAAGGCAGATTTGACATCCATCTAAAACACTTTGAAATTTTTAAACACTGCATATACAAAAAACATTATAATAGACTCTAACCTTGCCATTAGTGCAATATTTTCTTCAAAATCTATTCCCTCAATCTTAGTATATCCTTTAGATATTAATCTTGCTTTATTTCTGGTCACTTCTCCATTTTCATTCAACTTATTTCTATAAACCCATTTTGTTCCTATGACATTATGATCTTTTGGTCTAGGCACTAATTCTCAAGTATCATTATTTTCTATCCGATTCAATTCTTCATCCATAGCCTTAACCCAATGCTTATCATATCTAGCTTCAAAAAAAGTACTAGGCTGAATTTTGGATAACAAAGAGAAATTAACTTGCTCAGATTCACTTACCATCATTCTTTTGGTGTGAATTCCTTCATTTATGTCCTTGATTATGTCACTTTCATTATAATTTCTCTGAACATATTTGGAAGGAGATTTGGTATCCTTTTTCTCCTTCTTCTCATTTTCATTTGATTCTTCAAAATCTTCCTCTTCAATGATTTTAGGAATGTCTACTAGATCACTGATTCTTTATGTTCCATCTTCTTCTATCCTGACACTTGCACTTTCAATAATTTTCTTGGTTCTTTTATTATAATATTTATAAGCTTTAATTTTACAAGAATAACTAAGAAATATACCTTCATTTACTCTGGATTCAAACTTAACAATTTTTTCATCGATTCTCATTATAAAGCGTCTACTGCCAAAAACTCTAAAATAATCAATTATTGCTGGTTTGTCTTTCCATAGCTCATAAGGAGTCTTGTCACTATTAAATCTCAATAATTATCTATTATAAATATGCACTATTGTATAAACTTCCTCTCTCCAATATTTATATTTTATCTTGGATTCATTTAGCATTGTCCTAGCCATCTCTTGAACTATTCTATTTTTTCATTCAACTACTCCATTTTGCTATGGAGTTCTAGTTGCTAAATAATGTCTCTTTATTCCTTGGTCTTCAAAAAACTTAATAAATTGATTTGACATGAATTTTCCTCCTTGATCTGATCTTAGACACTTAATCTTTAAACTAGTTTCATTCTTTACTAATGCTTTGAATGCCTTAAAATGTCTGAAAACTTCTATTTTTTTCTTTAAAAACATTACCCAAGTCATATATGAAAAATCATCAATAATCAACATGAAATATTTCTCACCTTGAGTAATTTGAGTTCTCATAGGTCCACATAGATCAGTGTGAACAAGCTCTAGCATTTGAGTGGTCGATTACTCTTTTGTTTTGAACTACCTTCTACCCTACTTCCCATTCTGAAAATGTTCATAAATCATGTCAAATGGCTTTGTAATCTTGTTAGATTTTTGACTACTTGCTTCTTGCTAATGTTGACAATATTTTCAAAAAATTTATGCCCCATTCTCCTATGCAATATCAAAATTTATTCAATTTGACTCAAACAACATCTTTGACCTTTGATGTCTGATAACATATACAAATTATTGCCTATTCTCTAAGCATCTGCAACCAACACATCTGAATATTTTATTCTAATTTCAAAACCTTTTTCATAAAACTTTAGTGTGTTTCCCTAATAACACATTTGACTTAGACTTAAAATATTATGTTTAAGACCTTCTACATACAAAATATTTCTAGTTTTAGTTCTACCATTATCCAAACTTAGTGTACCTTTTCTAGCAATTTTGGTAGTGGTATTATCTCTAAATTTCACTATGCCACCTTTGATCTTCTTCAAGGTTATGAAATTAATCTTGTCTCATGTCATGTGCCTCAAAAATCCACTATCAATGAACCATGGATTTTCTTCATTTCTTTCATGCAAAGCTATCTACACCAACATAGATTTTTCAAGTTGTTTCTTTTGCCATGAACTTGTCTTAGCTTTCTTCTTGATGAATGGAGCCTTGAAAATATGGTCCTTCTTTACTAACTCAAACACGCTTCTATAGTACCAATATATGTGTCCAAAGTTATTGGAATTTTAACATATTATATCCTCTTCATAAAATCCTAACAAAGGAGCAAAAGAGTCATGGCTTCTACTTGACTCTGTATGAATTTCTTTCTTATTTGTAAAATTGTTATCCCTTTTTTGACATTCTATTTTCTTATGACCATATCCATTACAATAAAAGCAATAACCATAAAAATAAGACATGTTTATGTATCTCTAATCTAATTTCCTTTTGTAGCTATATTCCCTCTAGCCTTCTTTATTTCTGATGTCATCTGTATTCTTAACTTCTTCCCTTTTTTATTTCTTCTTTTGTAAGAGCTTTAGCATAGCTCTTTCTTTTTTCCTTGTCTATGAAAGTAGTGACCTCCTCTTTCTCTTTTTCAAATCCAATACCTATCTTATCTAACATTAATATTTTATTTTTTAATATCTTATTCAACATATTAGTGTTATTCTCAAAAAAATTTAATCATTGGCTGCTCTATCATTGATTGTTTTATTTATTTTCTCAAGATTTTATTTTAAAGAATCAATTTCAATAACATACCTTTCACATTATTTACTTACTATTTTCAACTATGCCATTAGATCTTCTTCATTCTTCTTGGATTCTTTAAAGTGTGCTTGTAGATATTCAATTATTTCCTTTGACTCCTTTTCATTTTTCTTGATCTGGAGTTTTAATCTTTGATTCTTATTTTCAAGAGCTTTTAACTCTTCTAAGGCACAAATGAGTTCTCCTTCCAGATTCACTTTAGATTTTTTCCTATTTTTTTTCTCGATCATATATAATTTTTCTTGTGGAGGCATCTTCATGTATGGCCATGAATAGAATCTCTTCTTCTTCTAAATCACTGACTCCTCTATCTTTGGCTGAGCTAAGATCTTTAGAATACAAACTCTTCTTCTCGAAACCCTTCTTGAATTTACCTTTAAAATTATTCTTTGTATCTATACTTTCCTTCTTTATTATCATCATTACCTTTATTTGGGCATTTAGCTAAAAAGTGACCAATCTTTCCACAATTAAAAATTTTAAAAGGTAATTTTCCTTGATATTTACATGTGCCCTTTTTTGACTTGTGAATGAATAGAGATCCATTATCATCTTCATCATCACTAGAACTATCACTTGATTCTTAAATCTTAACCTTATCTTTCTTTGATTTATTAAAATCATCTTCTCTCTTTGAGGATCTATTTTGTTCAGTCTACATCTCATATGCCATAATAATACCATGAAGCTCATCCAGCTTTAGCTTGGATAAATTCTTCATATCTTCAATTGATGAAAATTTTACATCATATCTAAATGGTAGAGATCTCAAATTTTTTTGAACCATAGTTGATTCTTCTAAATTTTCTCTAAGACCTTGAATATGATTAACTATTTAATCAACCCGCAAAAGATAACTTATTATATTTTATTTTTCTTCCATCTTCAAACTATCTTCTGAAAGTCTAAAGCTTAGCTTGCTAAAATTTTCCATCACCTTTATACATATTCTCAAGTTTTACCCAAGTTTTTTGAGTATATTTACATTTCATAACTTTAAAATTTTTTGACTCACATAAACCACATAAAATAACATTTAAAGCTTTAACATTATTTTCACTTGCCTTCTTTTCTACTAGAGTAATTACAAGTGTCTGTGGCTCTTCATATTCCTCCACCACTACTTGCCATATGTCAAATCCAAGGGCCATAAAATAATTCTTCATCCTTATGATCCAAAAAACATAATTCATCTGATCAAACAAAAGTTCCTTATTTGTAGAAAATCCTTCATGTTATCTAGCCATCATATTTTCTAGATCTACCTTCAAGATGTAAAACTTTTTAATAGGGAACCTGCTCTAATACCAATTGTTAAGCACAAAATATATTGAGAGGGGGGTGAATCAGTATATTATATATATTTTTACTTAATCTGATTTCTTTTCTTTAACCACCTAATCACACATTCAAGATATGTAATAAAACTAAAACAATAATTTGTACCACATAAGAGAGAGAGGGACACCAAATTTTTATGTGGAAACCCAAAGTTGGAAAAACCATGGAAAACAATCTCAAGTATATGAATGAGCACCAACTCAAAATACCAATTTCACAAGCACCAACTTGCAAGAGCACTAACCCCTTCACCAAGCACTAACACAACAACTATTTGTGAGCACCAACCCCTTGCAAAGATTTGTGAGCACCAACCCATAGGAGCACCAATCCCTCTTGTGTATAAAAAAAAATTATTTCTCAATGTTGCTTACTCAATAAATGATAGAACTCTATAATATATCCTACTTTTCTCTCATTGAAAACAAATACAAATCATGCACTCTCTTTCATGTTAAAAATGGCTTTTCAAGCCTTTATTATAGCTTTCCAAATGACCTTTGGTATTCACCCTTTATGACCTTTCAATCCTTATGGAAAATAGAACTAAACTTGCATGACCATTTATATCCTTGCATTTGAAAATTCATATGGTCACCCTTCATAAGTTAAAGCATCTTTTCCTCTTTTTATCTTTATCTTGGTGACTTTTCATATTCCTCAAAGTGACTCTTCATGACAAAATGTGTCCCATTCCTCTTTCATCTTTTACCCCATGACTCATTGACTTCTCCATGGGCCCTCTTTTGACTTATGCACAACCAAAAATATATTAATTAATATTAAATAAATATTAACACACATTATCCAAGATGTGAATATTAACAACACCATTAAATGAAATGGAGACTTTATCACCAATAATGATAGACCTTTGACATCAATGACAATATTTCCAACTCCAATAAATTTAAGCCTTTAGCTCTTCATTTAGAGAGCTTAGATGGAGTAAAATTATAATGTAGGTTTTGTAGAAATAATGAAAGTAATAGTGTTATAATTCCAAAACATTGATCCAATCCATCAAGCAATCATCAGCTAAAAGACAACCATAGTGCCAAGGAGAGAAGGAGCAAAGAAAACTCCATTACCAAAGACTATTTAAGCATAAGCCAAGTAAGTCACACAAAAAATCATTTGGATCATTTAAGGAAGGTAAAGGATTGATGAGTAAAAAATAATAGGTTGAATCTTGTTCCCATTGAGGTAGGTGCACAAGTATTTTATTAATAAAAATGCTTGTAGACCTGCCTCAGTGGACACAAGATTCAACCTCGTGTTTTTTACCTATTAGTGGTATCAAAGAATGGTAATTGGGAGCACAGTGAATCCAAGTGAAGGACAAGGTGAAAAATTCATTCACATGGAAATAAAGAGGTCTCTATGAAGTTAAATTAGTTATCAATTGAATAATAGAAGGTATGCCTTTGATAACTTTAGTTGGTCTAATGTTGAAATTTTGAAAAATTAAATAAATTATTTAATTTTTCAAATATTTTTACATTGATCATGAGTAAATTTGAAGTAAAATAAGCCTATGCATTGGTACTTTATATCCATCTCCCTAGATAGCTCTTCATGCTCATACAACTCAAATCCTTAATTCTAAATGTTTTTAAAGCATTGTTTTTTATCAATAAAATTAAAAAAACCTATTTTAAACCAAAAATGCCATTTGTATGGCCTTTTATAACTTGGAAACCTTTGTGTCAATATAATATATATACATTTCTTTTTTGGCTCAATCTATTTAGTTTTTATCTATAAATAATTGCTTAAATGCCAAAAACCATTAACAAATGCATCTGAGATGAAATTTGGATTATAGTTTTAAGTTGTACGGCCCATTTTTGCCCTAGTATAACCTCTCAACATTGAAAATCTTCCAAAATCTTCTATAGATCATCAAAATCCTTCAAATTAGGTTTAAACTATTGGAGTTTGCTTGTTATATATCCTTATATAAATTTGTATGGCCTAATGGAGGACATAAAGAATAGAAGTTTTTTGCAAGTTAGCCATAACATCCCTATGGTGTTGGAAGCTTTAGGCAAAGTAAAAATTTGAATTTTGTAAAGTTTTTCCATAGTCTTTTCAAAAATTTATATTTTTGTTGGGTCTCAATGAAGCCAAGACTATTTTTAGAAAAATTTACCAGTTTTTTCATTTGCGAATTAATTATTTCCATGCCCATGTAATTTGTTTTTATTTTACATAGAAAAAATTAGCTTCGTGTGTGTGTGTGTGTGTGTGTGTGTGTGTGTGTGTGTGTGTGTGTGTGTGTGTGTGTGTTTGTGTGTGTGTGTGTGTGTGTGTGTGTGTGTGTGCTCGTGTGTGTGTGCATGTGTGCGTGTGTTTAAGACTTGTGCATGCTCTTAGAGAAAGTGCATGGGCTATTTTTGTGAAATTATTTGAAAGAGAGAGGTCAAGGGTTTCAATATTCCTTTTGGAAGAATATGTTTAAACTTGTTATATGATTTTTCGAGGGAATATTCTTTTTTAAGTTTTTTATATGCTTTACAATTCATAAAAAGCATATATGATTGTAAAAACATGAAAAGTAGTCAAAAAATTGTAATAGAAGTGTTTTCCTTTTAATTATGGTAAAATAAGGGTGTACTTGGTGAAATAAAGTTGTATTTTGGAGAAATAAGGGTGTAATTTTTGATTTTATGGTGTGGCTATGTGCAAAACCCATAAAAAATCTCTTTTTTGCTCTACGTGGAGGTTAAGTGGAAAACCCCATAGAAGCAATGTCTTGTGCAAAGTACTATTAGTGAGTGTGGTGTTTATTTACTTTGTTGCATTTATTTTGCATTGTGTCACACTTTTATTTATTGCACTTGCATTTCATTCAATATACCAAAGATTCAAAATTTCCTTTCAGATGGTGATAGATTAATGATAATTATTCATAGTGGAAACATTTGATGAAAGCTTCATTAGTTTTTAATGAGTTATGGGATATTGTTAAGAATGAAAATATCACATTGTATATAGAACAAGATAAAATTGGTGCATTTAATCTACATGATTCTAAGGCCTTATCTCTAATCAAGTGTTGTTATACTCATGATACTTATATACATAGTGAAAATTATCCTCATAGTTACACTACATGGAAAACATTATCTAATTTGTGTGATAAGAAACCTAAGCATAAGAAGATAGAAATTCATATGCATTTGTTTACTTTATCATTAGAGGAAGATGGGGATATGGGAGAATACATGTCTAACTTTAATAATATTTTTACTAAGTACACTAAGGCTAGTTTTGGAAAACTAGATGATGATTTCATAGTAACTGCTACACTGAAAGGACTACCTATGTCCAATATGAACTTTGTAGAAATGTTGCATGTCTCTAAAAATATCATAGGCTTCACTTTTGATAATTTATCTAAGTTGATTTACAACATTAATTTTCTCTACCCAAGAAATCCTATAAAATCAAGGAATCCCATCTTTCAGAGTCTATACCTCGTTCATCTTCTTCTGGTCAAAAAAACAATAAAAGAATAATTATAGAGGGGATTGAGGTTATACAGGGGTCAAATATAAAAAATTAGGTAAATGTTATTCACATAAAAAATAATCTATCCATTCTCATTGAAATGAGACAAGTGATAGAGGACATGGTCACAAATCTTATAGATGCAAAGGTCGAGGTAGATCATGCATTCAATATCATAGATGTGGGAATTTTGGTCACATTGTCTCTCAGTGTAGGATTCCCTTTGACAAAATTTAGAGGCCACAAAAAGTGACTAAGTCTAACTCTACTCAATATGTTAACCATCATTATGATGATTCCAATAATGTTTCTCATGAATCTGCATTCACTACTTTAGGACACATTGATTATATGGAATATGAGTTAAAATATGAGCTCATATATGTATGGGTTTTAAATACAAGAGAAACAAAACATTTGACATTTAGGTGAGACTTATTTTGGACTTTCAAAGAAGATTCTCTCTCTCTATTTTCCTTGGAAGATAAGTCTATGCATAATCCACTAGGACTTGGGTCTATTAAGATTCTTCTTTCTAATGGTTCTATAAAATACTTGGAGAATGTTTGGTATGTTCACACATTGAAGAAACATCTTCTTTCTTTTGTAACTATTTGAAACAAAGGTTATCAAATTTTGATTGAAAATGGGCTTATCTATATAAATTCAATGAAGGATGGAAATTTGGTTATGTTTCATTGTAAACTGCTTCCCCCCACAATGGAACTTGTGGTAGTTATTAACACAGCTATAGGTATTATGTCTACACAATGGTTACAGCATGTCTGCAATGTAAATTTCAATGTTCACTCTTTACTGAACTTGTAGAGATATGGTATGGTGAGTGGGTTTCCCACTTTTTGAAAAGATATTACTCTTAGTGAATCATGTGTTTTGGGAAAATAGAATCTGAAAAAATTTCCTAACAATTATTTATAGAGAGCTAACAGATGTCTATAGTTAGTTCATAGTGATGTATGCGACATGACAAAGTCATCTATTGGAGGGTGTAGATATATTATGTTATTTATTGATGATTTTTATAGGATGAATTGGGAGTTTTTCATGAAAAACAAATCAAAAGTTTTCACTAATCTTATTTATTGGTTACACTTAGTTGAAAAATAAAAAGGTTCACACTTCAACACTCTTTGTTTAGATAATGGTGCTGAGTATACTTTGAATGAGTTTTTAGATTATTGTTGGGATCATGGAATTCATCAATAATATAATAATGCTTACTCTCCATAATATAATGGAGTATCTAAATGAATTAATAAAACTTTAGAAGGCATAATATGAGCTATATTTCACTATAAAAAGATTGATGATAAGTTTTGGGTAGAATCCATTGGGACTACAATGTATTTGAGAAATAGATCCCCCATAACTGCATTTTTGGGACAAATTCCATATGAGGTTTGGTATGGGTTTAAACCAAAATTTAAACACTTGAAACTTTTTTTATGCCTTTATTTTTCTTTAGTTCCCACTAAACATAGAACCAAGTTGGAACCATGAAGTCAAAAATGCATCTATTTGGATATTAAAAAAATAAAAAGGGGTATCACTTGATTACACATGATACAAGCAAATTCATAGTGAGTTTGGATATAGTATTTGAGGAATTTTTTACTATGAACACTATAGATATTGATTCTTAATTTGACAGGTTAGAGAGGAAAATTTCAAACTGTGATAAGGGATTGAATAATGAGAGCAATTCTCCAAGGTTGTGGTATGAGACTCATATCCCTTCACTTTCCTATTCTTCATCTACTAGTTCACAGGTTGACTTAGAAAATGTTGAAAATTATCTAAGTCTTCCTTTGAATGGTGCACATGATGAAAATTATAGTGTTCTTGATTTAACTAATTTGAATATTTATCCAAAATGGACTCAAAGAATTTTTTTTGACTTGAAAGTAAATGAAGTTGGTTTAAGAGGTCCCAGGAGTTATCATAAATAGGTAAACTATGTAATGGTTGTTACTACTTCTTCCATTGATCCATCTACTTTTTAGGAGGCATCTATTGAACATGTTTGGCAATAGGTAATGAAAAGTGAGTATGATGCAATACTTAGCAATAATACTTGGGTTTTGGTTAATCCTCCTCCACATGTTCAACCCATAGGATGTAAATGGGTTTATAGGGCTAAGTATAAATCAGATGGCTCCATTGAAAAACATTAGGCAAGACATGTTATGAAAGGCTATATGCAACAAGAAGTTATTGAATATGAGGAAACATTTGCACCAACTGCCAAATGGCACACTATTCATATAGTACTTGCCTTAGCTACATATAATGTTTGGAAAGTACATCAGATGGATGTTAAAAGTGTTTTTTTGAATGTTTATTTACAATAAGAAGTGTATCTGAAACAACCTCTAGGTTTTGAGAAAGTGGGTGCAGAACACAAAGTGTGTAAATTAATAAAATCATTGTATGGGCTCAAATAGGCACCTAGGGCTTAGTATGAGAAAATGGATCCATAATTGAAGACAATTGGTTTTAAATGTAGTGAATCTAATGATACTCTCTATTTTTGAATGCATCATAAGAAACTAGCATTTCTAGTTCTCTATGTCAATGACTTATTTATCACAGGAAATGATGAAAACCATAACAAGTCTGTGAAGAAGGAATTAAAAGATGTGTTTGAGATGATAGATCTTAGACTTCTTCACTACTATCCTAGCATAAAAGTAACTCAAAAAGAGCATAGTATTTTCATTTCATAAACTAAGTATATTTCTTAGTTATTAAATAGGTTTGGCGTGAGTGACCACAAACCTACCCTCATTCCCATTGAAAGTATCTTGAGATTGTCTAAGGATGATAGTAGTGACTTTTTTGATGGTACCAAATGTAGAAAGTTAGTGGGAGGTTTGATATATTTGATTAATATCGAGCCTGGTATATCATTTTTAGTTGGAATTCTATTTAGGTTTATGCATGAGCTTAGTTAAATTCATTGGCATGATGTAGCAAAAGAGTACTTCATCACCTTTAGGGAATGAAAAATTATGGCCTTGAGTACCACTGAAAAAAGAACTTCAAACCTTTTAGGTATTGTGATGCATATTTTGGTGGATGTGTGGATGATAGAGTGTCCACAATAAGATACACTATGCATATGTGTTCAGCTACTGTTGCTTGGTGTTATAAGAAGTAGGATATAGTGGTAAATTTATTAGTAGAATCAGAGTACATTTCAGCATGGAATGCTTCTAGCTAAATTGTTTACTTACAATGTATTATTGAAGATCTTTATATTTCTTAGATTACTTCTACACAATTATATATTGATAATCAAAGTGAAATTAAGGTGTCAAAGAATATATTATTTGATGCCAAAACAAAACATATAGATGTCAAATATAATTATTTGTGAATTTTGGTGGTGCAGAAAGAACTTGACCCAGTATATTTCCTGACTAGTGATCAGATAACTGACATTTTTACTAAACCCCTTAATAGAAACAAATTTGAAAAATTTAGAAAATTACTTGGCATGCATCGAAAGACTCGACTTTGGATCATAAGGGGGTTTATTAGGATTTATTCCAAAGTCTTAACTTATTTTAGGATTTTGATATGTTCGATTAATTAATAAATGTAAATGGGGCATGATTATTTCATAAAGACACCCCCATAAATAATTAAGTTAGTTTTACTTAGAGTTTTAGAGTTAATATTTAAACCACCTTTGAGGTGAAACTCCCATAGATAATTGGTTATAGGAGTTAGTTGGTTTTTACAAGTTCTAGGTAAAAGCTATTTATTTCATGTGTGTCTTTGTAAAAGGGATAATGGAGTATTGACACCCTTTTCTATATATTGTTTCATTTTGATTAATAAAATTATTGTGAACCTACCTCAGTGGGCACAAGATTCAACCTAGTATTTTTTCACCTATCAAGGATTTGGTATTCTTTACATTTTAGTTATGTTTTCGATTAGTTTTGTTCATTAAGCTCCCATTATGATCTAGGAAAGTAAGTTTTATCATGTTAATGTGTTTTTATTCAAGTTTTGTTACTTGTTATAACACTTGATCTAACCTCCCATCTTAGATTCCTTCATCACAAATAGCACGCCCAGTGGGACATATACCCCAAAAAGTTGCTATTAAATCCTTATAGATAATTTTACTAATGATTTTCATGTCAAGATTTTATCTTCCTATCCAATGAAGGTGATAATTTCAAGTTAAAGGATGTTTTCTAGAAAAATCATGAGTTTGCTCTATATGATAACAATTTTTCTCTCTAAACAATAATGCTACAACTTACATAGTTGTTATTTTATCTTTGTTTTTGTGGTTTTGTGCTTAACTACTATGGTTTAGGCTAAAATTATATGTTCGTAGGTGGTAGTTTTAACATTATAATACCATGTATTTAAAATCATGATATCACAAGATCATGACTTCATGAATCATGATTTTGCCTAATAGTTGTTATTTTACAACTAAATTTCTAGTGGTTAAGCTATCCATCATGGTGAAGTTGAAATATTACAACTCTAAAATTTGTGATTTTTCCATACTAGTTATGTTTTTGCATATAGAGTATCAATTTTACAAGATATACTCTATTTCCTTGATATTTGCATTATTGCACTCACATTTACATTTTTATAGAGTTGTAGTTTTGCTCTATATATTTGTGGTTTTTATCTATGTAAACTTGAGATCTAAATTTAAAAAGTGATTTGTACATCCATGAAAGTTATTATAATAAAAAGGACCCTCTAAAATTTTATTATAACCTAAAGGACATGAGGGAAAATTTAAAACACTTTACATTTATAAAATTAACATTTCGATTAGTGTTTTAATAATCCTTTTGTTTAAAGTCATCTTTGATTTTGTCAAAGTTTTTAAAAAACACATGACAAGGGGCCTAAATTTCATTCATGTTTCATTTTTGTGCCTAAAACAAATTACTAAGTCTTGAACATTTGATTTTAAGTTCTTAAAAAGGAACCTAGGTGATTTGTATTAAGTTTATTTACGAAAATTCTTTCAAGTTTTTCAAATTTAAGCCAAGGGGCTAAATAACTTAATCAAATATTTCATTTGGTGCACAAAATAAACATTCACTTAGATTTAACTTTTTTGAACGTTTTCATTACTTATTTGTTTATGTGTGCAAAATTAAGAGTGTGTATTCTCTCCCCCCATCCCCTATAGGGAACATGGGTAACTAAAACTACCTTTTCACTTGCAATTTGTGCCTAGTCTAATGCATGGAAATAATTTTGTATAGGATCTCCCCAAAACTTGTATGCTTGGGGTCATCTAAAAACAACCTCTAAAGTCTATCCACTTAGTCTTTTCTTTCATGAAATTTGGCTTGTGAAGGGATGTTTGTAACTTCTTCATGAGTTCTTTAGGGAAGCATTAACCTAGGGTTTTATATCTCGATAGTGTTTTAACCCCACTCCATGTTAGGGTACAAAAATCAAGATACACATACTAAGAGAGATATGGGGTTGAGTGGCTAACCTCTCATTTCATAATGAAAAATTGAATTAGGTCTAGTTAACCAATGGATTCCACTAAGTAGTACATAGATGGAATCACTATGCAAAGGAATAAACCATTTTATAGTATGTTAATTGGTATGAAATTGATTGAAATGTTGTATTTATAAAAATTAGTCATGCTTTAGACCATCTATACAATCATAATTTTATTTTGTTGACAAATCCACTTATCATAGAGTATTTTTGATTCATGGTGAGTAACCTGAAGGTCTATGTCACCATACAATCTCTTGGGATAAGGGTGGGTGTAAAATACCCTACCACTTCATGTGATTTTATTTTTGGATTAACAATTAAAATCCTCCCAAGAGAACACATATAGATGGATTTAAATAATACAATGCAACCTTATTAGTTTAGGGCTTAGAATAATATACTTAGTTATATTTGGTCTTTTTCCTTTATTGATTGGTCTTTTGAATCTAAAAACCATTTGTGTATGTTTATTCCATACCAAAATAATTCTTGTGTCCACATTACTCTATTATTTTAGGAGGCATTATGACATCCATTTGACAACATTATTTTTACCTTAAAATTTATGTCAAAAACATTGTGAGCCACTTGATTAAAATGGGTAATGTTATGACTCCCAAATCATTTCAAGTTTGTGACTTGGAGTCTTAGAAATGAACCAATGTTTACATATTTTTAGATTGATAACATCATTATGATGCTCAAATTGTTTTAGAGACTTTTCTTGTATCCAAGTTTCACATTTGAAACCAAATCCATGTGTGCCTTTATGGTCATTGTCTAGTGTTGTTATGCCCTTCAATTTTTTCTAGCTTGTTTGGTCAAAAAGCCTAATTTTGCTAAGTTGAGTTTTTAATTCAATTTTACAAGTTTGAATTCAAACATTAATTGGTTTATTTTTATGGGTCATATAATTAGGGATTATATAACTATCTTTATCTTTTAGGTTACATAACTTAGGTTAATTCATTACCCAAATTTGAAAACTATTTATTTATACCATCATTTGGGAGAAAATATTCTATCTTCAAGTGTCTTTTGTTTCATTCCCCATACAAGTTTGATCAAAGTTTATGTCTAAATTCAAGTGCCTTGTCTATAACAAAGTGTTCCAAGTTTGTTAAATCAAATCATCCTTTTCTTTAGAGTGTAACTTTTGATGTCTAGTTTGGCCAAAAGCCCTAGTACATGCCTTTTTTTGAGCATAGCTTTTGACTTCATGTTTAGCCAAAAGACCTAGTGACCTTTAATTTTCCTAGTTTAGACCTATTTGGACCACCTTGGACCTAGATTTTGGCATTTTCTTTTTAGTTCATCCATTTGACCTTTTTTTCTGAGATGTTTAAAGTTAGACATTTAACATTAGATTATTTTAGACCAAGTTTTATCACAGACCATTTTGGAGATACAAATCCATCCCCTTGACCAAGTTAGACCAATTTGAATCTTTTTATGTTTATATACATTTTTTTTTATAGTTTATATAACTCTAATCCCCTCTTGTTGTGAATTTTACCATATATTTGACCATGTTTCACTATACATGTAGTGGTGTCATGTATAATCTAAGATATAGTAATGTTATCACATAAGAGGACTTTATTCAAGACCCATATGGAGATGATTTCATTTGTGAGATGGATCCTTATCCACCTTATAACACTTAATTGGGGGAATATAGTCAATATCCTTTATCATATTATTTGGTCAACATGCCTCCATACTTGGAATGAGACCAAGAATAAATAGCCCAATATTTTGTTAGTGCACCTTCAATTGTAGAAATAAGTCCAAAAAACCTTATTACATTAGAATTCCATTCGATTATGACCCATAATTTTTTATCATCACTTTCTTGCAAAAAGGATGAGTCTTAATTAGATCCATAGAGGTAGGGGATAAGTTTCTGACAGACTTTCACCATGAAAACATTCCAAGTCTAGTCAGAGGGCCTTATAACATGCCTTATAATCAAACCAATGAATAAGCCTCTTCTAGAAATCCTCACACTATAGTGATGATGTTATATTAGGACCATCATATGCTTATCATAGGGAAAGGCCTCATAGAGGATTATTTAATATAGAAGTAGACAACATACCAATCATATTTGAACCTAGTATGCAATTTTAATAATATGACCATGTCAAATGCTCCTCTTATTGAGTTATCTCCTTCAAAAAAAGTTTTAATTTATTTAAAATCCAAAGAGAATTATGGTATATACCCATTTGTATAAATCACTTCAATAGGAGACATGTTCAATAACCCCACTATCAAAGAAGTGTCTTCTATTTTAATGTAGCACAATGAGCCAAACATAGTGGACAATGTGCAAGCAACATCCAATTGAGACCAAAGTGGTATAAATGCATAAACACATAGTCCAAAACAAAATTTGGCTTTAGTTAACACCATGAGTGATTCAAAAATATAGGGGTAAGGAACTTCTACATCCCAAATTCAACCATCTACCTCTAATACTCAACCAACTACCTCTTCTAACACATAACAATAAGGATTAAGTAGTTAAGTAATGAATAGTACCATGCCTCAACAAAATGTGAAAATGTTACTCCACCATAATAGGTGATGAGAAACATTTCACAATAATACACACCATCTAACCTACACACACAACATAGATAAAACATTTTGCCACCTCAACAGGGGGAAACTAATGTTCCACCTCACTAGGTAGTGATGATCATACCTCTTCAGTCACAAACCAACATGCTAGTACAATCATAACTGATGTCTAATAAATATTTTATAAGTATTTTTCAATAATAAATTCCAAACCTTTAACATGAATCTAAATCCCAACAAGGATTTGCATAGCTAAGAGGTTATAATTTACCTAAGTACCAATTTTATTTCATGCAAAACATGCCACAAGTTTAATGATATGACCTTATTTCACAAGTTTCCCTTGATCAACAAGGTTTTTCTAGTCAACAACAAGTCCCTATTCAAACTCAACATGTATAATATAGCCATATTCCTCCATCTCAATCATAATTTCCCCAAAACCAAACCCATATACCTAATCCTAACCAAAATATCACATAATAGTGTGTGAAATTTAAAAAATCATACCCTAACCCATGCATACATATTCTTGATCCATTTCTAAATCAAATCAACATCCCCCAACAAATGCCTCCACTATACCCCAATAAAAGTAATCTACTCATGGCTGCCTAGCCTTTACCTCAAGCCAAAGTTTTAACCAATTTCCTATCCATAGAATTATAACAAATGAAGGATGTAATTTCCACCATATGAGCTAGGAAATAGACCAAAAATTTAATGTTAGATGATGTGTGTTCTTACACCTTCAACATGGAGTCTTTGCAAATACCATTTCCTTTAGGGTATCAACCACCAAAATTTGATAAATACAAGGGGAAAGGTGACCCCAAGACCCATTTAGTGGAATTATTTGTTTCTTGCCAACCTATAATGACATATACCTTTTACTATTATTTCTAAAGAGCCTAACATGTTAAGCATTGGAATTGTTTTTGAAATTACCCAAGAATTCAATTTCTGATTTTGATGATCTTTTAGACAAGTTCATGCAACACTTCTATTATAATCTCAAACATGAGATTTAATTTTTATATTTGATGCAAGACAAATAAAATGCCAGTAAAAAATTCACAAGTTATTGACAATGATGGAGAGCCCTTGTGAGCTGATTCACCCATAATCTACCAAATAATCAACTAGTCATTGTGTTCACCAAAAATTTGCATAGTGAAATATCTTAAAATCATGAATTGTAGTGTGCTCATACATTTAAGAAAATCATTGATAAATCTTTGTTGATATAAAGATAAATTATTAAAAAAATTATAATTAAACCTACCTCGTCAAATTAGAACAATGGCCAAAATTAGAACCAAGTCTAAGCACAAGTGTCACAACAAACCTAGGATAACAATTATGATAAACCCAAGTATTTCAATCCCAATAAGAATTTTTTGGTAATAGATTAACTTAGTTGAAACATGTAAAAATGATGCAAACACCATATTCACAACCTAAGATGTGTATACAAATTACTCCTAACCAACAACCTATTTAGCAAATGCAACACATGAAACAACCTAGACTAGCCAACAAATGCAACAACATATGCCTTTGTAAAACCCTCCTCCAAAGAGAACCATGCCTACTCATCATGTATTTAGTAACCTTAGAAAACCCATTTAATACATGTTTTTCAATCTCGATGCAACTAATCTATTTAATTGGCCTATTCCAAAGCACTATCATGAAGGCATTAACTAAACATATTGGTATAGTCAAAATGAATTGCGTATCATTGGGTTAATGGACATAATTTTCATCATTGTATGCAAATTAAAAATTTGATAGATAATATGTTAGAAAATGCTTAGACCACATTGGATTAGGGAGATTACACATCAAATCTGAACCTCAAGTATTTATCAAAACCCTTTTCCCCAACATAATAATCAACAACAATAGCAACAACACAAATAAAGTCTAGCATGAAAATAATATTAACAACTAAGTCAAAACCCAAAAAACCAATAGAAGAACCAACAACATTATATAAATGTATGCAACTAAGGTTAGAATGATGATAACAACCACCATACCTATAATGCAGTTACACATGACTACAACAAGGTTTTATGCCATATTTAGGGATGTTAAATTTCCACTATTTCCATCAATTTGTGACCTAATACCAATCATATAAGAACATTGCTAATAATTACTAATCAACCAACCCATGATAATGATCTTTCCTTGACTTGGGACTTCATATAAGTGTACTAGTAGGTTGAGGTTCCCACTTTTAGAACTTATATCAATAACTCATCATTAACCCATGACCATGTACAAGTGCATCAAAAATCAAGATTTATCATATCTGGTCCCCATCCACCATTATTTACTAGAAACAATGGTCTTGTATCTAACCCTAATTGTGTAATCAAAACTCAATGGTTAGATATTACCATACTAAGCCCACAAACATCTACCACTTTACCCATCTAACCAACCATTCTAGCTAAGAATAAGCCATTTACCCTTATATATGAAAATACATTTGATATTGTGGAATAATTATAGAATATTCCTACACAAATATTCATTTTGTATTTGTTTTGTATGTCCACAATCCATAATAAAATATTGACAAAGTTCTTTAGGCAATCCCAAGATCCAAATGACATATCTCCAAACAAATTTTATGATTTGGTTGGGAACCTAGCTCTAGGCTAATAATTAACCTTCTACAAAATTGATATGTCATCCCTTGGCCCTCAACATAATAATCCATTGTACATAAAAGTTATCATAATGCATCACAAAGTGAAATGTGTCCTCATAAATAATAGATCAGGTTTCAATATTATGTCTTTAAAGCTCATTAAGCTTCTCAGGTACATGAAAACCAACTTGCATCCATAAATAATCACAATCAAAGACTATGACAATGAAGAATGGGAATCACAAGGCACCATCAATTTGTCAGTTATCATTAGGCCCTTGAGCCATAATACACTATCTAATGTTTTAGACCTTGATTTATGATATAATATGATTTTGGGTAGACCTTGGATACATGAAATTTGTTCAATCCCTTTGACATTACATCAGTTTATTTTTTTCCCTTGTTCTAGTATGGAGGTCACCATCCATGGATATTTATATCCATACAAACATTTTAATCATTTGGAGGTTGAGTAATAAAGATATAACTATTATTTTGGCCTTAATCTAGTTTCCAAGAATGACAAGGGAAAATAAATACTTGTTGATTCACTAGGGGCCAACTTCATTGACCCTAACACCATTGATTCACTTTCCCACATGCCACCTCTTGAAATGTCTAATCATTATACCATCCCAGTTAATGGCCTAAGAGAATATTTGACCCATGATACATTCCACATTACCAAGCTTCCATAGAACCCCATGTCCTTTGGAAGACTAAATTCCAAACCACCTTGTATAGAATGGAAACAAAAGGGCAAAGCCAAACTGTATAGTCCAACACCTATAATTTTCATATCGACTTCTAGCCAAGAAAAGGACCCACTTGAAGGTGATAAATCTTGGTTGTATAATGACAAACTAGCTGATTGTTATATCAATACCAAGTATCCTTTTTCAAATAGAATCATGGAGAATCATGCCAATGGAAGAGGAGGCCTTAGGATAAGTCAATAGGGTCCATTTGAGCCAATTTATACCACTCAATAAAAAGGAACATATGGTCTTGGATTTAAATTGGATGGGGCTGACCCCACATATCTTATTTGAGTTTTATTGCCAAAGAATAGTGACAATGATGCTGAAAGTGAAGCAGAGTCTGATCATATCCTTTTCAATGAATTTTCCAATACCAATTTATTTGACACTAATGCCATTTGTATCCTTAGACTAGTTATTTATCATAACCCACTTCCATTATATTATCCTTAATTAATAAACTAGGGAAAACAAGAATCAACAATTCCAGTCAATGAGTTTTAGAATGATGAGGCCTTCTATGATTTTCTAGTTTTTAGGGACAATGTTTCATTAGGAGACCACGAATAAGGGTTCTTAGTCAATTTGGATCTTGTAGCCTATTTTGGAGAATAGGTGAATACCCTTAGCCAAAAACAAATAAATAAAACATTGAGGTCCTAAAGTGAAAACCACTTTGAGGCACTTTTATACCAAGGAAATAATAAAGAGAAAGGCTAGTCTAGTGGTGAAAACCTATTTTAGATGTCATTAGATAGGGGTGTTCAAATTTCATCAAACATAGCTCAAGAGACCACCAATGATGAATTTTCCTATGGGTCTGAGTTTAGTCTTGAAAAGCAATAATATTTAAATCAAATCATCCAAGGGTTTCCAAAAATATGTTTCACATGGTTGTCCATACCATTGGGGGATTATGATTCATCATGCCTAGGAGAACTTGAGGAGCCAGTCCTAATAGAGGAATCTATTATTACAAACCAATTCAAATCTTTGTTGACCATTATGTAAGATGGTTCGACCCTTCTAGTGGAAGAAAATACATAAGTTAACATCATGACTCTAGATGACTCAAAATGTATCAAATTAGGTGTGCCCCTCACTAAGGAGGAACATGGAGTCTTTATCACCCTTTTGAGGTAATTTATTGATATATTTACCTAGGCCTATTCCAATGTACATAGTTTGGACCCTACCTTATTTATACACCACCTTGTGGTACATCCTAATTCCAAACCTTTGAAACAAAAATTATGAAATATTCATCCTTGCATTATTGTATTAGTGAAGAAAGAGTTATAAAATATCTTAGAAGTGAGATGTATTTGGCCAATCGCCTACTTAAAGTGGATCTCTAATATTGTGCCAATCAAAAAGAAGCTAAAAGGAATCAAAATCTATACTAATTTTGAAGACATAAATAAAGCCTACCCTTGGAATGAATTTTCTCTACCTAACATTGACATGATTTTCAAATCCATTGTAGGTTATGAAATGATTTCACTGATGGACAGGTTCTCAGGGTATAACCAGATCCAAATTACACTAGAAGGCCAACACAAAACAACCTTCACCAATCCATGGGGAATGTTATATTATCAAGTTATGCCATTCAGCCTTAAAAATGCTAATTCCACTTACCAAATATCCATGAACATTGCATTTCACAATATGATGAATGATAGTGTTGAAGACTACTTTGATGAAATACTAGGTAAATCAAAGACTAGGTCTGATAATTCAATAACATTGAGGAGGATATTTGAATGAATACATGAATATAATGTTAGGCTAAACCCCAAGAAGTGTGTTTTTGGAGTTACTTTAGGCAAATTAATTTCCTTCATTATTTATCATCGAGGCATTGTACTCAATCTATCTAAAGTATGACCCATTACAAAGATACCACCACTAACCAATTTGAAGTAGCTCCACATTTTATAAGGAAAAATACAATCTATTATACACTTGATTTCTCACTTGGATGACAAGTTCCACCCATTTACACACCTCCTAAAGAAAGGTGTAACATTTCATTGGGATAATGAATGTTAGAAAGCTTTTTAGTACTTGAAGGACTATCTAGTAAATTTGCCTATTTTTATTTCCACCAATGTCGAGAAAGCCATTCCTCCTATACCTATTAGCTATAGATAAAGCCCTATGGGAAATTCTATCTCAACATGATGATAATTAAAAGGAACATTCCATATACTATTTAAGTTGTACATTGGACATGTATGAGCACAATTATATGTATATTGAAAAGGCCAATTTAGCTATGGTCTTCATAGCTCAAAAACTGACATTATATGTTGAAAAATAAGATCATGGTTATTTCCAATGTAGATATTCTCACATATATTTTATTTAAAATACCCTTACAAGTTTGTATGGCCAAATATATCATGCTTACAATGAGTTTTAGATAGAATATGTCAACCAAAAACCCATCAAGGGGCAAGTTCTTGTAGAAAAACTTGTTAAAGCACCCCTTGCAAATAAAGAGATGATAACACTCTAATTCCCATAAGAATCCATCATGACCATCATTGAAACACCTCTTGAAGAGTAACACTAAAAGATTTATTTTAATGGATCATTCACTACACATGGATCAAGGGCAAGCCTTTTATTCACTACATGACAGGAGGATCTAATCCATAAATCATTTAGGATCAAATTTCCTTGTACCAATAACATGGTGAAATATGAATAAATTATTTTAGGGATTTGAAAAGTAGTATAATATAACATACATCATCTTTAGGTTTATGGTGATTCTTAGTTAACCATCAATTAGGTTATAGACCATTTTTAGACTAAGTATGACAATTAGTTCTATACGAGGCCATGGTCAACACTCTCAAATAACCTATTTCCACTATCCAATTCAAACATATACCAAGGGATAAAAATAAAACAATAGATTCCATGACCACCATTGGATAATTTATTTGACATACAGATACAACCACAGAATACCAATCTCTCATTGAAAATCTAGTAGCACCATCTCATGAAACTATTACTATAGTAATAATCTCTGATACTATTGGTCCTAACTCTATTTGATATTCAAACCTTTACACCTATATTCATGAACAAATAATTACGTTATACCTATCCTACAAATAATCCAAAGACTTTATCTACCATGCTACACGTTATGCCTTACTCAAATC
The DNA here is from genome assembly GCA_037957365.1 of Torreya grandis. Classification (NCBI taxonomy): domain Eukaryota; kingdom Viridiplantae; phylum Streptophyta; class Pinopsida; order Cupressales; family Taxaceae; genus Torreya; species Torreya grandis. The sequence continues at coordinate 723,773 of JARHVA010004813.1, forward strand.
AACCCTACACCATTATAATTTAGATGGAACTATAATTCATTATTTAATTTTATCATAATAAACATTAGTGTTACAATAATTTCAAAAAGGAGTATGTGGAGCCCACACCATTAGGGAAATATTATCCAAAAAGATCTTATGTACTAGCTATTATTGGCAACCATGGATGTATATGTAAATGCTTATGTGAAAAGATGTGATAAATGTCAATGGCATACCAATATGATTCATGCCCTAACGAAGACTTTGAAACCAATGCTTAAAACATGACCATTTATTACATGGGCCCTTAACCTCATTGAGAATATAAACCCCACCTCATCTAATGGCCATAAACATATTCTTATCATCATAGAATATTTCATTAAGTGGGTTGAAGCTATACCCATAACTTACATGACTGGAATGTAAATTTCCAAATTCATATTTAACCATCTCATTTACCACTATGGTATCCCCTCCCACATTATATTTGATAATTATGGATCATTTAAAACTAAGGATTTTGAATTGATGTGTGTCAAGTACAAGATTAAATAAAAATTATTCATAGCATATTACCATCAAGGTAATAGCTAGGTTGAAGCATCTAATAAAACCATTTTCAACATCCTTAAAAATATTATCAATAATGATATCATGATTGGCACCTCCAAATATTTTTATTCCTCTGGTCATACCATACCAATCATCATACTCAAATAACATCCACTTCATATTCAATTGTTTATGGTACTCAGGCCATTCTTCCCATTAAGGTCAAGTTACTTTCTTTGTGCATCTCTTTGAAGCATTTTCTAGATGAATATGACTATCGAGTAGATTACCTACAATAAATAGAGTTACTCTATGATAAATTCATATCCTCAATTAATAACCTCAAATCATAACAATTTTAACTTCATGCCCACTAAAATTAACACATGAAACATAGATAATTTGAGGTTGGTGATCTTGTTTTTAAAGAAAACCAAAAGTATATCATGATTGAGAAAAAACATAAAGGCAAGTTCAAACCCAACTGGGTAGGTCCTTTCATCATTATTTCAAAATATGGCATTGAAGGATATGGGATCGCTACACTAAATGGGGATGAATTTGATGAGCCAATGAACATTATACATATCAAGCATTACTTCACTTGAATAACCTATTGTATTATCTATGAAGACCCATTTTAGTTGTACCATAATACCAACTTTCTTATTTGTACCATACCATTCTATCACTTTGAAATTCCATATACCATTCTACTATACCTTTTCTATTGACTAAATTTTTTTCATCCCTCCCTACCTAGCCCTTTGACCTTGGTTTTATTCCACTAGTTACTAGGCCATTTTCAACACTCCAATTCAGATCAAGTTTCAAAACCTGTTTCAAGTATTCTAGATAGAGGCCATATTTTAGAGTAGTATGGAAGTGGTTTGGAAGTTACATCCTTCATTTCTTATTATATTATATACCAAGTAGGTCTGATTATAAATGTTTTTGGGAAAAATAGTACCCCATGGTCATGCTACTAATTATAACCACCTATGGGAAAATTAGTATCATTTATCTATGTCATTATTTCATAGTTATAACCACATATGGGTAAACTAGGGGCAATAATTATTTATCATTCCTTGAGGTACCACCTTACCACTCCTATGCCATATTATACCATTTTCCAACTTTCTCTATTTTGTTTTAACTGACTATTACACAATTCATATTTCTCCACAATAAGGTAAAACTATAGTGACTTGAGGTCCTATCCTAGGATTATATAGGCAACACTCAATATTTATTGAGGTTAGCTCGATCAACCCTTAGCCATGCTCTTTCCATTTTACAATCGATTTTTAAGTTTGAACACTCTCACCATTTTGTGAGCTTTAACCATTAGTGTATCATCATTCTCAGTCAAGTTGAGGACCTATAAATTATCTAAAAACATTTTTGAAATTGATTTATAAAAACTAAAAACATTGACCACTTCTTTGCCTTAAATATTTTGGGAACCCTCACTAAGACATAAAAAACTAGTTGTTATTTAGTTTCACCATCCTTTTTGGACAATCATCCCATGGTCTCACTATTTATCAATCTCATTCCCATATTATTCTATCATATCCATCATGTTTTCCTTCTAATCATTTTCCTTCTATCCTATTTCTTGGGAGAACTACATTTAACCTAAAGTGTTTTTTGGATATTGCATCCATGGAAATATGTACACAATGTCCACTCACCTAGTGCATCTAGAGATATCTTGGTCATCCCCTTCCTTTTCTTCTACTCCCCAATTTTTTTTGTTTCTTTTTTTCTCTTATTTTTTAAGGGCAATGATTGTGTCATGTTGTGTGTGCTAATATTATGATTAACCATTATTTGTGTTTTGCATTATTTTATTTGTTTGTTATTTATTTATTATTTTATCTTTATATTTTTTTGTTTATTTTCCTATTTTTTTTCCTTCTTATTGTGCCCTAATTTAGTATATGTTCATTTATTAGGTGATTCTTTACACATTATTCTTGAACAAATCCATATTCATGCATCAACATTATCATCACGGTTTTTATCATTGGTGTAATTTTTCAATTGAGTATGGGATTATGTGTCACTCCTTATGAATATTTCATCCAAGTTATCATGGTGTTATATCATGATTCCTACTATCACATCTGTAGAAGTAAATTTAAGAACACTATGGATTTATCTATGTAAATTCAAACCTAAACATCAATCTAATAGGTAAAGTGATAGAACAATTAAAACCTAATGCAATATATGAATGCAATAATTCAAAATAACATTATGATCCTAAAGCTAAATGGTCTATACCATGATTGAATGGATGAAAAATAATAAGATTGGGATTTTCTTACCTTGACTCAAATTAGCATGGTGATACTTGCTTGATCAATGAATGTTGATAATGAATTGGATTGGCATGTATTCCTCACTTGATTTCTAGATAGCTCCAATAAAGGAGTGGATATATTTAAATATAATAAAGAGGGGGGATCAATGGTGGATATTTGAAGTTGGTTGGAGGAGATCGAGGGATGGGAATTATCCAAAGAATTTAAAATTTCTTAGAAGCCTTCAGATTTGGAGGCTTCTAGAAAAGAGGGGAAAGTTTAGAGAAAGTTATAGATTTGGAAGAGTCTAGAAACCTTCTTAGGGTTAATATTGATTATATGGGGTATTAGATAGTGATTAGGTATGAATTAGTAACTAAGGGTGTAGGAGATCCTAGGGATAGGTTAGTAGGTGGGCCATTGGGAATTTTAAATTCTAAAATAATAGGTAAGTAAGATTAAGATGGGATAACAGGGATTTAGGGTAAATTAATAATGAAGTGGGATAGAATAAGGTTAGTATATGAATAATTATTTAAAGGGAGATTATTATATAAATGATTAGGAGGGGTGATATATTATCAAGATAAATTAGAATAAGTGGAATTAGTGTAAACTAATAGGGATATTAGTGAAAATAATGTAGGTGAGAGAATTTAGGTATATGAATTTTCCCCCTCTTTTAAATGTCATTTTGAGTGTATAAAAGTGAAAGAAGTAATGGTATTGTAAATAAGAACTATGTCATGGATGAATGTTAGTAGATGGTGTTAGGGGATATGATTCCTCCTTGAGAGGACATAAAGGGAAGATTGAGATGGATGGCCACTCAAAAGAAGAAATTATTGGTGGGATGTGATGGATAGATAAGGGGATTGGATGATATATGTGAGATATATGATGAATAATATGATTTCAACTCAAGTCATGAGCTAAAAATTGATGATGATGCCCTTGCAAAAGACACATACATAAGGAGTAAATATTATGGGTGTCATGGTTATTGACACATCCCAACAGGGAATCAACCATAACATGATGATGATAAGATTAAAAAGGGCCACAATATTTAGACATATCCTAAGAAAGGATGCATGTAAGGGATACTTATAGGAAAATATGATGATTGCATAATATGGGTGTAGATTAAATCTAAATTGATCAATATGATGAAGAGGATAAAAGAGAATAAATGATGTAATCAAGTGACCAAAAGCTTGGGGGAAAATAAATATAGTACATTGCATCAAATCAATGAGCCATAATGTGATTATTGATGATTACCCTAACAAGGACATGTGCAAGGGAAAAATTAGATGATAAATTGACTAATCAATGATGATGGAAAAAAAATGGATATTATAATTTTGTCAAGTCCAATCGACAAGTGTGGGCAATTGATGAAAAGATTAAGGAGATGATTGGTAGGATGAGGATTGATTAATTAATTAATTAATGATTGATATTATGACTTAAAGAATTGATTGATGTAGGACTGAGAGATGAGGATGGATGAAAGATATAGTGGCTAAGATATCCCCATTCACTAAAAAGTGGCCAAGTGTTGGTTACATAGTATAAAAAGACATCAAGCAGATGTAGTTTTAACTAATAAATGATGATGGTGATTAGTGATTAAAGGATGATGTTAGTGAATATAGGATGTGATTTAAGTGATGAGATGAGGATATGTTAGTTGAATGGATTGAAATGGTTGATGGGAATAAGGATGATTAAATGATTAGGTAAATTATGAGAGTGTAGGTGATCAAGCCATCACAACTATCATAAGGCTCATCATAGTCTATGTAATCTGATAAATATAGCACATGGCAGTAAGCCCCATAATTTAAGTATGACCATAAGGACATGATTCCAAGATTTATGGGCAAATAGAAAACTCTACATCCTTGAGGGATATTTTGGTGTCCTCATAGCATCCTCATGCATTTCCCAATAGATAACAAGTGATATGATGTAAATAAAACATAAATCAAACATTATATACATGATAGTCAAACAAGACAAACAAAACAAAAAATTAACACACACAAATATCTACATACAGTGTCATAATGTATTATCTAAGGATGGTATGAGTTATTGGACTAAGTTGGTTATGTTGATTGATTTGGGACTTGGTTTAGATATGATGGTCATGATTAGGATTAGGACGAGGTGTTTCCCCTAGTTTAGGATAGAAGGATGGGTGACATGATAAGGTCTTTGAATATTGATTTTGTCTTGAAATCAAATAAAAATGTGGACAAGGTAGGTGGTTTATAAAATTGATGACTAAGGATTACCAATAGACAAAACCCTACAATAGTTTGATATAGTAAGTAGACTAGGAGATGATGGGATCAAATACCTTTCATACTAGCAAAATAGTGATTGGATGGGTGCTAGGCATGAAGAGGCAATCATAAAGACAATGATGGTATCACATACCTTCCACACTAGAAAGAGGTAATGTGATGGGTTCTAGGTGTGAATAGGCATTGATAGGGAAATGATGTGTGTTAGATGAAATTATTTGACAAGGCTATGTATGTCTATAATATCTAGGCCCAAGATGAGATTGAAGATATGAAGGGATGGGTGATGACTACGATTGGATTTCAAGACTAAATGTTGTGCCCAAGGATGATGTATGTGAAGACATGAGATGGATATAAATGTTATGAAAGATAAATGGCATGGAGATGGATGTGACAAGGGGATTTATCATAAGATAAGACACCGTAGACTATTTTTGGATTTTTCTAATTTTATGATTTTTTGGCATATTTTAATTTTTAGGAATTTTCTTAGAATATGTATGTACACAATACGAATGGGGTTACTAGTAAAGGGAATACCAATCCTAACAACTAGGATGAGGATGGATGGATGAGTGAAAATAAGATAAGGGTGATGCAAAAAAAGGGATGAGGACTGAGGAAGAAGGTACTAGGGATTGACAATGACCACATTATAAAGGGACCAGATGTTGAATTGTCTATGTCTATATTGGAGGATATGGTAAGATCATTTGGGAACATTTATCAAGACACCTTACACTTCCTTATAAAAGGTTGAGATGGGAAAGAATGTGATATTATGGGTATAAACAATGGATGAAAGGGATAGATTTATGAGTATGGATGGTTTGACAAAGGATATATGGATTTTATACCCAAGTGTTGAAGTAAAATGTGAATAATAGATTATTTTACCATGATGCCATAAACCTATTTTCATCATGGTACTTGGCTAAGGCACCAAAAAATTGGTTTCCACCATTATATGAATGATTTTTTTGACTTATTTGAATTTTGGGTATCTTTATTTATTGTTTGTGGGTATGAGATGCAGGAATTTTGACATTAGTAGGATTTTTATCCAACACCTATTTAGGATATATGTGATTTTAAGCTCATGTTGTCTTTTTTATATGTATTAGCATCCAAGTGACCTTTAGTGATTATTGATGGTGACCCCTATAGATATCTAGACTAGTTGTTTTCATCACCCCTTGGAGAGACAATGTTGAATAAGTATTGGAGAGATAGTATGGATTGGAATATGTCATGCTTGTGATGATATGATATAGGATGCAAATGAGGAATATGAACATGATGGTTAATATGATGGGATGGGGAGTGGAAATGGGGTTCAATAGTTGCATACATCATTATATATGGTGTAAGTTATTTTTTATATTAGTTTAATGAGATCATGGGATCTAAAACCTTTTAACTTGCTGATTCTTTGATCTAAACATTAAGAGTATGGTTGGTCATATGATTTTCAACTTTATTTATTGATTAGATTTGATATTGACTATTGTATGGTGCCTAATGTTTGGATTCACTAGGGATAGTTGATTTTATACTTTATATATAATGTTTATTTTAACTTTGATTGTTCCCTAGTGCTTGATATTCGGCTTTACTAGGGGAAGACATTTTTGTATTAGGCTAATGATATTATTTTACTTTATTTTGATTATTGGGATAAAAAATTATTTGATATTGATTAATGAATATTAAAAAATGGTCTTATATATTTGAATCCATGGCACATTATATTGAATGTAGATGGAAATCTAATGATGCATGTTCCTTTTTATTCCCCTTATGGAGTGGGATATAGGGATTATGGATGTGAGGTGGGTGACTAATGTTGGGTGATGGATTAAAGGGATAATGGGCATCATAGTCCTCATAAAAGTTACTAGGAACCCTAGGCTGAACATCAAATAAAGTGTCATCAATAATTTCAAAAGGATCATTAATACATGTATCCACAGTAGGATTAGATCCACTCTTGCAATATTTAATAGATAAAGCAATAAAAAAATTAGTGATGACTTCATCATCTTGAGTGGGATTAAAATATATTCTTGGTGATTATGTTTCATATATATTTTAGGAATCTTCAAAAAAGTAGGTATTATCATCATCTTCTATAATATCAATAAGTGATGATGTTTTTGATGAGGTATTTGATGTAGATGTTGGTTCTAGACATGATCCCTATAGTGGATCTAATGATAATGTTGGTGTGAATGATGTTATGATACTATTAGGTGAGTAATTTTCTATGACTAACCTCTCAACATGGGTTATTTAATGTGATGAGTGAGAGGGAGATGATGGATGAATAATGGAATGAGAAAAGATGGATAAGAGTGTGGGAAATAGACTTGTGATTGATGTAAAATTGGTTGATGATGGGAGGAAGATCTTGTAAGAGGTATATAACATCTTGACCCTATCTTGGAAGGAGAAGGGCTTGATCATGATTGAGAATGGAATCTTGGCATTCTTCTTCTTATTCACCCAAGAATAGATAGTCATATGATTCATCCTTTATTACTATGTCACCATGATTGATGAGGTCTTGGAGATAATCTCAAAAAGGTTGGCATTGTGTAATGGGGTGCCCCCAAGTTTAATGATATTGATAGTATCAGCTTGATTTATACCATAACGGCTTAGGCTTGGTTGGATTAAGATGTCGTATGGGTGGGTATACCATCATTTTAACAATTATAAATTGTTGGAATGGTGTTTCTAATGACATAATAAGGGGAGTGTAAGGACCCACTTCACTATATGATTTAGATGTGGAATCATTAGATGTTAGATCAGATGGTTATTGACATGGTTGGGTGGTTGGTTTGGAATCATATGAGGTGGCCAAAATATGATTCCCTTGATAGTAGAGGAAGGGGTGGATGATTGGTTATTATGAGTGGATTAAGCGTTTTAATGTGGATGGGGATAGTTTAAGGGTAAGGAGAATTAGATGGAGTCAAGGTCTTCAAGAAATTGGACACCCATCTCTAGGAGCTATAAGAAAACTACATGTGGGTTATCATCAAGGTATTTATAGAATGAGGAAATTTGTGAATTTTAAAGGACATGGATAGGATGAGGAGTAGTGGATGGTAAAATATAATAGGATGGGGATTATTTATGATAAGCTTACATAAGGGAGGGACTTAGGTTTTTAGGCTCAATGTTATTGGGAAGGTGAACACCCATATATTTAATATCCATTAGAGGAATTCATCTTTATTTTTTGTGATGTATTTATTTATTAGGTTGACTTCATCAAGGAATGTAGTGTTTGATTTTTGATGAGCTAGAGGGTTGTGGATGAGGAAGGATGTATAATGTTGATTTTGGGTGAATGGGATCAAGGTCTGAATGTAGGTGAGCACCCATTTCTAGATCTATCAAAATAATTCCATCCTTGTTGGATAAGATGTATTGATCTACATGAAAAGGGTCTAAATCCATGATTATAAATGAAGATTTATGATGAAGGGGGTTGATGCAGGGTATAATAAAGATTAGATATGGCTTCTTAAATAAAGTAGATCTAAGGGATCAAGATAGTATGATAGGTGATGATTAAATGTGATAGAGATGATGTAGGACAATAATAAAATTTTGAACCAATAGCACAATACGTGCTAATGACCTATCAATAATTCCTATATTTCAAACTAGAAAAGAATTGAGGATTTGATGGGTGCCTAGGTTTAAACTATCAAGAGGATGATATGATGGGTTACTAGTTATGAGTAGGAAAGGATGATATATACTAGACTAATGATGATGGTTTTATAGATTGAAACCAACAAAGTAACAATATTCTAGTAATATATTGACTAGTTATGATATATGATCAATAGGATGAGTGATAATGGACTAGGATGATACGAAAATAAAAAGGACTATCTCAAAAACTTAAATTAAGTTTTACAAGATGGGATAGAATATGGCTATGTGATAAAGGTGGTAGGATAGTGACATAAGGATAAAAATAGATAGATGATGATGGGATGTGGATGGTTTAGACAAAGAGGCAATTAGGATAAGACATGATGGGGTAAGACTAGATGGGTGATGAGGTGACTAGGATAAGGTAAAGTCAAAAGAAAAAGTTTTATTAGGACAAGATGTGGGATTATGATAAGATGAAAATGACAAGACAAAATGTGATTAGGATTTGTGATGGGGATGACTAATGATGTGGCTAATGATGAGTGGATAATGGTTGAAATAAGAGGAGGGGAAGATAAGGTGGTGGTAAGATATGACTAGGATAAGATGAATATGAGATGGGTATGGGATAGGATAATCCAAGGATAATATATACAATGGGATGATGATAAGAAATGATTATAATATGTAGGTGAGTGGGGATGATCAAGGATGGGTGGATATGGTTAGACTAGGAGGGGCATGAGGTTATTATGTGAAATCAAGTAATTGATGATATGGACTTTGGTAAGGATATAAGATGTGATTGGTGTATGTAGGTAATAAGGGTATAACTAAGGATGGGTGAATATGACTAGAGGATGTACAAAAGGATAATATTTACAAGATGATGTTAAGGATGTAGAAGATAAGATGTTGGTGATGGGGGAAAGACTAATGATGAGAGAGGATAACACGGGATGACTAGATTAAGATGGGGTGAAGACAAAATGGATATAAAGGATAATATAGACAAGATGATGATGATGATGATGATGATGATGATGATGATGATGATGATGATGATGATGATGATGATGAGCATAAATGTTTTTACTAGGAAGGAGTTAAGACAAGATAGGAGTTGGGATAGGTCAACAAAAGGGATATAATAGGATGATGACAAAGAGATAAAAGAGGAAAGGATATATAAGAGGGTAAGTGTAATCATATAAAATGTAAAAAAAATTAACTTGAGCATGGTAATGACACCCAACCCATAGGTACCTCTTTCTTTCTCTCATGACCCTCTTAAACTTGTTTTTATAGATTCTTAGTCATCTATAGCCTTTTAGACTTGATCCTATTTGAGCTAAGACCCTTTTTTCATGACCAATCTAACACACAAGTCTTATCTACTTAGGATAATAGTGCCACACTATGACTATAGTGTTAATGCCACACCTATCCACTTGTGGTGTTGTTTTCTAAGATCATTTCTGGCTCCAACAGTCAATTCCTTCTAGTTTCCCATCCTTATCCTTGTTAGCCTAACATGAGAAAATTCAATCCATGACCAATATATCCATATAAAATCCCATTCAAAGACCATTTGGAAGGGGTTGGTAAATATCACAAAGCAAGCAAGAATTTAATCAAGATTACTCAAGCACATTTCCCTATTTTTTGCATACATCCATATAATATTATTTAAAGCTTATTCAAATCCTTACACCAGTCCTTAGTCATCTCAAGTACACCTAGATTAGAATTTCCTTACATTATCATATCACAATTGCACCAAGAAATTTAAAAGGGAGAACTACATATGGCTTAATCCCTCTTCTAAGTTTTGGTATGTAGGTAGAGTGCTCACACAAGTGCTGTGGATCCACGTCTAGTGAATATTACACACACTAGCCCCCCCCACTCTTATTTAAAATTGGTTAAAGTATAATAAAATATAAGGTTTTAAGAGAAAATATATTCTATATGGATCTCTATATACTTCTAGCTATCAAAAATTGAGAGATAAGGTCATACAGACCTACTAAACAAAACCTAGAAAGCTAAGACTCTCATGACAATAGTGCCAGATAAGGACTAAAATGTCAGTGCCACTCCTATCCACTTTTGGTGCTATGATCCAATTAAAAAATGAAGTTATATCTTAGTTTGTGATAGTCTCCTAGTCCTGCATAGTCAATATTAGCCTCTATCTCAATCGAATCAACATAGTTTCAATCTAAGTTTGATTTTTCTCTATTCACTTGCAATTTTTAGAAAGTATAAATAACAATATAAAATAAACAAATTAGTAGGTTAATTATGGAATAATTATTTACTAATTTTATTACTCAAACCCTTTAATTAAATTATGAATAAAACCCCAATATTCTCAAAATTGTTAAATCATTTTGTGAAATTGACTTACTTCAGTTGTGCACAAAAACCCTAGAAACCCCAGGGTAAAATTCTTAATAATTTTTCCTATAATTTTTTGAATATTTAAATTATAAATTCATTTCAAACTTTAAAATTTAGTAGTAAATTTTAAAATAATTTTCTTTCAAACCCTAATTGCCCATACTAGATCCTAGGATTTTTGTAGTAATTTTCCAATAATTTTTTGAATTTTTACTAGCATATTAAAATTAAAAAAAAATCCATTAAAAATTCAATTGTAATTTCAAAGAAAATTATCAAAAAAATAATTACACATACTAGGTCCTATTCACTCAACCATTTTCCAATAATTTTCTAAAATTTTAGTTGCATATTTAAATCAAAAAATTGATTGAAATTTCAAAATTTAATAGTAATTTCAATAAAATGATTTTTATCATAACCCAAGTTACATATACTACTATTCACTCAAGCATTTTCCAATATTTTTTTGAAATTTTAGTTGCATATTTAAATCATAAATCCAATTTTTTTTTCCAAATTACATAGTATTTTGCATAAATATCATTATCAAAACCCTAGTTGCATGTACTAGCTCCTATTCACTTATTAAGGTATCACCTTACAAGTCTATGAACTTTGTATCCTTTTTGCATAATTTCCAATTCACTATTTTTAGGACTCTACATTTTCTATATTTAGTACTTACCTTTTCTAGCACTTTGCTTATTGCAAGTTTTTGCAAAAAATATAAACATATTTCAAATTATTTTCCTACCTTAACAATGGCCTAATGCACTAGTTTTGATGAAAATGATAAAAGGGAACTTCAAGAAATCTTAATTAAACACCCTGACATGAAATATGTAAAGCTTAAAATACTATAAAAGGAGAAAAAAAGAGTGAATAATGGTCAATCTTCCCAAATGATAGGTAAGCCAGTTGCAAATGACACTACGGGGGGAACTAGGTCTCAACAACCCCCTATAGCAGGCCAACCTTATTTTATGATATCAGCTATAACTAGTACATATTTATATTCTAATGTGGCAACCCTTGTGTAAGAGATAATATCTCTTTAATCTAAGGTTATACATCTTGATCAAGGTGCCTGTATACCTACACAGGCTTTGGACTCTTTTGATCTACTACATACACCATTAGATTGTCGCATTGATTCCACACCCTTGCCATAAGGTTTTCTTCAAATCAAGCTTAATATATATGATGGAAAGGATGATCTAGAAACACATTTGAGATATTTTCATGTAGCATGCTTTGACTATGTACCAAATGACTATCTACTTACCAAGATCTTTCCATGAAGCCTAAAGGATTATGCTTTACAATGGTTATATTGTTTACTAAATCAGTCAATCAGTGCATTTAATATTTTATCCAACATGTTCTTATCTCATTTCAACACCAACATTGGTGATAAGGTTTCATATTCTCAAGTTAAATAATATAAAAAAGAGGTCAAATAAACATCTCATAGATTATGTTCTTTTATATAAGATTATCTTGGCTAAGATGACTAGCCCCATGGCTGATCAAGAGTTATAGGATCTCTTCAAACAAATTATTCTACCAGCTTTTCATGAATAAATCATGTTAAAAATATTCTATTCCTTCACTGAATTATGAAACACACTAAATAAAAGATAAGTCAAGCCAATTTCAATGGGCAAACTCAAGTACACAAGTATCTCAGACACAACAAACAAGAGTAACAACAAAGTTTCATACATAGTAAAGGTTAATGATAACAAGATTAATAATCATCCTATAGTTAATATGGATTTAGATCCCCCTTAATGCGTGGTTTTATTATCACCTCATCGCCAAACCTTCACCAATCTACCAATTTCCCCAACTAGAGTTTTGTAGTAATTATTAGAATGTAACATAATATCTCTTCCTCCTATTTAGGAACTTAACCCAACAAATCCTCTTCCATGGGGATATGCTTATCATGCATTTTATGAGATTCATAAGACACCATGCCATAAAACAAACATATACATAAGTTTAAGACACAAGATATAGGATTTAATAGATGGTAATTATATTAATCTTGTCACTTTTGTTGAGCCTCCTCAGACCAGGCCAACACAAGATAAAGCATTGAAAATTTTTATATACTTTTCCAAAACATTATAAATAATAGATAGGGAATACATCAGAGGTTCATCATGAATATCATACACACCCCCAACTAGATACATATAGGGCACCTTTAGTTGAGTTACAACCTTTGAGAAACATGATTAGTGTATACAATTCCAGAGTTGTAGCTAGACCTTCCATCTCCTTCTTAGAGTAGGAGATCATTAACAATGATACATACTATCATGCACTCTTTATTAGAGTTCACATTCATAGTCATCCTATTCACAATGTTCTTATCAATAATGGATCTAGTGTAAACCTGGGCACTATGACATTACTACAGTATTTGGGATATTCAAAGTATGATATTAGCTTGATGTATGTAATTATTAGTGGATTTAGTGGGCATATACAAATTTCATTGGGTGAGATTTTAATTCCTTTATAGGTTGGTCCAATACATATGGCCACACCATTTACAATAGTTCCTAGTGGAAGAGTTTTTGATATGTTACATAGTCAACCATGGATTCAAAAACTTCATGAAATACCTTATGTAGTTCTCAGATGCATGAAATTAATTCATGATAATCACATTATTACAGTTGGTGGAGTTATATATAAGTTACCATTCCTCACTTCAGAGCCATCTTCTATAGTATAGTCACCAATTCTAGTTTAACTTCCATTTCTAGTTTCTCTACTAGTTTTAGTTCTTCCTCTAGTATAGATTTAGACATAGTTAAGGCATCCATCACCAACATACAAGGTTCATACACCTTTATAGAATCAAAATTCTAGACAACTTCTAGCTACATTGTTCACACCTAGGTTAGTCTCATTGACATCTTATGTATCTACACATAGAGCAGACGTTCAGAGAGATTCTCATACTACTAGATGGGTCCCTAAGATCCCTATATTTGTATCCACTTCTTAGAGTTATAGAGGGACCCCATAGTTATTTCCCACTTTATATACTTTAGAGAATTTTCATCATATAAAACTTTCAAAGCCACAGTCTTAGCATCTGCATCATACTTCTCGATCATGCATGATTTCTCTCCTTGATGTAGGACACCATTACAAGGAGTTTCCCATGAGACTCATTGTTTAGTATCATCCTTTTTGAGATTACATATACATAGTTTATTATGATTTATTGTACATAAATTATATCAAAAATACCAAAAAAATACAAAATTTAAAAAATATAAAAATATAAAAACATTCAAATAATTCAAAAACACAAAAACATTGTGAGTGTATGCATCATCCATCCTCTACATTGCTGCTAGTATGCTAGATTTACATTTGTTATTTTATGTTTAATGTTAATTGATTTATCTACATTAGCATGTTTCACTTGATCTTCCTTTGAGTGTGTGCAGTGATATTTAGCTCTTTGATTCTTTCACTTTACCCATTGACAGGGTATCTTACTTCTACATTGAGACATACATCAATATACATACTCATTGGGGGAATTTTTATATGGATACACCATCTAGGTTATTTCATTCTTACACCAAACACTCTAGTTAGAATTTTGATGTAAATTATCTACTATCTTACATATATTAATCTATTGACACTCACTAATATTTAGCATTTATGTATTTCTTTGCATATACCTAGTCTTGTACTAAAATGTCTTGCATACTTTCACTCTTTCTTTGATTAGCTAGATGTGCTTTATCTTTTTTCTTATCATAAATTTATGTGTTTGAATTCTTAGTTCATATTTTTCTCTTATGTGCACCTTAGGACATTTGCTATTGTCCTTTGCCTCTATGTCATGTGTGTACCTTTGGAAGTTTGCCAATGTCCCTTGCCTATACTCTTCTATGTGATTGTGGCTTTCACACCAACCTTGTTTGTTTCAATTGTATGTGTATGTGGAATTTGAACATGCCTTTTATGATTTATTTCTATTTTGAGTGACATACACCCATGTCCCTTATTTACTTGGCCCCTTGTCCACCCTTGTATGCTTATTTATTCTTTCCTTGTGTGCTTATTGCTTGATTGATTACAATTGCTTGCAATGAGATTATTTAGATCATCCATTATCTTACTTCTTGGATGCCATGATGGATATCATGCTTCATCCCTCCAATTAAAAACTAACAACTAACCAGACTTTAAATTCTAGTTTAGTACATTTCACATGCTATTACATAGTTACATCTATCAATACATACCCATTTTGATCTAACAATGTCTCAATACAAACCATGCTATATCTTGGGATATCTTATCAATTATCATTGTTATATCATATATTTTTTAGCATAACACATTGGCAGGGTCTCCATTCATACCCTCAAAAGAGGGGGGGAAAATAAGGGTTTTATTACAAAGATCAGAGTTCTTATCAATTGAAATTTTTTGTTTTAGAACACTTAGAACAACAACCAAACATTAAATCAGTCAAAACAGACTAGGAAAATAGTTAAGAATTTAGAATAGGCATTAGATTTGGCCTAGGAAAATAGCACTGAGACTAGAATATAGTGTTGGTGGCACTACTATCCATTTCTAATGCTCCTATCCAAATAGTAGAAAAACTAGAATTTCTAGTAGGTAGAAATGTAGGTTTAGCTACAGATTTGCATAGCCATACTAGTTCAAAATCAATAGTTTTAATACACATTTTACTTAGAGAATTTAGATATAGGGGTATCATGTGTGGCATGATGGATCAGACTTGTAGTTTTAGATAGAGAAGTTGGTATAAATTATAGATCATAATCCATGTTTTAGGCACCACTGATTGGGGGCAGTGTGTGTGGCACATTTTTTTCCTTTATTTCTAAGTTTAGCATTACCCAAGCATTCTAAATCATTGTATGCCTTACTCCATCTATAGGTGGTTTGAATCATTTTGTTTTGGATTTCATACAAGCCTAACTTTTAAGTTCTTGAGTGGCTTCCACATAAGATAGATTCTTAGTTTCAAAGTGGCTTTCATATAAGCCTAATCTCCATTTTTTAGAGTGGCCTAGTTTCTAGGATACATTCAACTATCCACACCAATATTATTAGATCATAGTAAATTCATGGTCTTTAAGAGCCATCTAATATGACATACATTTCATAATGATATTAGTCTATAGATTCACTTCATAAGGCAATGATGGATCCAAAGGTTTAGTTAACCTTTTATATTCTTGAGCCACATATTCAGAGGGATTAGACACAAGTCCAAACATCGATAAAAACATGAATGAACACCTATATTTACTTAGTAGGAGATGATGGATACAAAGGGCCATCCTTTGCATTCTTGAGCTACTTTTTAGGGAATTGAGCACTCAGCTCCATTTGTGATATTACTCTTGGTTTAGCACACATCTAGAATCATCCAATATCACTTAGCATCACAATAGGTTTTATATTGGTTTATGTACCTGATGAGGTGTATTCATTCCTTTTTATTTCTCTCTCTCTTACCTAGATTTGTATTTTCTTATTTTAGATATAAAGTATCTAGTAAAAAATAATCTACTGTTTGTTTTCTTTTGTAGATTCACACTTCACAGTGTGCTCTCTCTATGAACACCCAACATCACACAAACTTCATGAGCTTCACCTTTGTAGGTAATTTTATGTACACATTCTATTTTTACTTTATCATAGTATTTTACTTTTTTGCATCACTATAATAAAGGGGGGATAAATGTAGTCATATAAAATTCAAAAATTTGTAACTTGAGCATGGCTAATGACACCCAACCCATAAGTCCCTCTTGCTTTCTCTCATGACCCTCTTAGGTTTGTTTTCACTAATTTTTAATCATCTATAACCTTCCAGACTTGATCCCAACTGATCTAAGACCCTCTTTTCATGACCAATCCATCCCCCTAGGTCTTGTCTACTAAGGACAATAGAGCCACACTAGGAATATAGCACTAATTCCACTCTTGTCTACGTTCAATGCTATTTTCCAAGCTCATTTTTGGCCCCAACAGTCAATTATTTTTGATTTCCCATCCTTATCCTTGTCATCCTAGCATGATAAAATTCAATCCATGACCAATAGATCCCTATAAAATTCATTCAATGATCATTTGGAATGGGTTGGTAAATATCACAAGGAAGCAAGAATACAAGCAAGACTACTAAAGTACATTTTGATATTCTTTGCATACATCCATCCAATAATATTTCTAGATTATTTGAATCCTTATACAAGTCCCTAGTCATCTCAAGTACACCTAATTTATCATTTCCTTTCATTCTCATATCACAATTACACCAAGCACTTTCAAAAGGAGAACTACATATGGATTGATCTCCCTTCAAAGTACTAGAATGTAGGAAACATGCCCACACAAAGGGTATGGATCCATGTCCAGTGAATCTTACACACACTAACCCCCCTCTTATACAAAATTGGTTAATGTAAAATATAAGATAGGGTTTGAATATAAAATATACTATACATGGAGCTCTATATACTTATAGCTATCAAAACTTTATAGATAGGGTCACATAGACCTACCGAATAAAACCTAGAAAGCTCAGACTCTTAGGAAAACAATGCTAGATAATGAAAACAATGATAGATAAGGAAAACAATGTAAGTACCACTCCTATATAATTTTTTTGCTCTTATCTAATTATAAAATTAAGTTCAAATCTCAATTTGTGATAGTCTCCTAGTCTTCCATAATCAAGATTAGCATCTATCTTAGTCAGATCAACACAGTTTAAAGCTAAGTTTGATTTATCTCTATTTAATTTATATTTTTAGAAATTATAAACTAAAATAAAAATCAAAAAATAAATAGGTTAATTATGGCATAATTATTGACTAATTTTAATACTCAAACCCTTTAACTAAATTAGGAATAAAATCATAATATTCCCAAAATTGTTAAATCAGTAAGGATGTTTAAGACAAGATAAGGATATACAATATGGGTTGTGTAAAGACCTAGATAAGGGTATAGGTTTTGGGTGAAGGATGAATCAAATCAAAAATAACATAGGTTTAGCACAATACATACCCAAGAAATCAAACTACAACCTATTATTAGTAAACTCAAGGGTGCATAACCTGATGCTCACACCATCCAATAGATTCACAGGTGAGGTTTTAGGCCAATGACCCATGATAAAATTAAAAAAACCCTATCAATTCCATTTTCACTTAATGGATACTTAGGATTTGATACTGACTTAGGTAGTGAGGCAACTATTATGGCCAAAGGATTTTATGCTAGGTTTTTATGGGGTCTCTAGGTGTGTCTACTATATATGTGAAGGTATAGTGGGCCCAAGTCTATATTGGATGTTTTTTGACTTCATTGAATATTATATCTTAACCACCCCTCACTTCATGGAACCCTTTATGGTGAATTATGCTTTGGTGCATAGTGATAGATCTTTTGATATTTAGACTCCATCAAAACATGAAGTTTATACAAGTGTGTGGTGGTGAAATCCATGATCTCTAGCCCCCTAGAAAAGAAAAGGATATAGGGTTTATATATAGTTTTTATCCCCCAATAATAATCACAAGGATTCAAGGGTGAGAGCATACACCAACTATAGACCTTGGGATACAAATAGATAGACAAAAAGGAGATTAATTAACTGATTAAGATTATGTGTGAGATTTACAAAAATAAAAAATATACAAAAGATATATATACACAAAAAAATGACAAAAATTATATATAAAATAAAAAATTAATGAAGTGATTCAGAAATGTTTTTTTAAATGCCAAAAAGTGTCTTTGACAAGCAGCCTATAAGCACATAGTTAGTAGTATGACTTTGGCACTCAAAATTGGTCAACCTATAAAATGGATCATTAGTATGTTTGATCAATTTTAATCTTTGACCATTCACTTATGTACTATAAGGTAACATATAATTAATCATTAAATCTTTGAATACCCAAATGTTGAAAATTCCACCATTTTTATATAATTGTTTCTCTTATATTATAGATTAACTATAACAATCTTATTTAATATGATTTAAATTGTCCTCAATAAAAATACTAGCCTAAAAGGTAATTTTATGAAATAAACATAAAAAATTAGTATTATAACCATTATAAATAAAACTTTTGACCATGAATACAAGGGTTGAAATATAATCAAGACTATATTAACTTATAAGACTTATCAATAGAAAAAGAAAAATTCTTTATAATTCAAAGTCAAACCGATATTCAAAATAAAATATTTATGTTTTTACTTAAAATTTATTGACCAATGTCCAAAAAAAAATTTCAAATTTCAAATTTGTACCAAGAAATCCATGAAGCTCAAGGTCATTAAAAAGATTTGGTTAGTGAGTCCATGCCAGATTTTTCAAATCTAGAATCTTCACAATTTAATGGTATGATAGTGGCCCAACTTAGATGAGGTAGAATGTATGGTAGGTTTAGGTATGATTGATATATTATAGATCCAAATGATATATACTTTTTATTGGATTATACGAAGTGTTAGATAAGGAAACATTTTAGGAAAATGTTGTAGCTCATCAAAAACCTCAAAGAGACTGATATCATACAAATGTCAATCTTGGACTCTTTTCCAACATACCCTCAGCCTTGACATTTTTCAGAATGGGTATCAATTTGAAATCAACAAGAAGAGAAAGTGTATTGTGCCTAAGAGTGATGATGTTTATCTCAATATTTTTTAAAAAGTTTTACCAGTTCTTAGTGAGGAGAATAAATGGTGGATTTAACGCAGTAGTTTTGAGATAGTTGTTGATGATCATCATTATTTCATATTTATCATTTTTTTTTGATATAGGAAGGAGGATAATATTATAGTGTTTTTGATAAAATATTTTTACTATCTCTTTGTTGTCATAGAAATAGTTAGGGCCTGAGTTTTAAAAGTAGGAAGGGAATGCTTGATTTGGAGGGCCACTAGGATAAAACCTTTTATGTGGGCCTAAGATTCATCATGGGGCTCTAAAGTACTTTGGATCATCCACTTACAATGCCTTTGATCAGAAATAACCCTTAGAAAAATGACTAAGTTTGAAATATGATTGGAGTATCCTCCAAAACCTAGATTTTACAATATGAAAGTATGAGATTCTAAACCAAGCTTAAATAACCTAAAAGTATGAGGTAAATATAAGGCAAATCAAACTTTTATCACTATGACATTGCATGATAGAATGTTATTTTGAATGAGATATGGTAAATGTAAAAAGGATAATGCCAGATCTAAAGCAAACATGGATACAAAAAAATGAACTTTGATTACTTATAATAAAAAATGATGCACCAAAATGATAGTATAGGGATAACTCTCCAAGACATTAGGTGAGTGTAACCAAAACTATCAAATATTAATGTGTAATCCTGATGCTAATAGAAACTTAAATGCCTTGAATATATAACACTAGGTTAAATACTATGCTAATAATAAAATATTCTCCTCAGGCTCATAAATCAAAAGTAATATTTTAATAGGGTGCTAAGAAAGGTTTATAAGAAATCTATAACTTATCTTAACATACTTGAATAAAATAACACTTTGTCTAAATCACAAAAATGATCATCCCATCCTAAAATGATATTATAGATAAAATAGATGCAATAAACACACATATCATATGAACTCTTGGAATTACAAAATCCATAGATGGATCTAAAGGAAATCTAATCCAAAGGAGATCCAAAAGTTTATTATATTGTTTTTCATAATAATGGAGTTTTATTCATAATTAATAAATAGATATGGAGTAAAGTAAATTATTAAATAATGTGAAATAATTAAGCCACTTATTTATGCAAAAGATTGTATTTTTGCCTAGTCTAAAAATAGTAATAAATAAGAGAAAATATGACTTATCTTATCATGAGTTGTCTAGTCTAAGATAGGGTCTAAGAATTCAAGTATAAGACTAAGACAGTGTCAAAAACAAGTTATTAAACTTAATTTTTTGATTGGATAAGAGCATTGAAAGTGGGACACCTTATTTTTTAGAACTATAATCCTTTGACAATTTAGTTATCTAGGTGATATGAGTTTTTTGGGTTATGCTCAGTAGGTCTGTGTTACCCTATCAATGAAATATCAAAGCTCAGAAGTTTTTGGAGCTTATTATGCATTTTTTTTAATCCTAAAAATACCTAAGAGCTCTTTGTGCTTGAACTTAAAAGGAAATTTTGGGAAAGGAAGAGAAGGGGTTAGTGTGTAAAGGATACACTAGATGAAATTCACACCCTATGTGTGGGCACATTGCCTACATAATAATACTTTAAGGAGGGATAAAGCTAATGTAGTTCTCCCATTGAAGTGCTTGGTGTAATTTGTGTAAGAAAATGAAACTAGATGACAAAAATAGGTGTAATTTAGATGGATAGGGACTGGTACAAGGATTTTAATAGGCTTGGAATAATATTGTAAGGTTGTATGCAGAGAATAAGGAAAAGTGCTTGAGTGTACTTACTTATATTCTTGCTTCTCTCTTGTAAATGACTGAAAACCCTTCTAAATAGACTTTGAATGGCCTTTTATATGGAACTTAATGTACATGGGTTAAATGAATTCATGTTAGGCTAACATGAATTAAGATAAGGATTTATGAATATATGACCATTTGAACCAAATTTTCACTTAGACAATAGCACTAGAAACAAGACACCCTAGGTTTTAGCACTCTTATCCAAGTTAGGTGCTATTGTATAGAGGGAATGAGACTTGGTGGGATAGATATAGACCTAAATTAACTACTTGGGTCTGTAAGGATTAATTATATAAGGCTATGGATGACTAGGAATTAGTGAAAGAAAACCCTATAAGGTTTTGCAAGCAAGTAGGAGGACCTATAGATTGGGTGTCATTAGCCATACTCAAGTAACCAAATTTTTCATTCTATAAAATTATATTTGCCCCACCTTTATTCTATTAATTTATCAAGTGAAATATTAGGATAATGGGAAAAAAAAGAAAGCATACCTAAACTTACCTACAAAGGTGAAGCCCATGAAGCTTATGTGATGTTGAGTAATGCTTGATAGTGCATAAAGAGCACATTATGAAAGTGTGAATCTATGAGATGAAACAAAGAGTAGACTAGTTCTTATTTAATATGATATAAAACAAGAACATAAAAAATCTATGTAAATTTGAAAGGAAGAGAAAGGAACAAATACACCTCACTAGGTATACAAACCAATAGAAAACTTATGATCTTGAGTAAAGCTGAGTAATGTTGGATTGTGCTAGATGATGTTGTACCAAAAGTTATATCATGAATAGAGGTGAATTATCAGTTCCTTTTAATGTGTCTAAAAAATATAATGGTTGGTCCTTTGGCTCCATATTTACCCATTGAGTGAAGTTATATGATCATGCATGTGATAATTGATGTTTAGAATGTGTGTCTAATCCCTCTAAATAAGTGGCTCAAGAATATAAAGGATGGCCCTTTGGCTACATCATTACCTCATGAAGTGAAGATATGAAGTGATACCAATATATAATAGATGTCATATGAGATGGCTCATGTATCCCATGGATGATTTAAAAATATGACAATATGGCATGGATAGCTAAATGTATACTAGAAACTAGGCCACTCTGATGCAATATGCTTATGTGAAATCCAACATAGGAACTTAGGTACTTGGGAAGTTAAATTTACATGAAATTTAAACTTGACAATGATGTCGACTACTTATATATGGAGCAAGGCATGCAACTAATAAGAATTCTTGGGTAATAAACTGAACTCAAAAACCAAAGAAGACTAATATGATGTCCACATTGCCCCTAATCACTGGTGTCTAGAATGTGGATTTTGATCTACACTTTATGTCAATTGCCTAATCTAAAACTAAAAATTAGATTCATCATGATGCATATGATACTCCCTATATCTATATTCTTTAAGAAAATTATACTAAAACTACTAATTTTGACTAATCTGGATGTGCAAAAACTATAGCTAAGTTAAAATTTTGACCTGTTACTAGAAAATCTAGGTATTTTTGTGCCTAGATAATAGTGCCAAAATGAGGACACCCTTATGTTTGGCACTATTGTCCATTTTTGGCACTATTATCCTATGTTTAATCTCATTATTGATCTAGAATTATAACTATTTTTTTGTTTTATTCTGACTGGTTTGACCTCTAGATTCTAAATTGGGTGATCTGAATGCTACTATTTTGACTACTAGAAGATTTAATCTCTATGACAAAACCCATGTTTATTTCCCCCTATTCTAAGGGTAGGAATTATGAACATGCAATGACTTCCGTTAGAAGAAAAGAGTCTTGCAAGTGTGTTATGCTACATAGATACATTATATAATAATGATATTTGATAAGATATCTCTAGATATAGCAATTTTTGTATTGATAGATTTGTTATATCAATAGGGGTATGCCTAGATAAATATAACAATGTAAAATCATGTGAAATGTAATAAACTATAACTAGAAATGTTAGATGTTAGATGTCAGTTGTTAGTTGTCAAGGAGGGATTGAGCATGATGTCTATCATGGCATCTAAGAAAGCAAGGTAAATGCATGATATGGATCATGACATTGTAAACAAGGAAAAAAAATCAATAAAAAAGTATACAAAGCAAGAATCAAGAAGAAATAATCATACAAGGTTGGTCAAGGGGCCACACAAATAATGGACATGGGCACATGTCCCTCAAACTAGAAATCAATCATACAAGACATGTTTAAATGCCACATATACATACAATTTAAAACAAGAAAATATTGGTACAAGGGTCATAGGCACATAGAAGAATACAAGTAATGGACATTGGTAAATGTCCAAAGCTACACACACATGAATAAAAGCAAAGGATATTGGTAGATGTCCTAAGGCACACATAATAAACAAAACTAAAAGTGGAAATGTAATCTCATCTAGCTACCTAAATCAAAAAATAAAAACATGTAAAAAATAGAAAGGTAAAATCACATTTGATGAATCAAATCAAGAATGAAAGTTGTAAGACACATTTAGTACAAGACTAGGTATATGCTAAGAGATACATAAGTTCTAGATACTGGTGAAATGTTGATATAGTAATATGGTAAGTAATGTACATCAGTATGATAACTAAAAGTGTATAGTGTAGGATTGACATAACTTGGATGGTATATTCATGTAGAATATTCCCCTATTGGGTATGTATATCAATGTGTGTCTCGAATGTATAAGTATGAATTCCCCCTCAATGGGTAAAGTAAAGCAATCAAGTAGCTAGATGTCACTACACACACTCAAAAGAGATCAAGTGAAGCATGGTAATGTGGATAAATTTACATACAATATCATGAAATAGAAAATTTAAGTCCTATCATGATAGTATTAATGTAAACATGGATTATGCATGCAATCAAAATGTTTTTGGTATTTTGATATATTTGAATGTTTTTGTGTTTTAATGTAATCTATATATAGGAAAAACTAGGAAGAAATGATACTAACTAATGAGTCTCATGAGATACTCCCTATCATGGTTTCCTATAACATGGTGGCTTATTTAAAATCAATCATAGTGGGTTTCTATGTGAAATAGGTCCTATAAAACTCACTCATAGTGAATATTTCTCTGAAGTGGTAATATATGATGTGTATGACTAAGAAATAGATCAAGATGGAGCTAAAACCTATGCTAACAGCTCATTTAATACCAATTTTAGTGGGTTACTACTTTAAATAGGTCCTAGAAAACTTGTTCATAGTGAATATTTCACTGAAGCAGTAATCTATGATGTGTATGTGTATGGAACTATACTATATATGTCATATACTACACTATTATATGTAGGCTAAGCTCACTGTAATGGTTTCTAAATATACTAAGTAGGTGGGATAGCATATCTCTTATGAGGCTCTTTTTGATAAACTATATTACTCTCATCATGAGTAACTGATGATTCTTATGAAAGAATGTTGTGGGAGGACTCAATCATGGAGGAATGAGGTCTATGGTTCCATGATGGAGGAGATATCAGTTCTCCTTGTGTGAATTCTATGATTCCATTATCAATACATCTATAAAATTAATTTGTGAGTCAATCATTATCTCTATGTCTATGGATACAATGGTAGTTGCAAAAGGGTCGATGCGGCTCCCTGTTTAAGAGATGTGGATCTCGTCGATGAGTAGAAGGTAATGTGATTTACCTCCTATCTTGTAGTGATGATAATATAATATATGGGATATCCCTCTTTGAATCAAAGTTTAATGGTTCCCTACTACTATTATCTATAGTTATTATTTTAGGTTGTGATTTTTGGTTTTGATATGTAACATTGCTTACAATCAATTGAATAGGTGAAGGTGCATATATATGATTGAAACTAGGGTACCTTTGAAGATTTTATATTTTAATATAACTTTACAATGTTATGATATTTTATTATAATAGTTTATTATATGTTTTTATATTTGAAAATAGCTTGCTCATTTTGGTGATTTTATTCCTTAGAGTCTCACAAGTGCAAACCTTAGTTGCTTCCAATTTAACATGTAAGAACATATGTTGAAGAGGGTTTGAAGGATCTTTAGGTAGAATGTATACATTAAGAGCAATATTATAGGCTACCTCACCTTTTGGAGGGGTGATATCATGGACCTAGTTAAAGGGAAAGTAGTTATCACCCTCTTGAGGGAGAGGAGTAAAGATTTCTTTCATCTACATAAAATATGACATTGAAAAAATAGTAGCCAAAGAGGCATATAATATAAGTATAAACTATGCATGTAGGCTAAAATGCATGTAAGTGGATTTATAAACTATATATAAATATGATTATATAGAACATTCCACATGAAATATAGCACACAAGGGATAAAAAGCACAAATTTGTGCATGTATGCATAATAAATTGTGACATGTGCTATGACATTTATAATGTGTTTATCATGATAAAATTGTATATTTTTCCCTATGAGAAATATATATCAAAGGTTAGAGAGCATGAAATTTTTCATGAATGCATAAAGATTTTTTTACATGTGACATAACATTTTGAATGTGTTTATCATGATAATATTGAAAAAAATTCCATATGAAAGATAGAAAGCTAAGGGTTGAGAGCATGGATTTGTTCAAGAATGCATAAATTTCTTTGACATGTATTATTACATTTGTAATGTGTTTAGCATAATAATTATATAGATATTTCCATATTATAAATAGAGATTAAAGGATATAAAACATGATTTTGTGCCTAAATGCATAAAGAGCTTTGACTTGTAACATAATATTGATAACATGTTTATCATGATAAAAGTAAAAATTATTCCATATGAGAGATAAGGAGTATGCAAAAGGCATATTAAAATCTTGTATAATTTTAGCAATAGATGTTTTAATATGATCCCTTATTATGAAAATTAAGCATGAAATGTAAAGAATGAAACTTTGTGCTATCATATGATTGAATTCATCATTCATGTACAAGATATGACCTATTATGGTTTCCTTATTAGTTTCAAGAAATGTAAGAAAATTTTGTAAATAAATGAGCATCGTTTTTGTAATTTGGCTATGGAGGTAAGGTGATACCTCAAGAAGCAAAGTAGGAACTAGTATATGTAGGGAGGATTACAAAGTAAGTTATTCAAGCATTGGTCCATAAATAATGAAACATGCATAAATAACTAACTAACCAAGCCTATCTATTCCTATGGTAATTACAAAGGATTAAAAAAAACAAATGAAGGAAAGCAACACCATATTACCTTCCCAAATGGATTCACCATACCCATGTGGCTCAAAAACATGTTCTCCCTTGATGAAACATTCTTGTCTTTGTCAACTATGGTGGTAAGCTCCAATAATTCCTCAATAACACTCCAAAAAATCTAGGCTCGTGATTCTAAATCATTAAACTAGCCTATCAATGAATCTTGCAAACAAAATCTATGACCTAATATAAAACCTTGTGAAAAAAATTTAACATTATAACTTTGAAATATTAAATCTTTGAATATATTTGAGAATAATAAACCTGCACCAAAATAGCTTAGAAATGATGTTCATGGCCTCTTTATTTATAGATTTTTGAGATTGGTTAGGATAAACCATGACCGACCATCTCAAGATTGAGATGTGTGGCCATGGATAATCCTAATACTTGGAATTAAATCCATAATTATCTTCATAATAACCTTGGAATAAGGGGCATTGAAGAGGAATAATAGGTATTAACTAGGCATGGGTGACCCATACTCTTGATATTTGTGGCATATATGGCCTAGGGATGTCTTCCCAAGAAATGATGTCCCCTAATGATCTAGTTAATAGGAATAAATTTTCAAAAACAAAAATTCATAAACTCTCATGGAAAATACACTTAATCTCTTGATTTGGATTAATTATCCTTAAACAACATTAATCAAAATTTGTTTAATTATTTGAAAATTGGCACTCAAGTAATAAAAATGGTCAAAAAGTGATATTATTAGGTCATACTTTGAATAGAGAAATTTGGAAGGAGATGTTACATGTGTTGGATCTATATTCCCATTTAGGATGTTTCCAACACCAAATAACAAAGGTACGTGACATGCACCAATGAATTAGAAGAAAAGAGTGATCCAAAGCACTAAATGGTAAGATTGTCATTTTGACTCAAAATGATCTGATCAAAGTTAGCTGGCCCATAAAATGCATTGCCCTATTTAGGTATACTTTGACCTAAATTTCCACTTGTAAGTGACAAGTTTTAACCATTTAGGATGTTTTATAGATTGTGACCTAAAATGTGCATTTGTGTGCAATTCGAGTAAGATTGAAAATTTCAACGCAAATGGTGTTAAGAATTGGATGTCTACATTTTACCCCTATTTGAGAAGGTGTAGTGAGACATTCAGGTGAATCAACATCTTTTTAAAGAAAATATTTGTCAATAATAAATTGGAGTAGACCCATGATTCCCCCTCAAGATGACATACTAGGACAGAATAAAATGATGAATTCTTGAAAAGAGAGAGAAAGCAATAGATTAACCCATGGGAAAGATCACATCCAGATGAGATAATGCTTGCACATGTGATTACCATCAATGATCAAAATATAATTAAAGTTATAATAGGCCCAAAATATGGGGGGAATGGGAAATATACAATCCATAAATGTAAGGGACACACTATAAATCTACCCAATTTGAGAATACAAGCTATTTGCTTATGGAATTGATGAATATCAGGATAAGTTGCACACTAAAATATTACCATTATAGGATTTAATGTGGATAACTTAGAATTTGAGTAAAATGGAGAATGTTTTAATTTAGGAAGGTAAAAACCACTAGAATAGGGTCTCCAAATAGAATATAATAAGAAGTACTCCAGTAGAGTAGATTTGATCATGATAAAATAGTTTTGCCCCAGTAGGGTGAATCTTGATCATTAATAAATAGTCAATAATTATTTTCCCTTATAGAGATGATTTGATTCAGATGTGGTTCAAATGTTGTGCCCTAACATGGGTAGTTTTCAATGAAAATATCTCAAGGATATAACTGAAAAGAGAGGTTAAAGCGAGCGAGCACAAAAATACATGCAATGGGGTAATTTCTTACAAATCCATATAAATCCAATCATATGAGAATGAAAAAAGTTATGAGAGATATGAAAAGAAGAATGGATATAATTGAGCTAGCCTCAATATAAATTGAGCATTATCGACATATTTCCATGGACTCGTGTTCTAATATGAACTTTAGGCCAATGTAGTTTACCCAAGTTTGAGAGAGAATGGAAAGAGGAATGATGAAAAATTACCAAGAATTGATTAGACTCACAATGTATGCAAAGAGATACACATCTAAGCATAGAGAAATAAGCCTAAAATTAATGCTACCTAGAATCCTAATTCTATATCATGAGCCTAGGTTGTGCAAAGTGTTCTTGAGAATCATTCATCAGAGCTGATGTTGACATTGAGACCTAGGCACAAAGTGCTTACTATATAAAATGAAATTAGGTACCATAAATATGAATAAATTAGAATGACATAATATTATAATTTCACTAAGTTAGTTCCAATGTGAATATCTATAACTAAGGATAATGGTGAAACAATGACCAAAACTAGAGTTACAGTGATTTACATTTAAACAAAAAAGCAAAGACAAAGAAAAAGACAAGCATAAATGGACCTAACTTGAAATCAAGATATGATCTATCAAGACTTAAGTAGTAATAAAAAATTATTTAAAAAAAAAACAAAATGCAAGAACATCTTAATGACATGAGACCAAGATATGAATAATCACGATCCATGTGGACCATCAAGGCATTCTTGAACACAAAAGAGAAAAGCAAAATCAAATAGAAAAATAAGACACCAACAACAATCAACTAAAAAAATGTTCCAAGTGAAACATAATAACATAGGATCAAGATATAAATAATTGAGATCCATGTGAATGATTGAGATATTTTGAAACACAAAAGAGATAAACAAAAAAAATAATCAAGGAAACACAAGACCAAGAATGAGACAAGTAATAGAAAAGAGAAAAGGAGAAGAAATAAAAGGATAAGTGTGAAGAAAAAAAAACACAAAGAATAATCAAATAAACACACACAAACAAAAACTAAGTTAGTGCAGTTTAAAGATAAATGTCCATGTATGTGTGGTAGAGGCGCTACTTTCCACCACATCATAACAAAGAACAATGACAAGATAATTATTCCCTAATTAAAGAGAAATAATGATAGAAGAAATGGGGGAAGAGAATAAAATGAAGAGGTTGGCCGAGCTGACTCTAGATGTATAAGACAAGTGAACACTGCCTACATAACTCCATGGATGCATGTTCCAACATGAACTTTAGGCCAAATGTAGTTCTCCCAAGAAATTGGATAGAAAAAAAGTCATGACTAGACTAGCATGATTATGTTATAGAATAAATGGAAGATATGACAAATAAATGAGAATGGTTTGAAAAATAAGCAACTGATGAGATGAGTAAGAATGATCTTACAAAATGGCAAGTGTGTGGGACAAGATGAAATGAACTGGTGTTTCTGTGCTTACAAAATGACAAGAGCATAGGAGTAGAATGGGAATGTACAAATGTATAAAAGCATGATGAAATGTTTATATTCATTTATGAAACATTTTATGATGTTTTTAGTATATTAAAATTATTTATAATGTTTTTGGTGTTTTTGGGATAAAATATGCACATGGTGGGACCATCTAGTTGAAGAGATGCACATCCTGAGAGTAGAGGTTCTAATAAGATGGATAAATTGGTTGCAATAGCCCATGCTCACAAATTAGTGAGAGTGAGGTTATTGATAAAACAAAATAGAGTAACAAATACTTAAACTGAGAACATGTGGCTATTCACTTGTTTAAAACTACACAAGACTATCCTAGTTGAAATGATTTGTAGAACTATTGTTGAAGATGTTCATAACATTCATGAGACATAATTGAGATCATAATTTGTCAAAGGAAAAAAATTGTTGAAGATTATAGCATGACTTAAACATAACAAAGATGTGTTTCTCAAAGAGAGAAATCTAGAATGGGATGAATAATGTGTTCATAGTGCCAAAGGTTCAAAGCCTTTACTAATGGGATTCATGAAAAGTGGACCAGGGCAGTATAAAAATGTGTTTGACGTAAGATAAAAGGGTGGGATAAAATTATGACAACACAAGTTGCCCTTAAGTTAGGGGTCTTATAGATAATGGTTAAAATATATTTATGCATATAATCTCCTAAGGTGTATGATGTTCATGGGCTCTAAAATTTTTTCACCATTAGGTTTAGCTAGTCGATATGCTCTCGATCTATAGTTTATTGTGACAATATATGATCCTAGCCAATTAGGCTAAAACTTGCCTTTCTTTTTGGGTTCAAAAATCATGTTCTTCTAGTTTTATTTAAAAACTAAGTCACCAATCTCAAATTATTGAGGTATAATGAATTTGTTGTAGCTTTTCTACAATCTATTTTGGTGGACCTACATGTTTTCTAGGGTAGCCAAATGCTTACCATCAAGAAGTTCTAGTTATTACAATCATGAAGCTCTATAGTCTTCATCATCTTCAATGTGCTCCATGATTTTCTTAATAATGGTAGCTCAATCTTGACCAAAATGATATTTTTTGTGCAAAAAAAAAGAGAGTATGGAGTAGATCTAGTTGGGGTGTGATGATTGGTTCTATAATCCAAGAGGGTAGGAAAAAGTTACAAGTGCCAATTATGGCCAACATCATTGACAATATTTTATAAGATAGATATAATGGTTTTATTTGATGCCTCAACTTGTCCATTGACTTTCAGGTTATATGGAGTGTATTTCTTGTGCTTGATCTTGAATTTTGCATAAAGAGATTTCACATCTTGGTTTACAGAGGATCCACCTTTATTGGATATAATATGGGTTGGGATGTGATATCGATAGATGATATGGTAATGAATGAATTTGGTTATTTATTTCTTAGTAACATGAGTGAGAGGAATGGACTCAATCCACTTGTTAAAGTACTTGATTATAGTCATAATGTGCTTATGGCCATCTGAGGATGTTAGGTTAATTTTACAAATGATACAAAGACCCCATGTTGAGAATGGATATGCTGTTGTAATCAGCTACAATGGTAAGGAAGGTGCATGTATCAAGTTTCCATGTTGCTAATAAGGATCACACTTATTTACATAATAAAAATCATCTATCTCCATTTTAGGCCAATAATAGCCTATTCTAAGAATTTTCTTTGCTAGGAATACACCATTGGTACGGGCCCCACACATTCCTTCATGAACCTCCTTTAGCACCAACTTGGATTCTCCCAAAGATAAACAACAATAAAGTGTTCCATCATAGCCTTTTTGATAAAACATGTTTCCAAGGAGGAAATAACATGTTAAGCAATGAAGGAAAAGTTTTTTTTGGTTATTGGAAAGGTTGGTGGGAAATACATGACTATGGAAATAATTATAAAAATCTTGGTACCATGGTAGTTCTGGTGAGAGATTAGGATCAAAATGGTACATATCCTCTCTAAATCTAATAGAATATGTGCCAAATGAAGAATCTTTTCAATCAAGAACTGATATTCTTTAGCACTATCATGCATTTGAATCATGGAATGAATTATTTCTATGGCATCAATAGATCTATTGTTGAATCATGGAACTTAATTAAACTACAGAGTTTTAAAATGTGTTTTGAGGTCATCAACAATTTGCTTGTAAGGCATAAGCTTATAATCTCTTATATGATATTGATTAGTTGTCTGATTTATGATTAGCTAAAAATATCCATAGGACTTTAATCTTTGAATGTCTCATTGTATGGAAAGACGGAGCCCTGTAACCAATGCCTCATATTCAACCATATTATTTATACACTAAAATTGTATATGGAATGATTTCGGGATCAAATCCTCTTATGGCATGGTCAACAATATGCCAGCTCTATACCCTCAAGATGTGAAGGATCCATCAAAATAGACTTTCCACTATTTAGGTTTTTGTGATGATTGTTCTATCATCATGATAGAATCATCTGGAAGGTTAAAGTTGAGAGGTTGAGTAGTCATTATAGGAACTTCTACAAGTTGGTCCACAAGAACCTACCCTTTGATTTCTTTCTAATTCTAGTATTAAATATCAAACTCACTGAGGAGTATAATAAATCTATCCATGCATCCTTGAAGGTATGATTTAGATAAGAGGAACTTGAGAGGATCTACCTTGGTGATAACAATAGTTTTGTTATTTAGAATGTAATGTCAAAATTTCTAAGTGGCAAACACCATAGCTAAACATGCCTTCTCAATAGGCATACAATTATGTTAATAGGTTATGAATGTGTGGATTAAATAATAAACCACGTGTTCCTTACCATGATCATCATGATGAGCCAAAAATTCCCTCAATACATGTTTTATGGCTGATATATAAAGAAGTAGTGGCCTTCCTTGTGTTGGAGGTCATAAAACTAGTGGATTGGCTAAGTATGTTTTAAGCTTTGCAAATGCTATCTAACAATATTCATCCCATTGAAATGTTACCCCTTTCTTTAAGATATGGGTAAATGGGTGTCACTTATATGCCCATTAAGAAATCAACGTACATATAGACTAGATCTTGCCTTGTATATCCCACAACTATTTAATATTTTTTGGTGGAGGCATTTCCATAATAGTAATGACCTTTGTAGGGTTGACTTCGATCCCTCATTTTGATATAATGAACCCTATCAATTTTCTTGATGTGACTCTAACGACACATTTCTTAGGATTCAAGTGGACTTTATATGCATGAAGCCTCTCAAATATTCTTTGTAGAATGTTAGGGTATCCATCTCTTGTTTTTGATTTTACTAGTATATCATCAATATTGCCATGTATCATTTCATGAAATATGATAGTCATTGTGCACTAATATGTAGATATATAATTATTCAAACCAAATGTCATGACTTGGTAATAAAATGTCCCCCACAGAGTGGTGAATATTATCTTATGTTGATCTTCAAAGGCTATCTTGATTTGATTATAACTAGAAAATCCATCCATTAAGGATAACATCTCATACCCAGTAGTTGAGTCGATAATTATGTCAATTTTGGGTAGAATAAATTCATCTTTAGGGTATGATTTATTGATATCACAAAAATTAGTACAAACATGTATGCCTGGGGTCTTTTTACTTACTGGTACTATGTTAGAAATCCATTCAAATTAGTCTAGTGGTCTAATAAAATTGGCTCCTAACAACTTTTCTAACTTGGCCTTAACCAAAAGGGTGACATGTGGATGCATCTTTCTCAACTTTTGATTGATTGGTTTAGCATTAAGGTGAATAACAAGATGATGCACAACTAAATTTGGATCCAATCCTGGCATGTTAGAATATACCCATGCAAATATGTCTATATAATCCTTAAGAATGGATATAATATGGTCATGCTCTAATTTAGCAAGGGAAGCTCCAAGATAAACAATTTTAGGATCCTCATGGATTCCCAAATTCACTTCTACTGTACTTTCCATAAGGAGTGTAGATTGATCCTCTAGAATTGTAGGTAATGTATGGTCATGATCATTTGATTCTATTATAGTGTCTTGTTGTTCCTCCCAAAGATATAGATAATATGAAGAATTAGAATCTACCTTCTCAGGTAAAGTCCAATTGGTAAAGACTTTTAGAAACTCAAGAGCAAGATGCTCAAATATTTGATGTTGATCTGAAGATATGATTATACTAGCTATGGAACTTGGGCTAGATGGACTTTCTATATCCTGAGGGGATCAACAAACTTTCCTACCTAGGAGTTCTTGAAATAGGTTTTCACTCAAAGGCTTGTCTTTTTCTATAATTTTTCCCTCACCAAAAAGTGCCTCAAATAGGTTTTCACCTGAGGATATCAATGTTTATTCTTTATTATGACCAAGAAAGTTTTCCTACTCTCCAAAGTAGGTAGAAGAATCTAATAAAAAATCAAAACCATGCTTATGAATCCCAATGGGGAATGCATCTCGTAGGCCCATGTATTCACCAATCAATTCTTCATTTTAGAACTCATTGATGTATATGAGAAAATTTTACTGATCCCAATCTATGAGTTTAAGATGGAAAAGGCATATGTTACAATGAAGGTTTCCTTTAGTATGGGAAGCACCAATGGTAAAGATATAATGTCCTACTTTAGGAAGGGAAGCACCACTAGGATGGGTTTTTACTTCAGGATGGGAATCTCCAATAAGATGGATTTTTGCTTCAAGATGAGAAGCTCCAATAGGTGTTATGGTCAATATGGCATTAGAATCAAACAAATATAAATCAGCAAGCTCATTGAAAAGGCTCTAATGGGACATTGTGTCACTATTAGAAGTCTTATTACTAGTCACTTCAGAAGAGTCACTACCAAATGTTATGAAGTCATCCTTTGGTGGTTTAAATCTGAGACCATGATTTTAATTGATAATTCTAGCTGATAAGGGATATAAAATTCCTTATGCTTGTGGGACAAGGCCTTTACCTATATAGTCAAGATGATCCATTATCCTATTAGGGATAAGATACTTTGGATTTTGAAAATAATTTTGTGAGGCCTTCAGAATATAACCAATCTCCCTCATTAAAATGCTATTGATCTTTATTTGGTGTAATTTTAGGTATGAAAACCATAGGAGGTTTTAGTTGCTTCTTCTTTGGTTACCAAATTTGATTGGTTCTGTTCAGAGTCTAGGAAGTTTTAGGCTTACCAAATGTTTTAGAGGATTTTGGTAATTTTGCAATATGGAGGACATCCTTTAGATGGTACATGGGGATGCTTGCATCTTTAATAATAACCTATTTGGATATATCTATAAGAAATGAATTAGTTGAAGTAGAGGCTAGATCACTAGGGTATATATAATTAGATGGAGATGGATGAGAAATAATGGCTTTGTTGTTCTTTGCAATGAATTTAGAAGCTAGGCAATAGTTATAATTATGAAACTCTTCTTCAAGAGGTTTGTAGTATGGGTATGGCTACTGATTAGTGGGAATAGTAACCTTGATCCCATCATGGGGAAACTTAAGGCATTGGTGAAGAGTAGATAGAACTTCCTATACTTCATGGATCTAAGGATAGCCAAGAAGTATGTTATAAGGAAGCTCAATATCCACAATATGGAATAATGTGTGATGAGAAATAGACCTAACCATGATCAGAAACCAAATTGTACCAGATAACTCCATCTCAATGTTGTCATAAGCCTTGATTGTAATAGCTTTTGGCTAAATGTCTTTATCCATGTAACCCAATCATCACACCAATTTAAGAGATATGATGTGTAGCCCTGAACCATTGTCTATAAGAACCCACTTGATCTTGTGATCCACATCAATTATCTCAATATATAGTGGGTTATTGTGGTTTGGGCTAATGGTGGAGATGTCCTTTTGATCAAATGTGATTTGATGAAAAGAAGACAAATGTAAAATTTTATATCATTAGGAATAATAGACTCTTGTAAAAGTTTTTTGAAAATGGTTCGATGGACATCAAATGTTTGAAAAAGTTATAATATGGAAATTTTCATAAGGGTTTTATCTAATTAATCCATTATACTATAAGGCCTTTGAATTATGGATTGAACTAGTTTAGTCTTTGTTGGGACAGTATTCAACATTAGAACCATTAGCACAATGCTCTCATTGGGTTTATGGAAAGAAGTGGGCAAAGGGTCCTAATGGTAATTCATAAGCATCTAGTTGTGACGGCACAACCTAGAGGTGGTAAGGAGTTATTATAATTAGAAAAGGGAGGCAAAGGGCCTTTGATGGTGATTCATGAGTGAATAATGGTATTGTGACAATTTTGGGTCAGCAAGGAGCCTTTATAAGAAAGGTATTATTGTTTAAGATTAGTAACCCATGCAAATAGAGCAACAATATGATTATGCAAACCCAACATGGTATTACTAGGGGGAGAGGGTGATGACCCTATAATGATTGGTCTTGTGTTATAGGGAACATGAGATTAGCCACATGGTGTTACAATAATAGTGGTAATGTGGGTTACAGAAACGCATCCCACAAATATTATTATAGTCATAAGGTATACTATTATATACCACATTATTAGTGTTAGAATTATGATATTGATTATGCTCATTATGATTTTGACCTTGTTGTTGGTTCTGATTCTACCGATGTCCTTGATTGTGACCATTTTGATTATTTCTTGGTGGTGGTCTATCATGTTGAGGAAAGGGGTCTTTGTAGATTCCCATATCCTGATTTATGTCCTGATTAGAGGCCAACTTAATTTCTAGCTCACCATTTTCAAACAAGTCCTCAATAATATTTCATAATTGAATGTAATGATATGCACCATGACCAACAACATGATGAAAGTTACACCATTTATTATCTTTGTACCAGTCTAGTTTTGGTTGATCTTGAGGAAATGGCTTTCATACTAGCCATATAATTAAATTAACTACAATGAGCTTTTATAACACTATTTCAACCAATTCTCCTAACTTACCAAAGACTCTAAAATAATTATGAAATGTCCTTCATGGAGGTTCTCTCTACAAAGTAGTTAGAGGATTTGAGGGAGTTAATTATACATTTGAAAGAGGCATAGCCTATACCATTTGTACATGTCTTGTTTCTATCACCCCATTTCCAACCATGTTTTTAATTTTGTTAAGTCCCTTAGGCTTATCCTGCATAACTATTTAAGCTAATGATTTAGTCTGATTAAATGCTTGACCTTGCATAAAAATCTTAACAAGACCTCTAGCAATAAGAGCCTTCTCAATCTACACTCCTTTGTCAATAATTTCTATAAATGAGTTAGCACAAGCTAACCATAGATTATGCACAACTTAAAAATACAAATTCTATGCAAAGATATTAGCCAACTATTTGTCTAGAAAATTATGTTGAAAGTGACCTTCCAATGATCTCCACCTTTGTAAATATGCAACAAAACTCTTACCATCATGTTTCTTGGCTTTGCATAAGTCAACAATAGTTAATTCATGTTCTATGTTATATGAGAAATTGTTAACAAATTTTTCTAATAAGTATTTCCAATATCCAACTAATCCCTTGGATAGTTTAAGTATCCAATCAAGAGCTTGTCGTGATAAATTTCATAGAAATAGTCATAGTAAGTACTCACTACTATAAGCAACCTCTTGACATAGGATGAATAATGCTTGTATGTGTTCATGTGGATCTCCTTTACTTTTATATTTGTCAAATTTGGGTGCCTCAAAATGAGGTGGAAAGGGGTTTTGGAGAATAGATAAGTCTAATGGATATGGGCATATCTCATCAAATTTGTACTTTTTGACTCTATTATTCATCTCCAATCTTTGGACAATTTCTTTCATAGAATTCCATTCTTTCATGTTTGGTGCATTTATGGATTGGATAAGATGTTGTTAGGGTGGAATGTGTTCTTGGTTTTTTCACTATTGGCGGTGGAATGTGCCCCTAGTTTTGTTGTTATTAGGGTGGAATGTGCCTTTGGTATTGTTGATAGTGGGGTGGAATGTGCTCGTAGTTTTGTGTGGATCTATAGTGAGTGTATACCTTTCAATCCATGATTTAGTTTTGATTTGATACTTGAGTTGAGAACATATGCCACTGATTCTTGGATTTTAAACATTCCCTAAATTTAGTTGTTTTGCACTTTGTTGATTTTGGAAATTTCTATGTTTATTTACTAATTTATGGGTTGGGTGAAAGGAACTAGCCAAATTATCTTGAGGGATTTCCTCAATTCAGAGTAAATGTTTGGGTTTCTAATTTTTTAAAGTAACAAGAGGTTCTTGATGATTGAAGAATTTATGTTCGGTATCAAATGAAACACTTTGTAAGGTATCTTGTGACTATAACTGTTCATTTAGATTACCTTGATATACTATGGTAATGTCCTCACATAATATTTTTTGCATAATTTTGACCACACTTCCATGTTATTTCAAAACATTATTGTGAATTAAAGAGGCAACTAGGGAGTCAGTTAATTTTGTGACAAGTTGATCTAAATATAATTGACTTATTATCTTGATCTTAGCTAGAAGACCTAAATTTGTGGGTTTTAACTCTGTTTGTATTTCCTTTCCTTTATTAGAGGAAGAAGGTATGTCTATTTCTAAAAAATATTTCTCTTTCCATCATTTTTATCATTCTCTAAGGTATGCAATTATTCTATAGGAAAGTTAAAAGGTAGTCTAACACCTAATTCTATCAATCTAAGAAGGGCTTCATCTTGATCTTCTTGGGGTTGATATTCATTGTAATCATCTTTAAATATTACTATTGTAGGGATATCATAAAAAATAATGGGGTTATCTTAACCATCATAAAAAATTCCCATCCTCATAACTAAGGCCATAAGAGGCCCCACTATGGGTGAACCTTTGAGTCATGTCTAAAAAAAAGAGTTCTTTTGTGTATTGACTAATTCTTGACCAATGTATGGAGGCCACTATGGGTAGCCAGGATAGGTTTTGGCTGAGATCCATGTGCCTCTATTTTGGGGGTGGATCTACCCATGCCATGTTGGTGTTATGGAGAACGATGTGCTGGACATTGTGGAATTGTTGGGGGAAACCCCTGTGGGGGAGCCACACAGAGTGTTATTTAGCGGTTGTCATTCTGAACAAAGCCCTAACCTTTGTGGTTGCCTTATTTTCCATCACATTTTTTCAAATGGGGTCGTTGCTCATATTGAGGAGATTCCAGACATTGGGGATTTCTTTGATGATTTTTGATTGCCATGGCGGCGTATCCTCTACTGAGGGGGAGTTTGGGCAGATGATTGGGTGGATGGAATGGGCATTGGTGGCACTAGTTCTGGGGCTTGTTTCTTTATTTGTGGTGCTATTTTTTGTGGGTAGTGCATTTTTAGGGTTTGTTGGATCAAACCTGGGTATGGCCATCATTATTGTTGGATATGACGGTGTCTTCATCTATCTTAGTGACAGAGAAACCAAAGGTATTTTGAGGTTTTTTATTGTCACAAAAAATGCTTATGTGGCATTATTACAATGTTAACCTGCATTGTTGGCTAGGGCAGAATGCTAAAGATATATATTTTTTAGAATTATTTCAGGCTGTAAAACTTGGTTTTGTTAAGGTTTTAGGTCCTTGTAAAACATGGGTGCTTTTATTGGTTTATGTTTGTGGTTTCAGGTCCCTGTAAAACCTGATTTGATATTATTTTTCAGTAGGTTTTGGGAATGCTTTTCCTAGTGGTTGTTAATGCTTTATCTTCTTTATTTTGTCAAAGAGTTTTAGGGTCCCTTTAAGACCTGATTTTACCTTAATCTAAAACTTTTGACCAATGTTTTAAAACCAATCAAAGTATGCTTTAGCTCTCTTTTAAATAACCAAGGTACCAATGAGACTATAAGGGAGGATGGTTTGAAACCACACATAATTTAGAATATTTGGTTCATGAGTTTACTCAACCTTTGGTAACATTGAAATCGTATAGATCAGAAGAGAGTCAGGTAACTCAAAGACCCAAGGTGAAAACTAGTACACTAAAGCCTAGATCTTTGTGACACACCCACATTGCAAAAGCTAGCTTCAAATTTGAAAAGTTAAACCTAGAAGTTTAGAGGAAGCTCTCTAGATTACAAAGAATACAATGAACTAAGCAACTCAAGATTTAAAAACATATGTGAATCAGTAAGTATTAAGCTAGGACAAAATAGGTAACACAACATTACCACATGATTCTAGTAGGATAAAATATGTTCTAGGACCCAAAGAATGAGTGATATGCAAGATGACTTGAGTCCACCAAGATGATAATGTGATTTTGAGTCTTAATAAATGACCTTTAATCCAAATAAAAAATTTAACCCAAGTTAAAATAATCTTAGTGCACAAATGGTGAACCTACTTTGACGCATAAACCCTTAGAGCTTAGAAAGGTTCAATTTTGAATGAGGATTATAAATGAAGGGTTTGAAAAAATTGGGTAAAATATCTAGACTCAACTGGGAAGCAAGACTACATCAAAGTGGATGACATGACACAAAGCTTTTGATAACAAATTGAATAAGGAAAAGATGAATTTTCCATTTAGACAACATAATGCCCTTCTTGCTTAATAAAATTGAGAACAATGTGTTTTGGTTAAGTTCATTGAGTTAACAAGTAGTTTTAGACATAAATCAATAACAAGTAAGATAATGACAAAAAATAAATGTCTTAAGTCTAAACTGATAGGGTATGATAAAGTGAGGTGTACTAAACTAGTAAGTTTATGATCATTCTAGGGGAATCAATTGCATAATGACTTTCAAGCCAAATGATGGAAAATACAAGCACAAAAATTGGGTGACCATGGCATTGGCTAGTTATAAAAAGGTCTATTCCTTTTTACAACCACTACATCCTACTATTTGCTCAGTGTAGTGTGATGTCCAAATGTAGATACATCCCATGTGAAACTCCAAAGGATCCAAATGAAGTCAATACTACAAGGTGAAACCTTAGGTCAAATATTCCCTAAAGAACTTGTGAGAGGTAATAACTTCCCCCTTGTAAGCCAAGTTTACATGAAAATAAAGAAAGAATAAAATAAAAAGACTTTAGGGTCATTTTAAAGATCACCTAAATTTTGATGAGTTTTTGGGGAGTGCTTTAGATGACATTATTTCTAAGCCTTGGACTAGGCTATTCACAATAGGAATGGCACTTTTGATTCTAAGGGTTACCTATAGGGGAAAAATAGAAGAGCATACATATGACATTCCTTTTTCTCCCAAACAAAACCTAAGTAAACAAATATTGAAAACAAGTATTGACAAGTGTGTTCAATTTTAAATCCAAATGAAATGTTTGGTGGTGTTCATTTGACCCCTTGGTCTTAGTTGCAAACTTTGAAAACATTCACCAAAATAAGTTTCCTAATTAATTTTTCAGCATGCAAGAGGTGATTTAAACACGTTTTTATCAAAGCAAAATCTTGTTCCTACAGCAAAAATGTCAGCATATCCTTTGGCTTTGAAGCTCTTTTTAGCTTAGATTAATGAACTTTAGAAAAATAGCTCTCAGGTTTGTGTTTTAAGAAAAACATAGTGACCAACATCAATTATTACAATTGATGATGGTTACTTTGGCTGATCAAGATCTAATCGATGTTAGTTTTACTAACCAACATTGGTTAAGCCAGGTAATCAATGTCGATATCACTTGTCGATGTCGATTACTATGTAAAATTGTGGCAAATAAAAATGACAAAATAAAGTTAGAATATCAATTTGCATCAGTTTTAAGGGTCCAAATGGATATTTTAGAGTTGCAAAGTGATCTTCTTTAGGTGTGAGATGCATCTTATCCCATCAGGCATGCCAAGATGTAGAGAGGATTATAAATCAAGTTAGTCAATCATTAGTCCATAAATAATGAAACATGCATAAAAAAATAACTAACTAAGCCTATATATTCATATTAGAATTATAAAGTATAGAAAGAAATAAATGAAGGAAATCGACACCATATTACCTTCCCAAATGGATTCACCATACCCATGTGGCTCAAAAACATGTTCTCCCTTGATCAAGCATCCTTGTCTTTGTCAACAATGGTGGTAAGCTCCTCCAATGCCTCAAGAACACTCCAAAAAACCTAGGTTCATGATTCCAAATCACTAAATTAGCCTATCAATGAAGCTTGCAAACAAAATCTATGATCTAATGCAAAACCTCATGGAAAAAATTTAAAACTATAAATTTTTAATATTAAATCTTTGAATATATTTGAGCATAATAACCTTGCACCAAAATAGCTTAGAAATGATGTTCATGGCCTTTTTATTTATAGATTTTTGAGATTGGTCTGGATCAACCATGACCATCGATCTCAAGATTGAGATGTGTGTCCATGGATAATCCTAATATTTGGAATTAAATTCATAATTATCTTTATCATGACCTTAGAATAAGGGGCATTGAAGAGTCATGTGAGGCATTAACTAGGCATGGTGATCCATAATCTTGATATTTGTGACATTTATGGCCTTGGGATGTCTTCCCAAGAAATGATGTCACCTAATGATGTAGTTAATAGGAATAAATTTTCAAAAATAAATATTCAACAACTCTCATGGAAAATCCACTTAAGCTCTTGATTTGGATTAATTAGCCTTAAATAAGGTTAATCAACATTTGT
This sequence comes from Torreya grandis, assembly GCA_037957365.1. Lineage (NCBI taxonomy): Eukaryota > Viridiplantae > Streptophyta > Pinopsida > Cupressales > Taxaceae > Torreya > Torreya grandis. The sequence goes on from JARHVA010004813.1 coordinate 766,788, forward strand.
ACAATTATTTAAAAATTGGCCGTCAATTAATCAAAATGGTCAAAAAGTCATATTTTTGGGTTATAATTTGATTGAAAAAGAACTAGAAGGTGATGTTAGATGTGTTGGAGCTATATTCCCATTTAGGATGTTGCCAACACTAAATAACAAAGGTACATGATGTGTACTAATGAATTAGAAGAAAAGAGTGATCCAGAACACTAAATGCAAAAATTGTCATTTTGACTCAAAATAATTTGATCAAAGTTAGTTGGACCATAAAATGCATTGCCCTATTTATGGATACTTTGACCTAAATTGGCGCTTGTAAGTGACAAGTTCAAACCATTAGGGATGTTTTATAGATTTTGACCTAAAATGTAAATTTGAGTGCAATTTGAGTAAGATTGATAATTTCAACATAAATGGTGTTAAGAATTGGATGTCTACAATATATGAAACTATGGATTTTTAAAAAATATTTATGAAAAATACTATGAATTTTTAAATTTTAAATTGATTTCCTATGTTTGATATGCAACTAAAAATTCAAAAAATGATTGGAAAAGTACTGGAAAATAACTAGGAGCTAGTTAATGTAACCAGGGATTATTGAATGAATTTTTTAAATTAGTATGATAATTTTACAAATTTGATATGAATTTATATAAAAATTTTAGAATTTTTTTTTGAATTTTTTTGAAAAAATCAAAAAATATTTTTAAAATTAGCAATATATTTTCCTAGAGTTTGGAATGTATTTATATGTACAACGGACTTAGTATGTGCATACTAGGGTTTTTATAAAATATATGATAATTATACAATTTATTTATAGATTTATAATTTTTAAATATAATAAAAATTAGGGAATGTTTGCAAAATATTAAAAATAATTTACCCTGGGGTTTCTAAGGTTTTTGTGTGAAATTCAAAGTAAGTCAAGTTCACCAAATGTTTTATTATTTTTTAGAATAATAGAGTTTTATTCCTAATTAATAAATAGGTATAGGGTAAAGTAAACTATTAAATAATTTGTAATAATTAAGACACTAATTTATGTAAATGGATTGTATTTTTGCCTTTTCTAAAAATAGTAATAAATAAGAGAAAATATGACTTAGCTTATTTTGAGCTATCTGATCTAAAATAGGGTCAAAGAATTTTGGTAGAGGACTAGGACAGTGATGGAAATAAGTTCCTAAACTTCATTTTATAAGTGGATAATATCATTGAGAGTGGGACACCCTACTATTCAATTTTGTAGTCCTTTCTAGCAATATTCTCTAGGTGTTTTGAGTATTTTAGGTTCTACTCAACAGGTTTGTGTTACCTTGTGAGTGAAATATCGAAGCCTAAAAGTCTATGGAGATTTTTGTGTATCTATTTTAATCTTCACAATCCTTAGGAGCTCTTTTTACTTGAACTTAAAAGGAAAATTTTGGAAAGAGAGAGAAGGGGTTAGGGTGTAAAGGATACAATGGATTCACTTCACACCCTGTGTATGGGCACACTACCTCTATACCAATACTTTGAAGAGGGATCAAGCTAATGTATTTATCCCATTAAAGTAATTGGTTCACTTTATGTATGAAAATGAATCTATATGTAAAATTGACATTAATTTATATGGCTAGGGACTAGTGTAAGGGTTTGAATAGGCTTGGAATAATATTGGAAGGTTGTATATAGAGAATAGGGGAAAGTGCTTTAGTGTACTTACTTTTATTATTGCTTCTCTCTTGTAAATTAGTATCAACCCTTATAAATAAAATTTGGATAGAGTTTTATAGGGAACCTAATGATTTTGGGCTAAATTAATCTGTGTTAGGCTAACATGAATTAAGATAAAGATTTAAGAAAATATGATCGTTTGAACCAAATTTGCACTTGGAAAATAGTTCCAAAAATAAGACACCCTGGGTTTTATCACTCCTATCCAATTTGGGCACTATTTTCTAGAGGGAATGATACATAGGGGGAATGATTTGGGCCTTAAAGAGTTGACTAGGTCTGTAAGGGTTAAGTTTGAAAGGTTGTGGATGATTGGGAATTGATGAAATAAAATCTTATAAGGGTTGTGAAAGCAAGTAGGAGGACCTATGGATTGGGTGTCATTAGCCACACTCGAGTAACCAAATTTCACATTTTACATGACTATATAGACATTCTCCTACCATGGTCTCCATTTTATAGAAGGAAATTTGTGCATAATCTGGATTTAACTATGTAAATTCAAACCTAAACATCAATCTACTAGGTAAAGTGATAGATCCATTAAAACCTAATATAGTAGATGAATGTAATAATTCAAAATATAATTATGATCCTAAAGCTAGATGATCTACACCATGATTAAATAGATGAAAAATAAGAGGATTAATATTTGCTTACCTTTACTCTAATTTTTAATATGGTGATGCTTGTTTGATTAATGGATGTTGATGATGAACTAGATTGGCATGGATTCCTCCCCTGATTGCTAGCTAGCTCCAATAGAGGAGTGGATTTATTTAAATATAAAGAGTGAAATATTAATGTTTGAGATATGAAGTTGGTTAGAGGAGATCAAGGGATGAGAATTATCTAAGAAATTTAAAATTCATTTGAAGCCTCTAGATTTTTAGGCTTCTAGAGAGGAGGGGGAAGTTTAGAGAAGGTTCTAGATTTCAACGAGTCTAGAAACTTTCTCAGGGTTAACATAGATTATATGAAGGATTAGATAATGATTATTTAGGAATTAGGAACTAAGGGTATAGGAAAACCTAGGGATAGGTTAGTAGGTGGGCCATTGGGAATTTAAAATTCCAAAATAATAGAAAAGTAGGATTAAGATGGGATAATAGGAATTTAGGGTAAATTAATAATTAAGTGGGATAGAATAAGGTTAGTGGATGAAGAATGATTAAATGGGGATTATTAAATAAATGTTTAGGAGGGGTGATATATTAACAAGATAAATTAGATTAAGTAGAATTAGTGTCAACTAATATGAATATTAGTGACAATAATGGAGGTGAGTGATTTTAGGTGCATATAATGTTCCATAAAAAAAAGCTCCAAGAGTCTACACAACAATGTAGTAATGATACATATCTATGGCACTAACAAAATTCCTGATCTATTGCACATCATATCCTAAATAGAGTAATTAAACAATGAAATAATTTTCCTCCTTATTAGTTTTGATGAGCATTTCCCTATTATCAAGTTGCCTAATTCATATTTACCATCTATACCAATTTGCCATCATCTTTCATATCATGTTTTTCATAGTTAGGATAATATTGATTATAACCACCTTGGGAAAATCATTTTATACCATCCCATTTGCATTATTGATGATTCTAACTACCTTTGGGCAAATAATTATGTTTCCATCCATTTGAATGTTAATTATTATAATTTCCTATGTGAAATCATTCTCTTTATTCTACCAAATTGTGTCATGTTTTTTATTGTGATAATGATTATAACCACCTTTAAGCAAACCATTATATCTATATGCCCAACTGGGACATGGTTTTATCTTCCCAATGATTATAACCACCTATGGGTGAATCATTTATTTCCCTACTATTGATTATAACTACATTTAGACACATCAATATCTTGTTACCCTAAGCCTTTTTTGATGATTATAACCACCTTTGGTCAAATCATTACCTTTTTTTATCCTAACTATTATGATGATTATAACTACCTATGGGCAAATCATCCTGTTTGTCTACCATACGTAGAGTAGCTCCATATGCCATTAATTATAACCACATATGGACAAATTGATATTTTCCATTCTATTTCATCATTTTGGTCCAATAATTTCTTCCTTTCAAGTGACTAATTTCAACCCCTTTTCCAATCACTCCTTTGAGGAGGAACCTATAGTAAATCAATTAATATTAAATTCGTAAGCATACATGGCCTTTTCATTCTTTGAGAAGATGTTACTATGATTACAACTTGTAATGCCTTCTAAAAGAAGGGAAAATTATAGACACCTAATATTTTCCACCAATGGCCTTCATCTAGACTTCAAACTGATTCTTACCAACCTTTGAAAATTAAGCCTAAGAATCACTGAGCATCCCAAAAAAAAATTTGCTTCATTAATCAAATTTACAATCTGATTGAGGCATCCCTATTTGGGGTATCCTATCATAAGCCATAAAAACCTCTCACAGATTTATCTCTAATTAAACTTTAGAATCAAAACATGCAATTTGTCCTATATACCTATTAAGTGGAGCACTTGCACATTTAAATCAAATATTGGAAATGTAGAATGGCTAATTAGAATCAATTAATAAGTTAAACAAAATTAAATGCCTAGTTGAATTACCCATGTGTAATTATTAAAGAAATAAATAAATAAATTCAAAAATATGAAATATCTTATATTTTCATGTTACCTTTTGTAAGTTATCAAACCTTTGAAAATATCTAAAAATATCTCACACCTGGATATTCATTGAAAATAATTGATTCTTGACACCTTTTAACTCTAATGGGGTTAATTAATTCAATTAGGTTGGGTTTGAACTCATTCCATGTTTAAACTACACTTGAAATCACCTTGATTTGGGGTCAATTCCTAATCCTATAAATATAATCCTTTGCCTCTTCATTTAGAAATCTTGGATAGAGTAAAGTTATAATTTAGGTTTTATAGAAATATTGAAATCAATAGTGTTATAATTCTAAAATATTGAGCCAAGCCATCAAGAAAGCATAAACCAAAAGCCAACCATGGTGCTAAGGAGATAAGGAGCAAAAACACTCAATTGCTAAAGACTCTTTGAGAATAATCTGAGCAAGGCACACAATGAATCATTTGGATCATTCAAGGAAGGTAAATGATTTTTTATTATTTGTGTTTTAGTTATGTTTTCCATTGGTTTTGTTCATTACGCTCCCTCTATGATCTAGGCAAGTAAGTGTTAGCATGTTAGTGTATTTTATTTCAATTTTTTTTACTTTTTGTATCACTTTATCTAACCTCCCTTCTTGGATTCCTTGATCATATATATCAACCAATATGTCTCATAATTACTAGTTATTAATATAATAGTGTTTTAAGTGTGATTATTGACAAAAAATGCTCTACATAACTTCATATTAGAATACATATTCTTGATTTTAATACTTTTTAAATACTTGTAACAAAAATCAAATCTAAACACGTGAAAAAATATTTATCAACAAGAACTATTACGCCATACTTCTGTACAATATTTTATTAACAAAAAAGGTTAGAACTAGCCAATTACAAAAACTTGCATGACAAGAAAAAACATTAAGTGAAAGATAAATTAAGACTTTAATTAAAAATTGACTTAACTAAAAATATATTACTAAAAATAGACTATAATATAAATTAAAATTGACTCAAGAAAATACGTTTGACTTATTTATAAGATATGGTGATCATGCAAGATGCCTTTCTTATCAAGTAAGCGACACATGAACACTTGACAAGATAGGCACCCAAAATACTTAGAAAATAAAAGATTGACTAAAATAAGATTAAATTAAATTAACTAAGCCTTATTAATTATTCCCACCTTTTTGGGATGAATGGATAATTGTTTGAGATCAATTAGGTACATATTCATTAAATTACACTCTAAGTATCACATCTAGATAATTTTAGGAAGTTCCTAGAAAGTGTCAAAATTTGAAAAATATTTTAATATGGAACATAAATGAATTAAAAAACCTTCCTAAAATAAAAAAACATCAAATAAAATAAATCTAACATTAATAATCAATTTCCCATATTAACATTGTACTCAACATTCTCCACTTTGATGCAAAGACCATAAATGCCTATCATCTCCTTAATTATTCTCATCAGTTGAAATACTCATGTCCACTCTTATTATATTTTCTCCAATACTAAATTGTATTTTCCATAATATTAAAATATTTAAGATTGTAATTCTTTAACATGTATTACACATATTTGTCTTAAAAAATGATTACATCCCCTTTATTTTTATAAAATTCCATGCCAATAAATTACTTATTAAGTATAAGCTCAGTCATTTCAAATTATGATTTAATAGCTTAATTGAAGATATTCAACATATCCATATAAATACATGTAATTATCAAGTCATCTACATAGATATAAACATATAACACATTAAAACCATATGCTTTTATGTAAATGGCTAGTTCATTTTGAATTAAAATAACTTGATCAAATAAATGGATATAAATTCTTGAGTCCCAAGATTTTTTATCTGGACTCAGCCCATAAATATCCTTCTTCAACTTATATACCATAAATTATTTACCTTTTACCTCAAAACTTTGTGGCTGCCTCACATATACTTATTCTTAAATCATTCATTTAGGAATGTCATTTTGACATCCATTTGATGGATTTTGAAACCTTTATGATTATTTACCTTAATAATTAGTATTATAGTATATTAATTTTCCATAGGCGCATATGTTTCCTCATAGTTTACCCTATATGTTTGTGCAAATATTTTTACAACTAATCTAGCTTTTAGCTTATCAAAAATACCATCACTCTTAAATTTAGTTTTGTAAAACCACTGAGTTAAAATTATACATTTATTTTATGTATGATTAACAAGATTCCATGTATCATTCATCTCAATTGAATCCATCTCAATTTTCGTATCATCAACCCACTCTTTTTTTTACTAGTTTATGCATAACTTCTAGATTCACTAGTCACAAATGATAATGCATACATAGTTTTTCCATTACAAAAACATCAAAAAATTACCTTCATTATTTTAATCCTTGTGATCCCCATCTCATATTTCTCATTTCAAATATGATTATATGGATGTGCATTCAACAAATGCTTTTACTTTCTTGGAGTTGATGAACATGGATGACTAGTGTCTTGAGAAGAGCTAATATTATTTAATGTTGAACTAGAAACATGTGTAAGAATTTATAATACCTAAAAATAAAATTAATGAAAATTACCCCATTAAATTATGAAATTTTTAGCTACATAATTATAACCATCATACATCTTATTTTCCAAAAAAATTACGATGACTAGAAATAATTATGGATTTGCTAATAGGATTACAAAACTTGTATGATTTAATTTCATTACTATATTATATTAAGTTGTGATAAATAATCTTAGGATATATATTTGGATAAAAATAAAAATAATTTATTTCACCCTTATCTTTACTTTTGGTTATTTTCATACTACACTTTGCTTCATTTTAGATGGACTATACATCTCCCAATTACACTTTGATTTTGAAGGAATCATCTAGCTTGTTGAAACCATGCTTGTAAGTTTTAATGTGATTTTTTAAATATTAATCAAAATTCAAAATATTATTTTCATCCTATATTCCCATAATACAGGTGAGACAATAATTTGATTACTATTGATCTTATTTTTTTCTATCTTGGAATGCCTTCTCTTTATCCTCTTAATTAACTTGATTCTTAGCTTTTGGTATTTGGAAATATGTCACTTCCTATCCCACTGCTCAAAAAATACATCAATATTAATATTTTAAGTGAAACTAATTATTAGTAATTTCTTATTTTTATAATATATATAGATATTTATGATATATAGTTGACAAATGTATTATTTATTTTCATGATCATTTATGTTGGAAGACATTTACATATGCTTATGGATGTACTATGTTCTATGATCATGTTTTAATATTATTTTATTTATATATTTGATTTAAATTACAATAATTCATTGATATTTATATATTTTGATTACTTGATTATTTTGTTTCAATCTTCAACTAACTACCTTTTTTTTATTAGGGTAGTTGTAGGATTATCCCTCCCTCATATAATGTTACAGAGAGAGGGTATCACATGGGAGGAGGATGAAAATATTTTCTTTAGGGATAGATATAACTAAATCAACCCAACCCTTCCTCCCTACACATGCACTAGACTTTTTATTACTTAGATGAAACAAATTATAATAAGTATTTTTTAAAAGTGTTGAGTGTTATTTTTCATTATTTGTCCTTGAAATTAATAAATCATATTTAAATTTATTTTGAGTTCATTACTTTTCTTTATGATTTTTATTATAGTAAATTTTATGTATTACTTGTTTTTTTACTCAAAATCTCCATATGAACTAAACCTGAATTATGCGAGCTAAACCATTTATGCATTTTAACTCTTAGAACAGTGTTGGGTGTTTTGTGAATCTTGAGTAATTTTTATACCTTTATGACACTTTTGATGACCTGGGGGGTGAAATAGGGTGAAAACACCTAATCAATTAAATTTAAAAGAGTTTTGTGACTTTGGAACTCTAGGTTCTGAATTTGTAAAAGTCTAAACAATAAATTACTACATACTTTAGAATGGGAAGAAATTAGGGCATAATGAAATTTGGTTTTCAATTCCTACATTTATGATTGACTTATCCATTTTATATTATGTGAATATTTTTCATGTTGTGGCCATGATCAAAACTAAGGCAATGGATTATGAATAAATAGGCCAAATACACAATTTAGGCATAAATGAAGACAAGTTCATAATGGATAATTGGTAGTTCAATAAGAGAGTGAAATGACCATGAAAAAAGTGGATGATGATTGGAAAATGAATAATATTAAAATAAAAAGAGGATAATGAATGATAACATATAATCAAGACAAAGCTTAATAGGAAGTAACAATAACATACCTTTAAATTCTTTCAAGTTATATCCATTGAAGAACCAGGTCGGTTGAAATTTGAGTATGAAATTATGGGTTTGATTGCAGACTTAGTTTTAATAAATAACAAAATAATATATGTTTATTAGATATAGGTTTCAAAATATATTTCATTTTAATGTATGTAATGGTATATTACAAAACCTAGGGTTTCATATTTATATACCTAGGGATGAAACTCAATTTTATCTAGAGGCCTATGGATATGATGTCAAGCCCTTTGTGAAATTTGTGAAAACTGATTATATATGATATAATAAATAGGTTTTAATCTTTAAATACCTAAGTATAAAACTTAGCTCCATCCATATGTCTATAAATATGAATTTGAGTCTTTTATTTTAAAATAATAAAAGGATTGTTGACTACTGAGCCACCATTAAAAAAGACAATTGTTACAAATATTTAAATTGTGCATGAATTAGATAGTCATTTAACTTGTGTATTATTTTTATTGATACTTTTTATAATTTAGTATGGAAACCCTATTTTCCCAATCTATCCTCAATGAGTAGTAGTATGAATAAGATATTGAATTGATTTGTAAAGCTTGGACTATGTAATGACCAAGAAGTCTCATTGACCTAAAAAATATTAAAATTTGAATACTTTATCTTATGTTTATACCCACTATGGTATATATTATATCGAACATTTAGATACATATACCTAAGGAAATTTTTGTACATACATGTATATTATCAAAATGATTTAGAATAGATGAAGTCAGAGTGCATTTTCAATAATAATGGAACCTTGAAAACTTGTGAAAACTATTAAGGATATATAAGATGGATATAAAAATAAATAAATCTTATAGATGTATATATAGGAGTGAAATATGTAATGCGATAATAAAATTATGTTTAGAGGGATTGGAATTATTATAAGTTTCGATAGCCTATAGCTATATTTTTATTGCTATGTAGTGCATATTGTGGTATTTCATTTACAAGACTGATTATATTTGGATTTATTTTTTGAACTTATGTATGTATATGTGTACACACACACACACAAAAGCACACACATATATATATATATATATATGTATGTATATATATATGTATGTATATATATATATATATGTATATATATATATATATGTATATATATATGTATATGTATGTATATATATGTATATGTATGTGTGTATATATATATATATATACACATACATATACATATATATACATACATATACATATATATATACATATATACATATATATATATATACATATATATATATACATACATATATATATACATACATATATATATATATATATTTATGTGTGCTTTTGTGTGTGTGTGTACACATATACATACATAAGTTCAAAAAATAAATCCAAATATAATATATATGTTTAACTTAGATCACAAGGTGTTCAATTTATCCATGTATTTACACAATCAATTAAATACATATGTGTACACACACACACACACACACACACACACACACACACACACACACACACACACACACACACACACACACACACACACACACACACACACACACACACACACACACACACACACACACACACACACACACACACACACACACACACACACACACACACACACACACACACACACACACACACACACACACACACACACACGTGTGTGTGTGTGTGTGTGTGTGTGTGTGTGTGTGTGTGTGTGTGTGTGTGTGTGTGTGTGTGTGCGCACGCGCATGTGCGTGTGCGTGTGTGTGTGTATATATATCTGTGTGTGTGTATGTACACACACACAAATATATATATATATATATATATATATATATATATATATATATAAACATGTGCATATGTGCACACACACATGTATGTATATATGTGTGTGTGTATGTATGCATGTGTATATACACATTTTTATATGTATATGTATGTGTGTGTGTGTACATATGTAGAGAAAAATGTATTTAATTGAATGTGTGTAAATACATGGATAAATTGAACACCTTGTGATCTAAGTTAAACATGTGTGTGTGTGTGTGTGTGTGTGTGTGTGTGTGTCCATTGGGAAATACACATATAGTTATAGGAGTGTATCAAAAAAAATTGAACATAGTTATTTAGGTCAATGTATAATTTTGAAATGGATAAGTTTTTCACTAGATATGATTTTATTTTAAATGAATTTGAATAAAGAGAATGTGTGAAGAGTATGTATATAAAAACAAATTTTTAGATGTTATATCATCTTTTAATTATTTTTTTAAAAATATAAACTAGTTTGGTTGAGTGTGAATGTAATATGTATTGGATTGTACATTTATATTACATTAAATAATGAGATTCAAATGAAATAAGTAAATGATCAAATTGACATTAAAGTTTGAATACTATCAGTAAGTAAATAAGAGGCTTAGTAGATTAACTAAAACTAAGAAGAAACATGATATTGATTTTATAACCATCTTGATCTTTATCTATTTTATATTCATGAATTAGTTGGATTCTATTAGATCTTATGTAGTTTGTGTTAAAAAAAATAGACGAAATTAGGAAATTAAAATAATATTTTTATTACCTTGATTTTTATCTCTTAGGCATGTAAGAATGTTTTGTTTTAAATGTATTTCATTTAAAAAAACCTATATATGACATTATTTATTAAGTAATTAGAAAAAATGTGATATATTGAGAAAGATGATTGTATTTACCTTATATTACATAAAGCATGCAGTAAATAGTTGGATTTGATAGTACGTTAAAATATATATTTATTATGCCTTGAATTATGTGTGAGAAACTACTAAGAATGTTTCCTTTGATAACAAGTGATAGATATATGAGTGTGTTATCCATAAATGCATATATCTACCTCCTAACATCATATGATATATTGTGATTCATTAGCAGAGAGTATGTGTAGTGGAAATGACTCAGATGCACTAGAGATATGATTGATGTAATACAAAATTTGGCCAAGGTAATGTTATAGTTGAGACATTATCATTAAACTTTAATTTCTAGTTTACATGTGTATCCATGATGTCATATTAGATAGAGGTTTTTTTTTTATGGTCTATGTGGCTACCGCATGTATTAGTTACTATACACATATGGGTTCTCATTGAATTATATGCATTACCTTTATCTTCCCCTTTGTGAACGTAAGGTATGCTTCCAATGTAGAGATGTGTGGGAGGCTGATGATCTATGCTTAGAGGAAAATCACCTCAATGATGTTCTCTCTCTTTAGATATTCAACCATTTGGGAATCACATTCATGGTTATTTGTATAGATCATTGAACTAATTATGATATTTATTTATACTAATGTAAATTATATCTTGTACATTTTATTTTGTACTAAAATGTATTATGTAGTAAATTATGATTGATGACTATTCAACATAGCAATAGTTATGACACTCATAAATAATTATAAATATTATAACAGTAGTGGTTGTAAGATTATTTATAGTTGTATTTAAGGATTATTTTATTATACTAACATACTTTTCTCTTTATACTATTCATTTTATGAGAAATATTCATTTAATATTCCATTAAAGACTGTTTAAAAACTAAATGGATCATATTTTAACTAGTGGATTATTATATTTCTATATTTATTACATCAAATACATTTATTAGTTAAACACTATAATATACATATGATCATTGATGATTTTATAAGTATTATATTTGTATTTTAAAAAAATGAGTAACTTTAATGTATCTAGATGGGGTTGCAACATTGTGGTATCAGAGTGACAGTTCAACACTCTTACCTAGTGAGTCAACTAACATTAAATTAATTCTCTCATTTTTAGTAAGGATAATGGTGTGAGGTAAATAAACAGTAGAGGGGACTTCAAATATGAATTCTCAAGTTGATCTTAATCAACTAATAGCTAAAAAATATATAAAACTCAATCAAATACTCATATTTATGAATGAAACTAGAGATAAAATAGTAGTGCTAAAATAATAAGTTGATGGACTAGATGAGGAAAATGAATAAGAGGTTCTAAATGAACAACTAGTTGGTCAGGAATAGCCTTAGAATTAGGGGAATTATTAGTAATAATAAGTATTAAGAGATTAAGTAGTTGCATAGCTTACATGAGATATGAAGAAAGTGAATCCACACATATTTGATGGAATAATGTTGGGTGATAGAGTTGAATCTTGTATTATAAAAATAAAAAAATATTTTGAGATTCAAAATTATTCTAAGGTAACCAAGGTTGTTTGGGGAGCTTACCAACTATTCGATGAAGTAAAAATTTGGTAGGCTAACAAAAATCTTGAGATGAACCTTGAATCCACTACAAATACTTGGGATTAGTTTGTAACTCTTTTTAGAGCACAATGGTTACCCTAGTTTTATTCTGATCAGAAATTAGTAGATTTAAAAAATATGGAATAAGAGGATTTTTTAGTAAATCACTACTATGATAAATTTAAAAATGTATTGATGTATGTTCCACAGTATCATAAATTTGAACATTTTTAGATCAAGAAGTTCATGCTTAAATCCTAAAATTGGGTGTGAAGTGGATGTGTAAGGGCCATCCACCATAGACCAAGTATTTTGGAAAGTAGTTAAGAAAGATAAAAAGTTGAAATCACTTGTTGAGGTCAAATAAAAATTTAAAAATAAGTTTTTAAACTCAAATATAACCTTCAATAGAAAAGAACTAAAAATAATATGATAATTCTAAGAATCTATTAAATAGACAAAATGTAAGGTTAAATAATGCTTTAGGGAATAAGAAACCTAAAAATTGTTTTAAATAAGGATTCAAGGGAGTTAATAAATATAAGAGGAAGGGACAACTTGAGAGATGCTTTACTTGTGGAGAAGATCATTATGCTATTGATTGTCCTTAGTAGAAGACAAATGGTATAATTAAGAATTCATCTACCTCAACATCGCATTAAGGAAGCTTCTAATAATGGATTCATCCAAAAATTTAAAAACATCAAGAAAAAATTTAAGCCTCTCCCACTGAAGTATTAGGTACTTTTTTTGGTCATCCTATTTCCATTTTGATAGATACATGAGCCAGTGAATGTTTTATATCTATTAGAATGTTAAATAAATTATCTAGGAAAGCTATTTTTATGGGAAACGATTGGTTAGTTCAATATGAGAATGAATCAAGGGTTGAGGTTGATAGATGTCTTATATAGTTTGAGGTAAAGTTACCATAATTCACTATGATTATTTTTATTTGTGCAACACCACTAGGATCATATGATGTGATACTAGGAATGAATTATGTCTCTAAGAAAAAATACAAAGTTGAATATTTTCTTATGAAAGTTGAGTGTTTAGATTATTTGGTAAATTAAACTCAAATTCAAGGAGAAAAGAGAGAGAGAGAGTTGAAACTAAGGAAAATTTTAGCCATTAAATTGAAAAAGGCTTAGCAAAAAGGATTCCAAGTGTTTGTAGTCAAGATAGATGAAATTAGTAAAACCAAGAAACCCTTGATATAATACTATACTTTTCTATAAAAATCATATGATATTTTTCCAAAGGAATTACCTAGTCTACCTCCTAAGAGGGAATTTTATTTCACTATTGATATCATTCCAATATTAGAACCACAATCTAGGGCTCCCTATAGAATGGCAATAATTGAATTAGTTGAAAGTCTTAACTTTTTGATATGTTGGCCATAGGGTTGATTCAACCAAGTTTTTCACCTTGGGGTGAACCTTTAGTCTTTGTAAAAAATAAGGATGGAACCCTTTACCTATGCATATATCAATGAATTCTAAATAAGGAAAAATTCAATAACAAGTATCCTTTACCCTAGATTAAAGATATTTTTGATTAGATGCATGGTACAACAACATTTTCAAAGATTGATCTTAGTGTTGGGTACTAGTAATTAAGAATCAAAGAAGATATTCCAAAATCCACTTTTAAGACTCAATATAAGAATTATGAGTTTAAAATTCTTCATTTTAGACTAAAAAATTCACCTACCTCATTCATGAATCTCATGAATAATTTATTTATATATTACCTTGATCAGTTTGTATTAGACTTGTTTAATTATATTCTCATCTATTTTAAAAGTGAAGATCATATCAAGAATTTGAATATGGTCTTGCAGTAGTTGTAGAAGCATAAAATCTATGGGAAATTGTCTAAGTGTTCCTTCTTCCAAATAAGAGTATAATACTTAGGACTTATTATATTTTTAGAAGATTTTTTATGGATCCAACCAATATTAGATCCATTATGGAGTGGTCAACACCCAAAAATGCATATGAGGCGCGATTTTAGTAGGGTATTATAGAAATTTTGTACCAAAACTATCTAAGATAAAAAATCATATCACCTCTCTTCAACCAAAAAAGTAATAATTTATTTGTTCTATTAGCTGTGAAGAAGATTTTTAGGTTTTGAAGATGAGGCTTATTTTAACACCACTATTGCAACTTCTAGATCTAAATGGTCATTTTGTAGTTATAACTGATGCTTTAAGAGATTGTCTAGGAGGATATATTATGTAGGATGGTTTAGTTTTATCTTATGAATCAAGGAGTTGGAAGCCTTATGAGGAAAATTATGTTCCACATGACCTAGAAATAGATACCATAGTTCATACTTTGAAATTTTGGAATCATTCTTTGGTAGGAAGCCTTTTGATCTTAAAATTGATAACTTGGGACTTAAGTAAATATTTACCCAACCTAACCTTCAAACTCATGAAAGGTGATAGTTATAATTTTTGTTAGACTATAATTTTGACATTAGCTACATTAATGGAAAAGAAAATAGAGTTTTAAATGCCCTTAGTAATAGAAGGTACATTATGTCATTATCCACTATAAGGAGTAATTTTTGATTAGGTAGTAAAATTCTTTCCTAAAGATGAATTATATGAATAGGTAAAGAAAGAATTAACTAAGAATTCTTAAGATCATAGATACAAATAATTTTAATTGTAAAATGATGGGATTTTAAGTTATAATGGTATAATTTATGTGCCTAATAGGGAAATTTTGGGAAGTATTATGTTAAAATATTTGCACAATGCTCCATATTCAAGACACCATGGAGTGACTAAGATATTAACAAAACTAATACCATTGTATTTATGGAAGGGAATAAAAAATGATGAAATAAAATTTGTGTCTACATGCTTAGAATTTTAAAAACTTAAGGCTAAACACGTACATCTTACTAAGTTATTGTACCCACATTATATACTAGAATTGAAGAGGAAAGTTATTAGCATGTAATTTTTACAAGGATTACCTATGTATATAAATCATCATGACATGATATTCATATTTATGGATAAACTCACAAAATTAGCACTCTTCATTCTATGTAATTTGATAGATGATACACTAATGTTCACCAAAAGGTTCATAAAGAATATATATAGATAATGGGGTTCCAAAAAAGATCATTTTAGATAGGTACCTTAGAATGACCTTGATGTTACGTAAAAATCTCAATTCAACATTAGGTAGATATTTGAACTTTAGTATATCTTACCATCTGAAAATTGATGGACAAATAAAAATAATGAATTAGACTGAGGATCTCTTAATGGTAGAATTTATATGCCTAATATGTAAAATTTGAAAAATATTATTCTAGATTATTTTCACAATGTTCCATATTTATGACACCCTAGAGTAACAAAGCTCTTAGTAGAACTAAGACCATTGTATTTCTAAAAGGGAATATAAAAGGATGAAACAAAACTTGTGTCTATATGCTTATAATGTCAGTGAATTAAGGTTGAACGTGTACATCTGATTGGGGTTTTATAATGACATTTCATACTACAATGGAAGTGGAAAGTTATTATAATAGACTTTGTCCAATGATTTCTTATGTATATGAATCATCATGACATGATATTGGTAGTTGTCGATAAACTCACCTAATTAGCACACTTTATTCTAGGTAATCTAATAGATGATTCACTAGTGCTCACCAAAAGATTTGTAAGATATATTGATTACATGGGTTTACATAAAAGATAATTTTATACAAAGAACCCAGAATGACCTCAAGGTTTTGGCAAACTTTTAATTTAGCATTAGGTACATAGTTAAAATTTAGTACAACTTACCATGTAGAAACTAATGGACAAATAGAAAGAGTGAGTCAAATTTTGAAGAATCTCTTGAGGATGTATTTCATATACCAAAAATAAAAATTGGAGGAAAACCTATAATTGTTTGAGTTACTTATAATAACTCATTCCAATCATCATAAAAAATAGATCCTTTTAAGGCATTTCATGATAGGAGGGGTATAACACCAATTAGTTGGGATAAGATAAAATATAGAGTGGCATTTGGACTTGATATGATTATTGAAATAGAATAACAAGTAAAGTTAATAAGGCAAATATTTGCTAAAGATAATGATAGGTAGAAACATTATGCTAATATAAAAAAAACATTAAGGTAATTCTTAGTTGGAGATAAGAATTTTATATGATTCAAATGCAAAAAGAGTGCTATTAAGTTTTGAAAATCAATGAAATTGTCATCAAGATATGTGGGATCCTTTGAAGTTATATAAGTGATCAATATTATAGCAAATATACTTTCTATACCACTAGATTTAGCTCAAATGCATAATATTTTTCATGTATCTTATCTTAATAAACATATAACTAATGCTTCACATGTTTTATACTAGAATACATTACAAGTTCTAGATCCCAAGGTGGTCACAATAGAACAAATCAAAATAATTGATACTTGCAAGCTTAGCTTACATAATAGGGAAGTATCATAATGCATGTAGAGTGGGACCAATATTCTGAATATAGTTCTACATGGGAGGATTATGAGGAATTATTTAGGTTCTTTCATCATTTATTTAATTTTTTTTTTTTATTGAACATTATTAATTATTTCCATAACTATTGTTTGAAATAAAATTCATTGGGACAATGACCTATTTTAGGGGGGAATGATTCACATCATGTCCCACTCTTTAAAAAATACATCAATATTATTATGGGAAGTGGAACTAATGATTAGTAATATATGATTTCTATAGTATATCTAGATATTTATGGTGTATAGTTTACAGTTGTACTCTTTATTTTCATGGTCATTTATGTTAGAGGAAAATTGTATATCATTATGGATGTATTATGTTATATGATCACTCTCAACTATGATTTAATTTTTCAGATTTGATTTGCATTACAACATTCATTAATATTTATATATTTTGAGTACTTGATTATTTTTTGGCAAGCTCAGAATAACTACCTTTTTATTTGATCGAGGTGGTTTTAGGACTATCCCACCCTCACAGAGTGGTACATATGGGGATTATCATAGGAGAGAAGTATTAAAATATCATCCTTGGGATAGAGAGAAATGAATCAAACCCACACACACACACACACACACACTACACTCTTGATTGCTTAGATGAAATAAATGATAGTAAGTATTTATAAAAATATTGAGTGTTTATTTGAATTTTCTATCCTTATAATTATTAAAGCATTTTTTCATTTGCTTTGTATTTTTTACTTGTATTTATGCTTTGTTTTTGCATAATCTATGAATTTTATTTATTTACTATTTTTTTACTTAAAATCTCAATGTAAACTAAACCATGTTGAATTATGTGAGGCAAACCATTTACATAGTTTAACTCTTAGGAGAGTGTTGATTGTTTTATGGATTTTGTGTAAGGTATATACATTAATTCCAATTTTGGTGATTTTATGTGGGGGGGGGTGTGAAATATGGTTTAAAACACCAAAATAAATTAAATTTAAAAGATTTTTATGACTTTGGAACTTTGTTTTTTGAATTTGTAAAAGTTTGAATAAAAAATTACCATGTACTTTGGAATGGGAATAAATTAGGGCATAATGAAATTTGATTTTTGGTTTCAAAATTTATGGTTGACTTGGCCATTTGATATGATATGGATACTTTTCACATGAGGGCCATGGTTGAAGCTAAGGTATTGGACTATGAGTAAACATGTTAAATACATAGTTCATGCATAAATGAAGGTGAGTTCATAATGGATAACCTATAGTTTAGTAGGATAGTGGAATGACCATGTAAAATGTTGATTGGGAGTGTAAAAATAATAAGAGGAAGAAAAAACTAAGATAATGAAGGACACAATAAAAGGAGAATAGAGATTATTAGGAAGGAACAATAAGCTACCATTAAACACTTTCAAGCAATAGTAATTACAAAACCAGGTTAGTTAATCATTGAGTTTGAAATAATGGATTTGATTACAGACTTAGTTTTAATAAGGAAAAAAATAATATATGTTTCTTTCATATGGGTTTCAAAATTTATTTCAATATATGTAATGGTATATTATAAAACCTAGGGTTTTATATTTATAGACCTAGGGATAGAACTCAGTTCCATCGACATGCCTATAGATACAATGCCGAGCGACTTTTAGAACTTGTAAAAAATAAATGTCTATGATGGAAGAAGTAGGTTTTAATATTTATATACCTTGGTACGGAACTCAGTTCCATCCATAATATTATAAATAAGAAGTTGAGTCTTTTATTTTAAAATAATAAAAGCATTAGTAACCATCAAACCACCATTGAGAAAAATATTTCCTATAAATTTTTAACTTGTGCATGACTTAGAAAGTTAATAACCTGTGTATTATTTTTATTGATAATTTCTCCAAGTGATTATGGAAACCATGTTTTCCCCAGTACAACCTTAATGAGTATTACTATGGTCAAGATCTTGAATTGATTTACAAACCTCAAATTGTGTAATGACTAGGAAGGCTCATTGACCTAAGGACTAATTCATTTCAAATACTTTATCTTAAATTTATACCCATAGTGGTATATTTTATATAGAACCTTTAGACGCATATACCTAAGGAAGCACTTTTGTAGACATATATTATAAAAATGAGTTAGATTATTTTAAGTCTTTGTAGATTTTTGATAAAAATAGACCCTTGAAAACTTATGCAAACTATTAAGGATCTATAAAATGGTTATATAAATAAGTAAATAAATATTGTATATGTGTATAAATGAATGAACTATATAATTTGAAAATAAAATTGTGTTTAGAGGTATTAGATGTCTGGTAAGATTTGATAGTTAGTAGTTTCATTTATATTACTACATAGCCCATGCTTTGATATTTGAGTTATAAGATAAATTAGTTTTGAATTTTTATTTCAAACTAATTTAAATGTATAAATATATATACACATATATTTAGTCCCATAGTTGTACGTGTATTTCCTGATGGAAATATATCTATGGTTAGCTTAGATCACAAGGTGTTTACTTCATTCAAGTATTTACACATAGTAAGGTAAATGCATTTATGTGTATGTGTGTCTGTGTACATATACATACATACATGTATACATACATACGTACATACATACATACATACATATATATATATATGTATATATGTATGTATGTACGTATGTATGTATGTACGTATGTATGTATGTACGTATGTATGTATACATGTATGTATGTATATGTACGCACACACACATACACATAAATGCATTTACCTAACTATGTGTAAATACTTGAATAAAGTAAACACCTTGTGATCTAAGCTAACCATAGATATATTTCCATCAGGAAATACATGTACAACTATTGGACTAAATCATAAATTTATAAAAAAAATTATTTAGGTCATTTTATATATTTGATATGTGTAATTTATTAATTGGATATACTTTTAGTTTAAATGAAGAGATGAGTGAAGAGTTTTTATACACTAAAAACACATTTTTCAGATGTTATATCATTTTATAATGATTGTTCAAATTTTATAAACTAGTTTGGTTGAATGTGCATGCAATATGTATTGGATTATACATTTATATTAGATTGAATTATTATATTTATATAAAATAAGGAAATGATAACATTGAAATTAAAGGTTAATTACTTCAAGAAGTAAATAAGAGGCTTAGGAGCTTGACTAAAACTAGGAGGAAATATAATATTGAGTTTATAATCCATATTGAGATTTGTTTATTTTATATAGATAAATTAGTTATATATTACTATATATTACATCTAGACCCTCAATTTTGGCCACTTTTTTGCCTAAACCTAGATTTAGATCAATTTCTATAAAATGATGCAACTTAAGCATAGAAATCAATTGAATTTCCCAAATTCATCTGTATAAAGGATTTAATTACTTAAAATTTGGTAAGGCTTTATCATTTGGGGTATTACCCTATATGCACTAATAACCTAGTTTGGTTTCAACCTGAGTCAAAATACAACCTAGTAATTTGACATTTTTGGCATGTCAAGCTGTTAATGTAAAACATTTAATATAATTTCCAAAAGACAAAAAGCACTGAGCAATATTAATTAAAAATAAAATATCAATTAACTTTCCTAAGTAAATATTTTAACTTGAATTAGTGAGTTTAATTTATCTAAAAATTAATTTTTAGCCAAATATGAAGTCAAGGTTCAAGGAGCTAATAAAGTGATTTATTAATTCCTAATATTCCAAAGAGGTGAGTCACAACCTCACAAATATATAAAGTGAGTTGTCACGGCATTTAAATATCTAAAAAAGAGTTATCAAGACTTAATGAGTCTTTTCACCTAACCCAAGCTTAACTTAACTCAACCTAGATTATTTTAGACTCAACTAAAGTTAGAACTAAACCTGACCTCAATAGGATTATAGTTAGTTCTTAGACCTATAAATACAATTTCCCTCACTCTATCCAAACAATCTTTATTGAGTAAGGTTATTCTATAGGAATGCCTTCAAGAAGCGATCAAAGTAATGTTATAGTTATAATTTAATACCAAGCTTCACACCAAGCCAAGCCTAGAAAAGCCACATGTGGCCATTAGAGAAGTGATACCAATATGGAGAAGAATTGATCAAAGTATCTAATGCCATAAACTAATCAAGAACATCTACTATGCCAATAAGTGGACATCAATTTTGATAAGGGAGGTACAATTATTGTGTGTTTTTATCTCTATTTTTTGGTTTTGTCCACTATTTTATGCTCCCCCTATTTCTTAGGCAAGAGGGTATATTTTCATTGCATTTTTATACATGGATTTTTACTTGATTCACTAACAAGGAACTAATCAAAAAATTTGTGCTCTTCAGACTCCTAAGCTACATAATGATACACCCAATTGGACCACATACCCCATATGGCCAATATTAATGATGTGAAATCTTTAAAATTCATAAAAAGAGAATTTTAATTTTTAAGATTAGGGTTTTGTGCTTAAAAATATCATCATTTAATTATGTCTATAATCTTTGAATTCACCCTATTTAATGACAACTTCATATTCTATGGTATTAGTTTACGATATTTTATTTTGTATAATTGGAGACATCACCTTAGTAACTTCATCTTGTGTAATAGTTAATTTGACAAAAAATAATGGTAAAATCTACCATGTTATTCAATGATCTCGACAAGTATATTTACACTTGATTTTGATGACTTCACCTAATTTTAACCTATAATTGGTGAATTAGCCTAGATTAATTTGTGACTTAACCACTATGTAATGGAAAATTCATCTAGAACTAGTTTATATTTATCTAAGCCATTGGAAAATAATGAATTCACTAGAATTAGTGGCTTTTCTTTGTTGCATAATAGGTGACTTTGCTCTATGTAAATAGAAAACTAAGAGCTAAAAATGAAAATTTGTTTATATATTTAATTTTTGGATTAAAGATAAGATAATCCCATAATGTTTTTATAGGAAACCAAGGGGAGAAATAAAGATATAAACACTTGTAAGTCACATACACTCTTTCATTTTAGTGTTAAAAATTAACCTAACCACCTTGTCTTTTTACATTTCAAGATTTTACAAGAGCAAACAAGGCCAAAGGGTTACAACATAATTCAAATTTGATTTGGTGCTATTAAAATGAACATTAAATTTATTTTAGATCTCTTAATAAATTTTATATTTTTCTTTATTCTTTGTTTATTAGCTAGTTTCAAAGTTCCTAGATTAAATTTTTTATTGTGTCAAACCAAAAAATTTGTGTGTATGATTTCCCCTTATCCCCTATAAGTAACTCAGGTGACCAAAAGTTCTTTGTTTATTAAATTTTTTTAATACTATAATAGAAATAACATTACATATGTTATCCCTAAGATCTAAGTAAATTGGGTGACCCAAAAATGACCTCTAAAGTCTTTCCAATTTTAATTAATTTATTTTATTTCATTTGGCTTGTGGGGGGAGATCATCACCTCCTCACAAGTTATTTAGGGGTGATATGATATAAGGTTTCATCTTCCAACATTATACTAACCCTACTCCATGGTGGGGTATATAAATTTGGCATATGATACTAGGATTTATAGGGACTAAGAGGTTTGAATTACAATCTTAATGAAAACCCATATCAATTCATGTTAAACAAAGGACTTCATTAAATAGTACATGGCTAAAGTCACTATGCAAATGACTAGTCATTTGCATAAGAAGTTATAAAATTTGAATCAAATTAATGTGATGTAACATTTTATTAGCCATAATTGGGACCATTTAGTGCATTTGAAAACTTATAAATTATCTTCAACCCCACTTATTTTGGAATATCTTACCAAATGTCGAGTGTTTCACACTCTATGTTTGTGTCATGTACCAATGCCCAAGAGATATAAGGGTGATTAAAAACTATATCTACACTTGTTATTTTGGATTAACACTTAATTCTATTTAATAATTGGTATATTAGTGAAAACTTTGGAAAAATTTATGCACACCTTATCAGTTTTTAGAATAAGATGTGCACATTATGTTATTTCTATTTTCTTTTTTTTACATGTGTGTTTGGGTCTAATTTTTTTTTTATATATTGATAAGTCAAAAAAAGTACAAACCTTAATGTTTTTTCACACCAGTTGGATTTTATAGGTGTTACTCTTCCCACTTTATTTCAAACTATTGCCCTAGATATTTATTCCAAAAACCATTTGTGTGTCACTTGTTTAATGGGGCATTGTTACATTTCCCATTTTGTTTCAAACATTTTCCTTGGATTTTTTTTCCAAAATCATTGTCATACCAATTGTTTGAAGGAGCATTGTTATGCTACCTATGTTTTTTCAAAACACTTGTTGCATTTGAAACCAAGTTATAAAACTATTTATACCATCTATTTCAAGCACACAATTATGCTACCCATTTATGTCTAGCCTATTTGCTTTATAAAATCCAAGTCTTTTATATTAAATTTGAATTTTGATCTTCCAAAGTAAAAATAATAAAATAATAAGGTTTACACTAAAGCCTCATATAATTTGGGATTAGGTGGTCTACCATTTGCATTTAGATTATGATACTTGGATTGATTTCCCATTTGATCTAAAGACCCCTTTCATAGACTTATGCAGTTACTTATTATCATGTGATTTATTTTAGAATCCTTTGAGCCAAGTTTGATTCCATATAACTTGTATAGATTTTAGTGTGTTGAGTTTTAAATGCCATATTTCTATTATCAAAGGGTATTTTGTTACCCAATTACCAAGTGCCTTCCAATAAAATTACTTTAGAATTAGATTATTCTCTAAGTTTTTTATCGAGTTTATCCAATCCAATTACCTTAGATTTATATTGATTTTGAGTTCTTGTTTTATATCAACCTTTTTTCCAAAGTATACCTTTTTTTTCCATGATAATGATTATAATCATATTTAGGAAAATTATTATATTTTGACATTATTCACATTTGTTCTACCTTGTTTAGTTACTTTTGCCACTGAATAATAACCACCTTTGGGCAAATTAGTGTTTT
Source organism: Torreya grandis (assembly GCA_037957365.1). Classification (NCBI taxonomy): domain Eukaryota; kingdom Viridiplantae; phylum Streptophyta; class Pinopsida; order Cupressales; family Taxaceae; genus Torreya; species Torreya grandis. Next base: position 791,290 of record JARHVA010004813.1, read on the forward strand.
AGACATTGACTAGTTTCAAGTTTGTTTTAAATTTTTCAATGATTATAACCACCTTTGGGTAAATATATACCTTTATTAGACTAGTTTTGTATTTTTATTCTACCTTTCCCATAGATCTAGATTAGTTTTTTTACCCTTTTCAACCTCTTTTACAGAGTTAAAGGTTGTTTTTTTAAGACCTTGATTATTTGACATTTTAGACCTTTAATTTTCTAGACACTTAGTCATATATCCAAACATGCATCATTATACATATTGTGATAATATACACTATGGAATATAATAACTTTGTTACTAGTGACTCCTTTATTCAAGAACTATATGGTGATGATTTATCATATGAGATATATCCATATCCATCTTATAATATTCCATATGTTAAATAAAGATCAAACTGACTAGCACAATACTTGGTGAATGCACCATCCTATTAAGACCAATAATAGGAGCAAACAACATAATACCTTGCTCAAGTGACACCTATTGTTAAACTTAGACAACAAAAATATCCCTATTGCATAACAACACCATCAAAGAAAATTTATGATCTATACATATTTGATCTCCATTTGTTAGTGAATAAAAATTAAATTCTAGTTAGGGTAGTAGAAGTAGGAGCCAAATTACCACTAGAGTTTCGACATGAAAGTCTAAAAAGTTTGATTATAACTCCTAGTAATGTGCCTCATAGTCAATAGTTTGAATACACATCAACTAGTTATAATCAAAATTTAACGTAAATAACTCAACATATGCAAAGTGTACTTATAAAAGGGAAAGGTCCTATGGATGATCAATTGGAATAGGTACAACAAGAATAAAAAAATTTCCTTAACCTATCCCAAAATTTTAATGTCATGGATATTTAAAACAAGCCACTTATAGAGATAAATTCTTCAATAGGGCCACAAATAGATTCTTCATGCTATGAAAATTAGACCATAGGCCCCTTTAGCCAAAGCACACTGGTTGGAGACATGTATAATGTCCCAATTATGATAGAAAAAAGTATTATTCAAATGAAATGCCTCACTCAAAACATAGTGAATAACATGCAAGTTGACTTCAATTTGACCCAAAGTGGGTCTAATGTACTACAAAGTAACATGTAGTGGATTCTTTTAGCTAACACCACAAGTGGCTTGCAACAACAAAGATTAGGGATGCCTATTTCCTAAACATAATAAGAAACCTCCACTCTTTAATAGGTTACTTCCTCAAGTGTACAACAAGGGGAAAATAGCCAATAATAATAGACCAACATACCACCTCAACAAGTGTAGAACACTACACCACCTAAATAGGGGGTAATAAATGTTCTACAATAACAAGAAAAAATTAATATTCCTCAAAAATCATAAATGTTTCCTAATCTATAATGTGTTTTCATTGGTCAAAAAGTTCCAATTGGAAAATAAAAACAAATACCAAAACCTCAACAAGTACCCAATAAACAATAAGTGTTAAACCAATAAGAATTTTCTTATATAAAATAGATACCAAAAATAAGGAAACAATTACCTTTCACCCAATTAATATCGCACATGCAATAAGGATCCAACTTACAACAAATTCAACAATAGTGTTTTAATCAAAAATAGGGTTTTAGTCAATAATGTGTTCCCTATATATAATAAGGTTCAACAAATAGACATTAATTTCTTGCCCAAACCCAATAGTACTAACATATCCCACCTAGCCAAATGCCATTATCATGATAACAATTCATTAACCAAGGCTATGTAGCCAACCTTAGCTAGAATGTTTACCAAAATAACATGTTACATATCAACAATACAATCCCAATACATGAATGCATATGCTTAATTGTCCAAAAATTCAAACCAACATTCTACATTATTCCATTCCTTCATACCCTGGTCAGGGTAATCTACATTTGAACTTGTAACCCCAACAAAAATAGTCCATGTTAGCCAACTTCATAACACAAGATTTATATCAAATTAATGATGCAATTCAAGACATTAAGACTAGTAAGTAAACAAATAAGTTCAAGCTAGATGAAATATACTTGTATTCATTCAATATGTATTATCTTCAAATACCATTTCCTCTAGGTTATGAGCCACCTAGATTTGAAAAATACAAAGGCAAAGATGACCCCAAAGAGCACTTAAAATTCATTCTTTGTTACTTTCCAATCAATGTCATACAATGACATATATTTTATTCTTCTCTTTCCAAGAAGTTTGGTTGGACAAGCCTTATAATGGATTTTAAAATTACCAGAGAATTTTGTACCAAACATTGATGACATTTATGATAAATTTTTAAAACATTTCTCATATAATCTCAAACACATTATTAAAATTGTGGATTTTGTCCAAGAAAACTATAATAATTGTGAAAGCTTTGTTGCCTAAATGGTGGAGAGCATTTACAATCCAATTCACTCATAGTTTTCAAAATAAATAATTGGTTTTGATATTTACCAAGAGCTTACACAAATAATATATTATCATATCAAGCTGCAATGTGATCACATGTTTAAACAGGTTATTGATAAAGGGATATATTGATAAGGCCCTTGTCAACAAAAGGATCATCAAGTTTTATTCTTCTAACCAAGGCCAAAATAAACATCATAGCCAAAAAAACTATAAAAATATCCATAACCAAAATCAAACCCTATTCAAATAATAGTTTCAATGCCAACTCAACCCAAAAATAATGAAATACCAAAGGTTTAAAATTAAAACAAGAATATCTTTAGCAAAGAGGTCATTAAATCATGCCATGTACAAATGGTGTAAACATTAGTTGTCCATTTACCTCCACCCATTCAATAACCATCACCTACATTCATTAAAATTAGGCCTCCAAAAAATTAAACCCAATTACAAGCCCCTATACCAAGGAGAAGATCACCCATTGCTAAATAATTTAGTTACCTCAAGGAGCCTATTGAGTTTATATTCCATAAATTGGTTTAGGAAAATATAATTAGCCAACCTATACTAAATCTGATTCCTAAAGGAATTATTTTTCCTAACTAGTATAAATAACATGATTTTTTGAGTATCATCATGTTGAGTGACATTCTATATGATGATGTATCCAACTAATGCATTTGATTAAGAATATGTTAATCAATGGAGAGATACAATGAGATACCCATGCTCTTAAAACCAATCATAATTTTGGCATCTATTATAATCTATTTCCTCAACATAACAATACAAAAATAACAATAAAAACAATAGATTAATCCACCACAAAATAAACATCAACAATACTAGCCATAAAAGCAACAACAGAATGGTCAAAACCAAGGGTAAACATACCAAACCAACTAAGGAGGCCATCATGACATTGTGTATACCTATAACAATGTATTAGGACATATCTTAGGTGGTCATGTTTCTATCATTACCATTAAACCTTAGCCAAATACCAATAGACCAAGACCCTTACCCAAAAATGCCTACCAACCTCCTTATGTAGGTAATTCTTCTTTTGACCATGTTAAAATATAGGATCAACACCACCTTAGAATTACCATTCTAATCCCTATTACCTCTCTAGATAATTACCAAATCCCTATACAAGATCAATATTTTGCAATCATGGTTCAATAATCCAAGATTACCATCAAAAGCCCACAACCAAATGTGATGATTGATCCCATTCATACCTCCATACCTCTCAAAAATAAGACAGCTACCAAAACTAATGGAAAGACCTATGACATTATGGAACAAATCTAGGATACCCCTATGCAATTATCCATCATGGATTTGTTACATACATCTAGTGTCCATAAAGATGTACTAAATAAACATATGATCTAATCCCTCATACCTAATAACATCACACTAGATAAAATTTAAGCCATGGTATGACATTTGGCCCCTACATAGTGACTTACCTTTGAACAAAGTGATATGTCATTCTTTTGCCCATTACATAATAACTTATTATACATCAAAGTTGGTATAATAAATCATAAGGTTAAATGCATCTTTATTGACAATGGTTTAGGCATCAACATTGTGTATGTGAAGCTTGTAAAGCATTTCATATATACAATGGCTAACCTACAACTAGATACTATTATTATCAAGGCATATGATAATAAGGAATATGAATCACAAGGTACTATCAGGTTGCCAATGGTCATTGGGCCTTTGACCCATGACATTCTATTCCATATTTTGGACCTACAATTATCCAAAAAAATTCTATTTGGTTAACTTTGGATTAATGATATCAGGGACATATATTCCATGCTACATCAGTGTAGTAAATTTCTCCATTCAGTGATGGAAGTGAATATACTTGCTGATCTCTAGCCATATTAGTATTATAGATGTATTGAGGCATAGTACAAGAGCTATAACTATCATTTTGTCTTGAATTATAAGCCAAAGCTATTGAATCAGGACCATAACACAATTACATTGACCCTAATAGCTTAGCTTCTACCACATTTTCACCTCCACCAGATATTGCCAATCACTTTTATATATCTGACAAAGCTATAGGAGAGTACACTGTTCATGATTCTTTCCACATTACCAAGTTTCTAAAAAATACAAAATCCTATGGGAGACACAAGGCCAATACCACTCACATGGAGTGGTTGACCAAGGGAAAATCTCAGCTCAACAAGCCAATTAATTTCAAAATGGCCTCTAGAAAAGAATAGGACCCCTTAACCAAAGATGATTCATGGATTTATATTGATAAAATAGCTAATTATTACCAAAGTGAAAAATATCCTACTTCTAACCAGATTATGTATCACATAACTTATGAAGGTAGAGGCCTAGGGATGCATCATCAAGGAATGATTAAAATTATGTTAACAACCAAGTACAAGGGACATAGTATCATATTTAAACCACCTAGGGGCAACCCCACATACCTTATTCACATTCTAACACCATAGACTAGAAAAGAGAATGTCGATAATGACACATGGTCTTATTATAACATCTACAATGACCTTGCCAACATAAATTTATTTACTATTTATGCCATTTTTACCATTAACCCTATTTATCTCCCTTAACCACTTACCCTTTATCACCCATAATTGATATACTAAGACCAACAAGAGTCAATAATATCATGAGATGAGTTTGAAAATGATGAGGCCATTTGTAAATTTTTGGGTATGATGGATCACATTCCTCTCAGAGATCACAATCAATGATTTTATATCATATTGGATATTGATACCTATTTTGGAGAGTGGGTGAACTTCCCTACAAAAAATAAAATAAAATCAAACATTGAGATGTAAAAACGAAAACCTCTTTGAGGTGATTTTTGACCAAGGTAAAAGTAAATAGAAAGGCAAGTCTCTTGGTGAAAACTTATTTTAGGGGGCATTAGATGTGTATTTTCACCCCTCTTCACATGAATCATATAAGTCCAATAGTCCATGGAATATATATGGATTCAAGATTAGTACTAAAGAAAAACAAGATTTTATGTAGATTGTTCAAGAGTGCCCAAAATTATTTGTCACATGGCCTTTACTAGCATTAAAAGATTTTGATTCATCCTACTTAGGAGAATTATATGAGCCATTTTGGCCAAAGGAATTTTCCATTACCAATTAGTTTACCTCCTTGTTGACAATTTTAGAATATGTTTCTACACTTATTAATGAGGACACTTCAGACGTTAACATTGGGACTCTAGAGGACCCAAAATGGATCAGACTAGGAATGTCCCTCATTGAGGAGGAATGTGAAGCATTTATAAACCTTTTAAAGGAGTTTGTTGACATATTTGCATGGGCCTCTTTAGATATTATAGGTTTATACCCTACCTTGGTTGTACACCATCTTGTTGTGCATCCTAATTCCTAACTAATTAAGTAAAATCTATGAAAAATACATCCGCATATTACTTTTTTATTCAAGAAAGAGTTATAAAAAATCTTAGATGTGAGATGCATTTGACTGATTGATTATTTATAATGGATTTATAACATTGTGTTGGTAATCAAGAAATTAAAAGGTATAAGAATATGCATTGATTTCTAGGATATTAACAAAGCATACCCAAAAGATGATTTTCCTCTACCAAATATTAACATGATTTTTTATTTTATAGCTTGATATAAAATTATTTATATCATGGATGTATTTTTAGGATATAAGCAAATCATAATTGCACCAGAAGACTAACACAAATAATGTTCACCACTCTATGGGGAACATTTTTTATTCGGTGATACCATTTAGACTTAATAATTCAAGAGCCACATACCAAATATCCATGATTGTGATTTTACATGATATGATGCATGACATTTTCAAGGATTATGTTGATGAAATCTTGGAAAAATCAAATACCCATGTTGACCATCTAGTTGTACTATAGAGAATCTTTGAGACTTCAAGTTAAAAAAGTTAGGTTGAACCCTAATATATGTGTATTTGGTGTAAAATATGGAAAATTGTTGGGCTTCATTATCTTTCTACGGGCATTAAAGTTGATCCAATAAAAGTTTGAGCCATTACTAAAATGCCATTGCCATCTACCTTAAACTAAATTCATAGTTTACAGGGCATGATATACTTAATCCAAAACTTCATATCATAGTTAGCTAATAAATGCCATATATTTACACACTTGATGAATAATATAATTAATTTCTCATGGAATAAATATTTCCAAAAATAATTTGACTATCTTAAGGAATATCTAGCCAACCCACCTATTTTATTATCACCAATGCCAAACAAGCCATTCTTACTTTACATGCTAGTGATTAAAAATGCCTTGGGGTAACTATTAGTATAATACAATGAATATTATAAAGATCATGTTTTAGACACCTAAAAATTTCCATGAATGGCCTTTGACTGGACTTCAGACCAATTCCTAATAACCATTATAAACTAAGTCTAGGAATCACTAAATGTACCAAATTTGGTTTTGAATCATTCATCAAAGATCTGAATCATGTTGAGACATCTCTAATTGGGGTATCTTATCACATGAAACCATAACCTCTCATGGATTCATCCTTAATTATCTTGTGATATTAGAATAGTTAATTTAGCCTATGGACCTATTAAGTGGGGAACATAAACAAAAATCAAATCTTAAAAGAGAAAAATGGCTAATTAGACTTCATTAACAAGCTAAACCAAATTAAAAGCCTAGTTGAATTATCCATGTGAAATTAATGAATAATGAAAAAATGAAATTCAAAAATGAAAATATCCTTGCCTTTCATCATGACCTTTGTGATATGTCAAGCTCTTTGGAAATATCCTAAAATATGTCATTTTGGAGACCCATGTCTATTCATTGTAAATCATGATTAATTGACAACTATTAACTATATTGGGGTTATATTTGACTCACTTGGGTTAGTTTTGAATCCATTCCAAGCCTTAAATCCACCTTGACTCAACTTGGGTTGGGTTTAAATATATTTTTTATAAATACAATGCCTTACCTATTGAATTTTAAGCTATTTTGGTGTAAATTTATCATGCACAAATGACTTAAAAGCTTGGATGTTGTAGATTTATAGTGAAAATTCTATTGCAAGAGATTCATATCAATAGTGTTATAATGTAAAAATATTGAGCCAAGACACATCAAGCCAATATAAGCCACAATGATGCCAAAGAGAGGAGCTACACAAACTCCATTGTCAAAGACTCTTTGATCACAAATCAATAAAGCCCTCAAAAATGCATTTGAATCTCTCAAGGAATGTAAAGGATTATGTGTCTTTTACATTTTAGTTTTTCTTTCATTCTTATTTTGTTCATTAAGGTCACCCCTGAGATATAGGCTTGTAAGTGTTAGTGTGTTTTTTTCAGTTTTTGTTTCTTAAAATAACATATTACTAACCACCCTTCTTGGATTCCTATGATCGTAAATGGCACACCCAGTGGGACATGCACCCCACAAAGTTTGTCTTAAAGCCTTTTAGAACACTCCCCTAGTGATTTTCATAACAAAATTTGATCTTGCTAACCAAAATAGGTGAAAATTTTAGGCTAAGGGACATTTTTTTTGGAATTTTTGAGGTTTCCTTGTGTAACCACAATTTTTCTCTCAAGACTATAATATCGTAACTCACATAGTTGTAGTTTTGCCTCTATTTTTGCATCTAATTGCTAATCTTTTGTTGACTATTTTCTACTTTCAAGGAAATTTGTGATATTCTAATATCACAAATTTGATAGTTGAGATATTACAATACCATGATTTTGAGAATCATGATATTGCCTAAACCATTAGTGGTTTTGCCTCTAACCACTAATAGTTAGGATAACTTTTCCAAGTCAAGTTACAATATCGTGACTCCTAGAGTAATGATATTTATATGTTATTTGAATTTTTTTAGATAGAGTATTGATTTTTTATTTTATACTTTGTTTCTAAAAAAATGTATTATTGCACTGATAGTTGTGATTTTTTAGAGTTGTAGTTTTGATATGTGTGTTATGGTTTTGCACTTTGTAAACCTGAGAGATAAATCTTAGAAGTGATTTATGCATTCATGAAAGTGCCTCTAATAAAAAGGACCCTCTATCATTTTTATAGGACCTAAATTCCATAAGGAAACATTTAAAACACTTATCACTTTAAAAATTCACATTTCAATTGGTACTTTAGTAATCTTTTTTGTTTAAAGTCATTTTCAATTTGTCAAAGTTTTTTAAAAGCACATGCCAAGTGGCTCAAAATTTCATTCATATTTTATCTTGGTGTAATAAAAAAAATTCTCACATTAGTTAGATAACTCATAAGAGTTTTTTGTTTCAAGCTTGTTTGATAATAATTTATTTATTTTCACAAATCGATTAATGCATGCATGCTCTCCCCCAATCCCCTTTAGCAAAATTGGGTGACCAAAAACACCCTTTTTTTACAATTATGACTTATCTAAGTCATGAAAATAATTTTTTTAAGGATCTCCCCAAAACATGTATGTTTTGAATTATCTAAACACAACCTCGTAAGTCTTTTCAAATTATCATTTATCTTATGCAACTTGGCTTGTGAGTGGGAGTTCAAATCCTCATCATGAGTTATTTAGGGAATATTTAGCCTAGGTTTTCATCTCTCAAAATTGTTTCAACCCCAATCCATAATAGGTTATGTAAATTAAGGAACATATATGGTAATTGCTAGGGGTTGAGTGGTTAACCTCTCCAATCATAATGAAAAATTGAGTCAAATCTGGTTAACTAGGGCATTCCACTAAGCAGTACATAGATGGAATAATATGCAAAGGAATAGATCCTTTCATAGTAAGTTAACCGATATGAAATCAATTGATATGAGGCATATCTAGTGTTAATCACACTTGGGACCATCTATATGCTAGAAAATTTATGTTTTAGAACAACCCCTCTTATCATGGACATATTATTAATGGAGGGTGAGTAGCCTAAAGTTTCATGTCACCATATAATCTCTTGGGATAAGGTGGGGTGTAAAAGCCATACTAATTCATGAACTTTTATTTTTGGATTAACACTCAAAATCCTCTTAGTAGCACATATATAGACAAAATTTAATGATACAATGCAACCTTGTTAATTTTAGGGCTTTAGACATTATACTTAGTTGTATTTTGTCATATATTATTTACTTTCTTGGTCTTTGAGTTTAAAACCATTTTTTTATTTATACCATGTCAAAGAGAGTTTTCTGTCCACATCACTCCATTGTTTGAGGAGGCATTATGCTATCCATTTGACACCATATCTTTTCCTTGAACTTTTATTCAAAACTATTGTGTGTTACTTGATTGAAATGGGTAATGTTATGCTACCCAAATCATTTCAAGTTGTGTGCCTTGGAATCTTGAATCAAAGAATCGATCACATCTTTAGAGTGTGATAACATCATTATGATGCTCAAATTATTTCATTGACTTGTTTACCTTGTGTCCAATTTTCCAATTTTGAATCTAATCCATGTGTGACATTTTGGGTATTTTTCTAGTACCATTATGTCATTCACCTTTGTCTAGCTTATTGTTCAAAGAAACCTAGTTTTCCTTAGTTGTGTTTTTAATTAACCTTGAAAATTTCAAATCTAAACATTGATTTATTTTTGTTTATTCCTAGTGTAATTTGGGCTTAGACATCGATATTTCTATTTTAGGTTGTGTAACTTAGTTTAATTCTTTACCTATTTTGCAAACTATTGTTTGCACCTTTATTTAGGAGAAAATCATTTATCCTCAAATGCCTTTCATTTCATGCCTTATACTAATTTGGTAAAATTTCATGTCTAAATTTGAGTGCCTAGTCTATGCTAATATGTTTCATATTTTTTAGATTAAATCATAACCCTTTATTTGAGCTTAGATTTTGATGCCATGTTTGGACAAAAGACATAGAAAATTTTATTTTCCTAACTTAGACTTGTTTTAAACACTTTGAACTTAGAGTTTAGCATTCTAATTTTAGTTCATCCACTTGACCTTTTTGTGTGTGATACATTTAACCTTATACATTTCACATTAGGTTATTTTATACCATGTTTTTCCATAAACCCTTTTTGGAGATACATCTCCATCCTTTGACCAAGTTAGACTAAATTTGAACCTTTTTAATCCTTTTAGACATTGTTTTTAAGAGTTTTTTATAAATTTATCCCTTTTGTTGTGAAACATTAACCATTGATTTGAACAAGTCTCACTATACTCATAGTGGTGTCATGTATAATCTAGGGCATAGTAATGTGGTCACACAAGAAGACTTTATTAAAGAACCTTATGGAGATGATGTAATTTCTGAGATGGATCCTTATCCACCTTACAACACTCAAGTAGGGGAAAAATGACAAGATCCTTTGGCCCACTATTTGGTCAACATGCCTCCATACTTCAAGCAAAACCAAGAATAAATGACATAATACCTAGATAGTTTACCTTCAGTTGTAGAATAATTCCAAAAACAACCATACTATGTTATAATCCCACCTACCTATGACCCTTATTTATTTGATCATCACTTGATAAAAATTATGAAGTCTTAATCAAAGATGTAGAGGTAGGCGATAAGTTTTCAATAGATTTTCCCCACACAAATTTTCCATGTTTATTAATAGTGCCTTACAACATGCCTTATAATCAAAACATCAAATAGGCCTCTTCTAAAAATCCTCAATTTATAGTGTCGATGTTGTATTAGGACCCTCATATGATTATCATAAGAAAAGTCCCCATGGATTATCATTTCATATAGATGTAGACATCATACTAGACATATCCAAACTTAGCACATAATTTCAACAACATGACCATGTCAAATGCTCCTCTTATTGAGTCACCTATTTTGATAAGAGTATTAATCAAATTGATAGGCCAAGAAAATTAGGGTATATACCCAGTCTCATGAATCACTACAATGGTAAACATGTTCAATGTCCTAGACAACAAATAAGTGTCTTCTACTTCTATGTAAAATAGTGAGCCAAACATAAAGGACAACATGTAAGTGGTGTAAATTCACAAAAAATAGTTTATAATGAAATTTTCCCTTAGTTAACACCTTGAGTGGTTAGTAAATGTAGGGGGAAAGAAATTATATCTCTAAACCATAAATATCTACTCTTAATCCTCAATCAACTACTTCTTTTAGAATGTAACCTCAAGGATTAAGTAGTGAAGCAACAACTAGTGCCATTTCTCAATAAAATGTGATGAATATTAATCCGCCACAATAGGTGATGATTTATATTAAATAATAATAAGCACAATATAACATACCCATGTAGCATAGGTAAAACATTCTACCACCTAAATAGGGGAAACCAATGTTCCACCTTGTTAGGTAGTGATGAGCATACCTCTTTAATCACATACCAACATACCATTGCAATCATAAATGATGTCTAATCAAAAATGTACATCTATTGGTTAGTAATAAATGTTGAAACTTTAACATGCATATACTTACCAATAATTTTTTTCACAACTAAGAGGTTATAATGTTTTATAAGTACTAATTAGGTAATAATTTCCTTTTATTTCTACTATGCCACAAACTCAACTCTAGGGCCCAAGTTCACAATTTCCCCTTAATCAACAAGGTTTTACTAGTCGGTAGAAATTCCCTAATCAACCTAAATAGGCACAATATTTCACTCCCAACCATATTCCTTCATCTTAGCCATAATTTCCCTAAAATTAATCCCATATACCAAATCCTAACCATAATATCACACCGTAATGTGCAATTCTAAAAATTGCATACTAATCCATGAATGCATATTCCTGGTTAATTACCTAGTCAAACTAAAATTACACATCAAACCATACCTTCACTATACCATATTCAAATTAATTTTATTTTGACCACCCAACCTCTACCTCAGAATGTTCCCTCTAGTTTCCTCACACAAGAACTACAACAAATGAAGGATGTAATTACTTCCATCTAGGATGGGAAACATACTAAGAAGTTCAATTTGTATTATTTATGTTCTTACGCATTCAACATGGAGTACCTATAAATTCCATTTCCTCAAGGGTAAAAACCACCAAAATTTGAGAAACAAAAGAACAAAGGAGACCCCAAGGCCTAATTAATGAAATTATTTCTTCCTTGTCAACCAATGGCCTATAATGACATATACCTCTTACTATTATTTCCAAGGAGTCTAGCAAGACAAACATTGGAGTGGTTTATAAAATTACCCAAAAATTCACTTTTTGATTTTGATGATCTTTCAGACAAGTTTGTGTAATACTTCTAAAATCTCAAACATGATATTTCATTGATAGATTTGATGTAAGCCAAAAGAAAGGCCAGTGAAAGCTTTGTAAGTTATCTATAGTGATGGAGAACCCTTACCATTTAATTCACCCATAGTCTACCATATAATAAATTAGCTTCTATGTTTACCAAGAATTTACATAGTGAGATATCTTACCATCTGGAAATGTAGTGTGCACATACTTTTAAATAAATTATTAACAAAACCTTTTTGATATAAATATCCATTGTTAAAAAAGGGTTGATCAAGCTTACCTCATCAAATTAGAACCAACTACAATCCAAGGAAATTCCCAAAATCAAAACCAAGTCTAGGTGTAAGCATTGTAACTATCACAGGCCAACAATTATGAAAAGTCTAAGTTATTCAATCATAACAAGAATGTTGTTGGAAATGGAGTAATCAAGTCACTACATGTCTAAAGGGTGAATACACCATCTACTCAGCCTATGCCACATATGAAAATAACCCCTAATTAATAACCTCTTCATGAAACATAGAAAGTGTAGTAGCCTAGACCATCTCAACAAACATAATAACCTTTACCTTTGCAAATCCATCCTCTAAGGATAATTATTCCTACTCATCACATTTTTATTAACCTTAGAGAACTCATTGAATTTGTGTTTTTCAAGTTCATTGCTACTAATTTGATTATCTATCCCATTCTAAAACACTATACTAAGGGCATTCATTATCTATATTGGTAGTGATAAAATGAATTTTAAAAGTATCATCAGGTTAATGTATATAATTTGAATCATTATGTTCAAATGAAACATTTGATTGAGAATATTTTGGAAAAAAAAGAGATAACATTGGATATTAAAGCTTCAACATATAATTATAACCTTCGTATCTATCAAAACCCCTTTTCACAGCATACCAATCAACAACAATTCCAATCATGACAAACACAACAACACTAATATCAATAGCTGAGATAGAATGAACAAAATCTATAGTAGAACCAACAACATCAAATGAATGGATGGAACCAAGGCTAGAATTATGCCAACAACCAATAGACATACCACACATTTTCACATGACTACAACAATTTTTTAGGCCATATTGTAGGAGGTCATGTTTCCACCATTTCCATCAATCTAAGACAAATGCCAATCAAATAGTACTATTGCTAATTAAGTCTAATCAACTAACCCCTGATAATGATCCTTCCTTGACCTAAAATCACATACATGAATACTAAGGATTACTACTTTTGGACCTCAGATTAATAACTTGTCCTTATCCCATGACCACACACAAGTGCACCAAAAATTGAGACTTATCCTATCTGGTTACCCACCACCATCATTTTTTAGTAACTATGGTCTTGTATCTAATCCTGATTATGAAATCACAACTTAGCAGTCAAATATTACCATACCAAGACCATAACCATCTTCCACTTCACCCATCCAACCAACTATTCTAGATAGGACCAAGACATTTACCACTATGCAATAAAAGACATTTAATATTATGGAACAATTTCAGAAGACACCCACACAAATATCCATTTTGGATTTGTTGTGTATGTCCACCATCCAAAAGAATATCTTGATAGAGTTGCCTAGTAAATCCCAAATTCCTATTGACATATCCCTAGAAAAATTTAAAGCTTTGGTTGTACACTTAACCCTAGGCCAATAATGAACCTTTGACCAAAGTGATATGGCACCCCTTGGCCCTTTACATAACAGTCCATTATAAATTAAATTTGTCATAACGTGGCACAAAGTGAAGAGTGTCTTCATAGAAAATGTATTAAGTATAAATATTGTCTCTAAAGCTCATCAATATTCTCAGGTACACCAAAACTGATCTCCAACCAAAAATAATCACCATCAAGGCCTATGACAATGAAGAGTAGGAATCACAGGGCACCATTAGCTTGCTAGTTATGATTGGGCCCTTGACCCATGATATAATATGCCATGTGTTAGACCTTAATTTTTCATAATTTTGGGTAGACCTTAGATACATGAGATTTGTGCAATCTTATTAATGTTGTACTAGTGTATCGAGTTCTCTTATTTAGGTATGGAGGTCACCATTCAGGGAAATTTTTAGCCATACAAATATTGAAAGCATTTGGAGGCCAAATACCAAAGATATAACTACCATTTCAACTTGAATCTAATTTACAAGAAGGAAAAGGGGATATAAATACTTTTTGATTCACTAGAGGGTAATTGTATTGACCAAGATACCCTTGATTCATTATCCCACATGCCACCTCCTAAAATATCTAATCATTATATTGTCTCAACTAATGGCCTAGGAGATTATTTGATCCATGATACATTTCACATTGTCAAGATTTCATAGAACCCCAAGTCCTATGGTAGATCTAAAGCCAAACCACCTTGCATGAAATGGAAAAGAAAGGGAAAAGGAAAATTCCTTAGTCCACAACCTATTATTTTCATACCAACCACTAGCCAATAATATGACTTACTTGTAGATGATGAATCTTAGTTGTATAATGATAAACTAGCTAATTGTTACCTAACTTTCAATTATCCCATTTATATTAAAATCATGAAAAAGCATGTCTATAAAGGAAGAGGCCTTGGGATAAATCAACAAGGTTTGATTGAGCCAATTTCTACCACTCATTACAAAGGAACATATGGGCTTGGATTTAAACTACCTGTGGGTGACCCCATGCACCTTATTCTTGTTCTAATGCCAATAAATAGTGACAATAATGCTAAAACTGAAGCAATGTCTGATCATAGCCCTTTTGATGACCTATCCAATAGTAATTTATTTGACACTAATTCCATTTTTACCTTTAGACTAGTTATTATCCATAATCCACTTTCTTTATATTATTCTCAACTTATAGACTGAGACCAACAAGAATCCATGGTGCCGATTGACAAGTTTCAAAATGATGAGGCTTTTTGGGATTTTCTAAGCCCAAGGGACAATGTTATATTGGGAGACCACAAATAAGGGTCCTCAATCAAGTTAGATATTGAAGCCTATTTTAGAGAATGGTGAACACCCTTAGCCATAAAAAATTAAATAAAACATTGAGGTCCCAAAGTGAAAACCTCTTTGAAGTGATTTAGACCATGGAAAGAGTAAAGAGAAATGTCAATCTAGTGGTGAAACCTATTTTAGGCACCATTAGTTGGGGGTTTTCAACCTTATTAAAAAATATCTTAGGAAACCATTAGTGATGAACTTGCCTATGGTGGGAGTTCAATTTTCAAGAGCAGTAGGCTTTTGATTGAATCATCCAAAAGTTCCCAACAATATTTATCACATGATCATCCCTACCATTGGGAGATTATGATTCTTCATGCCTAGGAAACATTGAAGATACCATTCAAATAGAGGACTCTAAAATTTTAGACCAGTTTAAATATTTTCCATCCATTCTAGAAGAGGGTTCAACTCTTTTTATATAAGATACTATAGAAGTTAACGTCGGGACTACAAATGACCCAAAATGGATCAAATTAGGCATGTCCCTTACTAGGAAAGATTGTGATGTCCTTACCACCCTATTGAGGGAATTTTTTGATATATTTTCATGGTCCTATTCCAACATGCTACATTTAGACCCTACCTTGGTTGTGCACCACCTTTTAGTAAATCCTAACACCAAACATATAAAACAAAAATTGTGTAATATGCATCCTCACATTGTTGTATCAATGAAGAAAGAATTAAATGTTAGAAGTAGGATGTATTTGATCAATTGACTACTCAAAATTTATCTTTAACATTATACCAGTTAGCAAGAAACCATAAGAAATTAAAATATGCACTAATTTTAGAGACATAAACAAGGCCTTTTTAAAGGACAACTTTTCTCTATCGAACATTGACATGATTTTTGAATGCACAACACTTTATAAAATAATTTCACTGATGGATGGATTTTTAGGGTAAAACCATACCCAGATTACACTAGAAGACCAAAATAAAATGGTGTTCACCACTCCATGGGGAACATTCTATTATCAGGTTATGTTGTCTAGCCTCAAAAATGTTGGGGTCACCTACTAAAGATCCATGATGTCATATTTCATGATATGATGCATGAATTTGTAGAAGACTATATTGATGACATCCTCGGTAAATAAAAAACTAGGGATAATCATCCAACAACACTATGAATGATATTTAAAAGACTATGAGAATAGAAGGTATGACTTAATCTTAAAAAGTGTGTTTTTTAAGTTACTTTAGGCAAATTACTTGGATTTATTATGTCTTGATGAGGCATTGAAGTTGATCCATACAAAGTAAAATCCATAACTCAGATGCCACCATCAACCAATTTGAAGTAAATCCATAGTTTATAGGGCAAGATTCATTCTATCAAATGCTTCATATCTCAGTTGGCCAATAAGAGCCATCCTTTTACACATTTATTGAAGAAAGACATCACATTACATTAGGATGATGATTTATAGTAAGCTTTCTAACAACTGAAGGACTATCTATAAAAATTATCTATTTTAATTCCTCTTATGTCAATATAGTCATTCTTATTATACCTATCAGCTACAAATAAATTCCTAGGGTCACTTATTGCCCCACATGATGATAATGAAAAGGAGAATGTTGTATATTATCTAATCCATACACTAGTCATGTATGAGCAAAATTATACACCCATTGAAAAAAACCTATTTAGCTATGGTCTTTACAGCTTAGAAATTATGACATTACAGGTTAAACAATAAGACCATGGTTATTTCAAAATTAGATCTACTCAAGTATTTACTATCTAAAATAGATTTACAAGGCCACATGGCCAAAATGATCATGCTCCTTAGTGATTTTGAAATAGAATACATCAACTAGAAAGACATCAAGGGGAAAGTTCTTATCGATCATCATGTTGAATCACCCCTTACAAATATAGAGCCACTAACATTCAAATTCCTATATGAATCCATTATTACCATCATTAAAACACATTTTGATGAGTAGAATTGGAAGTTGTATTTTGATGGATCATTCATATCACATGAATTAGGGGTAGACCTTTTGTTCATTAAACCATAGGTATATATAATCCCTAAGGTATTCAAGAGTATATTTCCTTATACCAACAACATAGATGAATATGAAGAACTTATTATAAGTATTTGAAATGAAGTATAATGGAACATATAACATCTCAAGGTTTATGGTGATTCTTAGTTAATCATCAATCAAGTTACCAACCATTTTTAGTCAAGAGATGACAAATTGGTACCATACAAAGCCATGGTAAACACTCTCAAATAGCATAACAATAATGTACAATTTGAATATATACCAAGGGATAGTAATATAATAGTATATGCCATGTCCATAATTGGATATTTTATTTGACATGTAGATACAACCAGAGAATACTAGTTCCTCATTGAAAATATGCTAGTGATAGCTCATGCACCTTCAACTATTGCCATGATCTATGATATTATTGGTCCCATATATGTATGGTATTTAAACCTTTAAACCTATCTTCATGACCAAATAATTACACCAGACCTATCCCATAAACAATCCAAATCCTTTATCCACCATGTCACATGTTATACCTTACTCGAACCAACCCTATAACACCATAGTTTTGATGGAACTCTGATTCATTTTTTAACTTTCATATAATTTACATTAGCATTATGGGAATTTAATAAAGGAGTATATGTATCCCATATAAATGGGGCTATCCTATCCAAAAATCTCCTACTTACTAGGTACTATTGGCCAATGATGGATGCAGATGTAGCTATGTATGTTAAAAAGTGTGATAAATGTCAAAGGCATGTTAATTTGATTCATGACCTAGCCAAGACTCTAAAACCAATGTTGACACCATGGTTATTTGCTACATGCGGCCTTAATTTCAATAATAATATAAAATCCACTTCATTTGATGGACACAAGCATATCCTTACCACCATTAAATACTTCACTAAGTGGGTCAAAGCTATACTCCTCACTTATATGACTAGAAAACAAATTTCCAAAATTATTTTTAACCATATCATATACCTATATAGTATCACTCCAATATTATATTTGATAATGGTAGATCATTCAAGAAAATGATGTTAAATCATTATATATCGAGTACAAAATTACTCAACATTTTTCTATGACATATTATTCTTAAGGTAATGGCCAAGCCAAAGAATCTAAAAAAACCATTGTCAACATCCTTAAAAATATTGTCAGTGATGCTGACTATGATTTCCACCTCCAAACATTCCATGCCCTCTGGGCATACCATACCAATAACCATATTCTAATAAGAGCCACTCCATATTCATTTATTTATGGCACTGAAGCCATTCTTCCCATTGATATTGAGTTAACTTATTTATGCATCTCTTTGAATCATGTCATAGATGATGAATAATATATGTAGCTTGCCTATAATATCTAGAGTTACTTGATGAGAAATATATGGCTATAGTTAATAATCTTTATGCATACAAAAACTAACTCCATGGCCACTATAATCAATGCATCAAACAAAGATAATCTAAGCTTGGTGATCTTGTACTTAAAGAAAACTAAAAAAATACCACAACTACAAAGAAACACAAAGGCAAGTTCAAACCTAACTAGATTGGACCTTTCATCATTATTACAAACTATGGCACTAGAACATATAGGCTCATCACACTAGATGGGAATGAACTCAATGACCCAATAAGCATTACAACCTCAAGTATTACTTCACTTGAGTGACTTACAACATTGTCTATGAGGCACATTTATATTGTACCATAGAATTGAATTTATTATTTATTCCATATCATTCTCTCATGAACCATTCTACCATACCTTTCCTATCAAACAAGTTATTTTTGTTATCACTACACATTCCATTGACCTTGGTTCCATTCCATTAGTTCTGAAGACACTTTCAACATGAATATTTAGATCAAGTTTTTATAGTTTTTTTAGTATTCCAAATATAGGCCATATTTTAGAGAAGTATGATAATGGTTTGGCAAATGCATCCTTCATTTATTGACCCAATTTATACTTGTGGGCCTAATTATAACTGCCTTTGGGAAAATTTGTGTTTCACTATCATGTGATTAATTACCATCACCTATGGAAAAATTAATATCATTGACCTATCACATTGTTTCCTAATTATAACCTCCTTTGGGAAAATTATGGGCAATAATTATTTATCATGCCTTGAAGTACCACCTTTCCATATCTATACCATACTATGCCATTTTCCAACTTTGCCTATTATGTTTTACTTGGCAACTACTTAGTCAAATTCCTCCACTAAAAGGTCATATCAGTCACCCTTTAAATTATCTTACCATTTTGAAATCAACCTAAGCCATGATCATGCCTTTTTATGAGTGATATAAGCCCACACTCCTATCATTCTGTGAGCAACCTAAGCCATGCACTTGCCATTTTACAAGAAATAAAAGCCCATGCTCTCTATATTTGGAAATAAATTTTAAGTTTTAATGGTCTTTCCATTTTATGAACTTGGACCATTTAGTATCTTATCATTCTCAATTGAGTTATGATACATAGAAAATTCAAAAAACATTATAAAATTGATTTAGAAAATCCTAAAAATTGATCACTTCTTTGTCTTAAGGATTATGGGATCCCTTGCTACTTCACAATAAACCACATTTCATTTAGTTTCCCCATTCATACTGGACTAATCTCTCACACTCTCACTATTTTGTGAGTACATTCCCATATTCTTCTATGAAATCCATCATGTTTTTCTTCTCATAATTTTTTGTCTTTTATTCCATTTCCTGGGAGAATTATATTTGGCCTAGAGTTTTTGTTATATATTTCATCCATGGAACTATGTACAAAATGTTTACTTGCCTAATGTATCTAGAGACAACTTGGCTACCCCCTTCCTTTTCATTTATTCCCCCATCTAGTTTTTTTGTTTAGTTGTCCCTTATCATCTAGGGGAAATGATCATCATCTTGTTTGTTCTTTCTTTGTACTAACATTGTGATTAACCATTATTTGTTTTTTGTTTTTCTTTATTTTTTTTCATTTATTTTTTTCCTTGGTGTTTTATTTGTTTGTTTGTTTTCCTATTTATTTTCTTTCCTATTGTGCCTTAATTTAATCTATGTGCATTCATTGGATGGTTCCTTGCGCATTATTATTTATTCCATCCATATTCATATGTCCACATTTTTATAATGATTTTTATCATTGGTGCATTATTTTAAATTATTTATTGGATCACATGTAAGTCCTTATGCATATTTTGACCAATTTGTCATGGTGTTCTATCTTGATTCCTACCATAACATACTATACCAAAAATTATCTTTGAGAATCTACATGATAACAAGGCACTGATATCCCCTTGGCACCAACAATATTCCCAATCTAATCCAAATCATTCCTACATATAGAGTAGTTAAACAATAAAATAATTCTACTCCTTGCTAGTTCGAATGAGCATATCCTAAATCACATGTTTCCCAAAATCATCTTTATCCTCTGTACCAATTTACCATCATATTCCATATCATGTTTGCCACTATCAAGTACAATGATTATAAACACCTTTGGGAAAATCATTGTATACTATCTCACTTTCAATATCAATGATTATAACCACATTTGGGAATTCCATTAAGTGTCCATCCATTCAAACATTGATGATTATAACCACCTATAGGCAAATCATTCTCTTTATTCTTCACAACCAAACCATTATCTCTATTCACCTAACTAGGGCATGTTTTTATCCTACTAATGATTCTAACTGCTTATAGGTAAATTCATTATTTTCCATTTCATGATCATAACCACCTCTGGGTAAATCATTCTCTTATTACCCTAAGCCTTTTTCAATGATTATAACCACCTTTGGGCAAATCATTACCTTTCTATCCCACCTATGTCAATGATTATAATCATCTATGGGAAAATCATCTTGTTTTTCTACCCAACCAGGGTAGTTCTATATGCCACTATTAAATTGCCTATCAGAAAATTAGTTTTTTTCTACCCCCTTTCATATTTTTGGTCCCATCATTTCCTTATTTTAAAGTACCAATAATTGACCCTTTTTGTAACCACTCCCTCAAGGGGAAACTATAGATCACCCATTGTCATTAAATTCATAGAGATATAAGACCTTTTCATTATTTGAGATTGTAATGCCTTCCCAAATAGGGGAAAACTATAGACACCTAAAACTGGCCACCATTGGCCTTTGACTATACTTTAGATTGATTCCTACCAACCATTACAAATTAAACCTATGAATCATTGAATGTCTTAAAATTTCTTGTGCATCATTCATCAAAGCTCCAAATCACATTGAGACATACCTAATTGGGGTATCCTATTGTATTCAACCATAACCTCTCATGGATTCATCCTTAAGAATCTTAAAACATCACAACATTCAATTTGACATATGGACCTATTAAGTGGGGCACATGAACAAAAATAAAATATTAAAATAGCTAAATTCCTAATGAGAATTAATTAACAATATAAACCAAATTAAAAGCCTAGTTGAATCATCCATGTGAAATTAATGGATAAATGAAAAAATGAAATTTAAAAATGTAAATATCCTAGCCTTTCATCATGACCTTTGTGATTTATCAAGATCTTTGGAAATATCCTACAATATCTCATTTTGGAGACCCATTCATATTCATTTCAAATTATGATTAATTACAAAGTATTAACTCTATTGGGGTTATATTTTACTCACCTAGGTTAGGTTTGAGCCCATTATAAGCCTTAACTCTACCCTGACTTACATTAGGTTGGGGCTAAATCCATTTTATATAAATATAATGCCTTTCATATTAAATTTTAAGATATTTTGGTAAAAATTTATCATGCACAAATGACTTCAAAGCTTGGATATTTTAGAGTTATAATACACTTTTTATTGTATGAGATTCATATCAATAGTGTTATAATGCCAAAATATTGAGCCAAGCTACATCAATCCAACACAAGCCAAAATGGTGCAAAGGAGAGAAGGAGGTACACAAACTCCATTATCAAGGACTCTTTTATCACAAACCAAACAAGACACTCAACAATGCATTTGGATCTCTAAAGGAAGGTAAAGGATTGTGTGTCCTTTACATTTTAGTTATACTTTCATTTGTATTTTGTTCATTAAGTTCACCCCTAATATCTAGACCATTATCACATATGTCATGTATGAACACAATTATATGTTGATTTAAAAAGCCTATTTAGTTATGGTTTTCGTAGCCCAAAGGTTATGTGATTACATGTTGAATAATAAGACCATTACTATTTCCAGAATATATTATCTCAAGTGTATTATTGATAAAATATCTCTATAAGGATGAATGGTAAAGTGGATCATGATTTTGAATGACTTTGAGATTGAATATGCCAATCAAAATGCCATTAAAGGAAAAGTACCAGTGGATCAACTTACAAAATCTCCTCTTATTAGTACTCAACATATTATATTTGAATTTATATATGAAGAAATTTTGATAACAATATAATTATAAGTAACTTCTAAGGTAAAATAGTGGAAGATGTGCTTTGATAGTTTATTCACAACTTGTGGATCAGGTGCCAAAATACTATTTATCATTCTATAAATGGATCTTATTCCCAATTCCTTTTATACTGGTTCCCTTTATACCAATAACATATCAAAATATGAAGATCTCATTTTAGGATTTACCAAGTAGTATATTATAACATCAAACATTTATTGGTCTATAGTGATTCATAGTTGATCATCAATCAGGTCATAGTCTAATACTAGACCAAAGATGAGAAGCTAGTATTGTATAAGGACATGGTTGATATACTTAAACAACAAATCTATAAATTTTAGTTTAAATATATACCTAGAGTCAATAATATAACAAATAATTTCATGGATATAATTAGATCCATGATTCATATTATAGATAAGGCTAGGGATTATCAATTTCTTATGTAACATATCCTAGTATCGACACATGAATAAGCAACCATCAAGATGGTTTATGAAATTTCTGGTCCCACATCTCCTTGTTAATATAACATATATGCCTATCTCTAAGACCAATTTATTCAACCTAACCTTTCACAATAAAATTAAAATCCTTCATCCATAAAGCCTCATGTTATACCTTATGTAGACCAAACCTATATCATATAATCTATGATGGAAATCTGCTTCATTATTTACATTCAAAAAATTATGGAGTTGAATTGATGGAAGTTTAAAAATGAGTGTGTGGAG
The DNA here is from genome assembly GCA_037957365.1 of Torreya grandis. Classification (NCBI taxonomy): domain Eukaryota; kingdom Viridiplantae; phylum Streptophyta; class Pinopsida; order Cupressales; family Taxaceae; genus Torreya; species Torreya grandis. The sequence goes on from JARHVA010004813.1 coordinate 815,285, forward strand.
TCCACATTGATGTGGGAATACTATCAAAGAAATTTATATGTACTAGTTATGATTGATTGACTATGGAAATAGATGTAGTTGCATATGTGAAGAAGTGTGTAATGTTTGAGAATCATTCTAATATAATTCATACTCCAAATAAAATTCTAAAACTAATGGCATGCCATGGCTATTATCAATGTGGGGACTTGACCTCATAGGAAATATAAATATTACATCCTGAAATTACCATAAACATGGCCTTACCACTACTGAATATTTCACTAAGCAGGTGGAAGCCATTCCCCTCACTTATGTAATTGGTAAGCAAATATCCAAATTCATATTTAACCATATAATTTTCCATTATGGTATACCCTCTAAAATTATATATGATAACGGTTGATCATTTAGAAAAAGATGTGAAAATATGTTCTGCCCAATACCATATCAAACAACATTTCTCTACCACCTATTACCTATAAGGCAATGGATAAACTAAGGATTATAACAAGACCATTGTTAATATTCTAAAGAATATTATCAATTATGTTGGTTATAATTGGCACTTATATTTTTTTAATGTCCTCTAGGAATATCATACCAAATTTCATACTCTATAAATATCTACCCCCTATTTCCTTGTTTATGACATAGAGGCCATTATTCTTGTCAAAGTTGAGTTGCCTTCTCTTTGGATTTCACTACAACACATAATCAATGATGAGGAATATATATTATCTTAATTTAAATAGATATACTTACTTGATGTAGAGTACATGGTTTCCTTGAATAAGATTCATGCAGATTAAAATAGATGTGATGTGTTAAGCATCAATAAATCGAGCTTGGTGACCTTGTGTCAAAATAAAATTAGAAGAATGTCAATGCTACGATGAAAAAGAACGTAAAGTTACAACCTAACTAGTTAGGGACTTATGTAGTTATTACTAACTATGGTTATGGATTATATAAACTTACCATGCCATAAGGAGATAAATTGGATGAACTAATGATCATAATGCACCTCAAAATATTTAATGCTTGAGGGACTAAAATTAATGTCTATAAGTATTATTTAAGTTATTACACACTATACCTATTATTTGTACAATACCATATACTATTCCTTCCACACCTTAGCATTTTTCCAACCATTTCATTTTTCCTAACCCTTGCCTATCAATTTTGGCCTTGGTTCAAATTCATTTGTACTTCAATCACATTTAGTGGTTGATAACAGGCCAGTTGTATTAGTTTTTTCATATTCAAACCTTGGAATGTAAATATATGAAAGTAGTATGATAGTGGCCCTAAAAATTTTATCCTTCATTTGTTGTTGAGTTATATCACTTTTTCTACTAATTATACCCACTTTTGTGCAAATTAATACCATAAACCCTTGCCATTGATCCCTAATTATAAAATCCTTTGAGAATATTAAGAACAATCCATTTACTATGTATTTCCACATCACCGTGTTATCATTTTTGCCATACCTTGACATTAGACTATACATGAACTTACTAGTACTTAGTTAGATGTCTTTTGTGTAAGAATAACTATAGTGACTTGAGGTCCTATATGACTATGTATGCAATGCTTGATTAACATTGAGGTCAGGTCAGTCACCTCCTTTTCCATTATCTCATCATTTTGCAAGCATTTTTAATCCATACAATGTTTCCACTTCGAGACATTGGATTGTGTTATATCTTTTAATTATCAATTTGGTTGAGATACCAAAAACACCGAAACACTAGGAAATTTCCAAATATTTCACCATTGTAGGTAGAACTACATTGGTTTGAGGTCCATTTGGATTATGTAGGTAGTACCTAGTATTTTCTAATGTTAACTCAACCACCCTTATTTGAACACTTTCACCGTTTTGTAACCAATTTAAGTTTGATTGTTCTTGGAATTTTTATAGAAATTTAAGATTAAACAATCTAACCATTTTTTGAGAACCCTAAGTCATGCTCTCATTGTTTTACAAGTTGGACTATTTTGTATCTCATAATTATCTATTGATTTGAGATGCCTATAAAATTCCAAAAACATTAAAAATATTTTTAAAACCCCTAAACATTTAAAAATACCTAGGAAAATCTTAAAAATCACAAAATCATGAAAATTGGCTTAGAATTTCCATGAGGAATATAAAGCTATCAAAATTTTATAGGATGGTCTCTCTCATCTATCCAACTTAATTTATAGGCTACTTGGCCTTTTTCCCTACCATTTCTAGGAGAAATAAATTGGCCTTAGGTCCACATGGAATACATATGCAACATTTGGATACATGGGGTATTTTGAGTTAGCTTAGCCACCACCACTTATTCATCACTTTTTTAGTGTTTGACACATCCATGACCATTTTTTTGACTTAAGAATTCTAGGTCTTATAGTTATTTCACAAGTAACCACTTGTCCTTTAGTTTCCCTATCCTTATTTTGTTTTATGCTCATGCCATTTTATGAGCAATTTTTGTTTGAATGCTCTTACCATTTTGTGGGAAACCTTATCCAATGATATTATTATTTTGAGAGCAACTTCAGCCAATGCTCTCACCATTTTGGATCTCATTCTCATTCTAATCCATAGATATAGTAAAACACTATGAATTACCAATTTAGTTTATTAGTGGATACTTGTCTCTTATCTTTTAGTGTGGTTTTAGCCTAAACCATGGTCTCACAACTTTTTGATTTTTTGTGTTGATTCTTTCATGATTGTGAACACCATCCCCCTCTTTTATTCTATGCTCACCATTTTTAAAGATCATTCCCATATTATTATACAAGTAAATCATGTTATCTTATCATCAATTTTCTTCTTACCCATATCACAGGAGAATTAAATTTAGAATGAAGTGCATGTTGGATATCGTATCCATGGGACTATGTAGATAATGTTCACTTGCCTAGTGCATTGGGAGTCAGCTTAGCTACCCCCTTTTTTTTCTTCTATTTCACCCATATTTTTGTTTGTGTCATTATCTCCTATAGCTTAGGAGAAACCATTTTCCATAATACCCTTTGTCATTGTTTCCCTATAGCCTAGGGAAATCTTGTGCCATTTTTCTTGTGTTGTTTTACCTATGTAATTCTACCTAGCCTAGGTGTAACCTTTTCATCAAGAGTAACACCTATATTACACATGAATGAATAATTTGTATTGTTTTTATACTAACATTATGATTGACCATTTCTTATATATTATTTTTTGTTTTAGTTTGTCTATTTATTTGTTTATGTTATTTGTTTGTTTTTTTAATTTTGTTTGTTTGTTTGTATGGTCTTGTTTATTTATTCATTTGTTCATTTAGTCTATATAGCCTTTTTTTTGTGTTCGTTTGGTTATTTGTTTCATTTGTTTATTTTTTTCTTATTTGTTTTATTTCCTTTGTATTTCTTGGTTGCCATAGGGTTATTAAATTTTATTTATAATTGAGTCTTGATTATTTACATATTACACTTAGGTTGTGAATGTTTTTATATAGTCATACACTTGGTTTATTTGTTATATATTTACACATGGGATTTGATTATTCATATCTTATTCCTAGGTTGTTTATATTTACATTGAAAATATGTTTTCCATGCTTAGGGTATATATTTTCATCATGGTTGTTTATTTTTATGATGCATAATATCATAATATACCAAAAAAAAAGAACATAAAGACTATATGATCAATGCAATGGTAGTACTTATTTGAGATATAAACCAACCAAATACCTAAACACATGCATAAATCTAATGAGTAAGAACATGATCAATATTATTTATAATGTGATAATATAGATATGCATCTCTAAATAATCATACACATAAGTCATATAACATAAGTAGGTACAACCATGATAGCATCTCATATACATAGTAAAGTAGTAAAATAATGAACATACATGAGCATAAACATCAACAATGACCATAAAAATCTATAATTCTAAATAATGCTAAACATGAGATCAACATAAAGAGGGCATCTCATATATATCAAAAGAATATCTGTACATGTGCATTAGCCTCAAAGGACCCAAAAATGAATCTAAATGTATCTAAAATTTCATATACATTAAGGATATATAAATATGACCATGGTGTCTCAAAATACATCAATATGTTGATACAACAAGTATAATGTATGCTAAAAGGCCAATAATCAACATTGGCTCTATGTATCCATGGGAACTATCACTATAGCTGGTCTTAGTGGTCTTAGTGGTGGTGGTCACGGTTGATGAAATGAATGACCTAAAGCCCCTATAAAATATGTCCTAGTACTTTATTGACTTGATCTAATGCCTATTATATAAGCATACCAAACCTCAAATATAAAAAATATTGGTCCATAGGAATAATTTTTTCATAATCTCTCTGGTAGTATGAGGCCTTATCCTTAACATAAAGGCTATCAATAATCATCTATGAAGACCATAACTATGTACTAAATCTTTTCGTATCATCACACTCTTGTTGGATCCTTTTCACATCTTCTAATGCATGATCCTTGTCTAAGATAGACTAGTCCCTCTCTAGAGTAATTTGAGTCTCTACCTAAACCATCCTAACCACAGTAGCCTTTATCTAAGTAATATATGATTGAAGGTGTGTAATATCATCATCATAGATGTCTAGTGTATTTTTAAAGTCATCTACCCACCTCTCTAATCTTATGATATCCTCCAATTTAGTAATTATCACTTATTTAAACATGCCAACATCCTAGCCTACCCTAGCTATACTAGAAGGTTTTGCATAGCCTAGATCATCTTGTGTACATACTATACCTGATGTGATAGAATATAAATCCATCATGGATAGGTTTTCCTTGATTCCATCATCCCCATCTCTATCTCCTCCATCATCTCCCCCACTATCCTTGATATCATATCCATCATCATCATCGCCCTCCTCACCTCCTCTACTCTATTAGGTACTCCTAATACCATTGGGTATTATCCTGTATTTCATTAATATACATAGGCCTCTACCAACCTTATTGACCTAAAAATATAAGAATCAAAGGACACACATGTAACCACAAGTGAATGTACCCATGAGTAACTTATGCATATGCCACCTCCCCCATGTATGCCCAAGCTACCCATGGAACACTAAGATAAATATCAGTGGATAAAATACTCTAAATAAGAGGAATGTCTCATTTGATCTTTCATGTGACATATATGAACCACATAGGCCCCTCTATTGCATCTTGTGTAAAACCAAACTTCTAGAGTACCTGATTAGGGAGTACTCCTAAATGATATATGACTATCTACTTTTTATTAAAAAAACCTGGTAGCCATGTATGATGTATACCATCCATCCAAAAAACATTATAAATGATAAACAAGGTAAGGTATCTAAAAATTGAATTATGGAGTAAGCTCATCAAACATCTAGTGGTATAAGTAAATATCTCCCTTGTGTCCATGTTGTCCTACCCTAGTCTATTCCAAACCATATGATAATGGCTCTTCAGGGTCTTAGACCCATTACTAACCCAATGTTTAATAAATAAAAATGTTCTCCCAACCCCACATCATTATTATATTATATTACCCAATGTTATGTCCTCCCCTATAATCCACCATTTGGATGTCTCTGTATAGCTAAGCCAAAATAGTTTCCCCCCATGAAAATCATGTCACCTCATCTAGTATGATGTGAATTATACCTCTAAGACCCATATGGAAATACTTGTTACTCTTTTCAATAAGTAATATTCCATTCAAAATCCATCGAAACCATGACCTCACTATTAATGAGTGCTGGTGGGGAGGGATCTCCAATAGGTATTCCTTAGGTCATATATTAGTATATGTATTTAGAAAATATATGTCAACCATCCAATGATCCATGGGAATTCCTTGATATCTAACCAAATAATCTAAAATGACATGCTAATGTGTTGGAGATGTCTAGAAGAGAATTTTAGATTATTTGGTTAGATATCAAGGCATTCCCATGAATCATTGGATTATTTGACATGTTAATGTGTTGGAGATGTCTAGAAGAGAATTTATCCTCACATCAATAACTTGATGATAAGCCAAGTACCTTCAAGTGTGACTATCACCTCTCTAGTGGGTAGGTTAAATGGTAATGTCTCACTATGTTAATGCTCTACCAACATGATCAAATAAAATTGATCCACATTATAATAATTTAGGGCCTATAATAATCCAATCATCCCAACCATTTATATCTATGTGGTAAACAAGGATTGTCAATATTGTTCTTGGTAAGTCAAAACAACCAACTACTCCTACAATCATAAATAGATTAGTATAAGCCTAACTCTATGTTACCATTTAATCATATGCCTAGTCTACTAATATTATTTTCCACTCTCTCTTATATGCTAGATCCTTTTTGGGTCCCTAAGCTAGTTATTTTTTACTTCCAATGTGAAGTAATCATTTTCCCAAAAGGTGAAGTTGCCATTTTGGTATTTTTGCACCTTTTAAGGTGAAATGATATTTTTTTAATGAAAATGGTGACTTCACCTATAAATATACAAAGTGTCCATTTTATTTATTTAAAATCATTTTAGGTGATCCTACCATTTTTTAGAATGACAACTTCATAGAAAGTCATTGATTTCTTTGGTGAATCCATCATTTTGTGTAAAAAGCAAACGGAAAACTTGCCATTTTTTGACTTAGGGATAGCAATAAATGCAAAATAAATAACATGAAAAAAGTGAAGGTACTCACTAGTGGCCCATCATGTGGTAGTCACATGTTCTCTCTCACTCAATTTGAAACATGTCATTAGCCTCCTCCATGTGCCATTTCTCTTAGCTAGATCGTGTAAAAAACCAGAGCTCAATTCTCAAATAGACTAGGGTGAAAGTGAATTATTTTTCACCTTAGGGGTGAATATATAGCCTAAAATTTGATTTTTTACCCCCCAAGGCCTAAAATTTATTTTTTACACTACAATAAGTGTATTTTTTCACCTGAATAGTCCTTTTTATGTTTCATTTGATCTTACGTGCCTTATTTTTAAGCTGTGTTGTAACCCAACCATTTTTTTGGGCCTTTTCCAAGACCCATTTAACAACATTATTTTTCTACCTATCCAATGTGTTTATTTAAATGTGCATCTTCATAATCACACTTAGCCTAGAAACATGTTGTTATTCTTTGATAACTCATTGTATACTTTTTACATAAGATCCCCTTACCAATTTACCTAGGTCTGGTAAATTCTTTTCCAATTGATCAATGATATATCTTTCCTTTTTTGGGCAAACTTGTTTTAAGTCACATGATTCCACTTACAAATGATTATAACCACCTTTTGTAAAATCATTTTTTTGACTAAATTAATGATTATAATTACCTTTGGACAAATAATTATTTTTTGATACGACCACCCTACTAGGGAAAATGTTTGTGCCACTACTTATAACTACTTTTGTTTAAATTAGTGTTAGTTTCACCATTTCGGATTATAACCAACTTTGGGTAAATTAGTGACTCAACCACCCTACCAGGGAAAATACATGTGCCACTGATTATAACCCCCTTTAGGTAAATCAATGTCATTTCTTCTATTATTGATTATAACCACCTCTAATAAAATCAATAAGTTTACCCCCATTACCACTAGATCATGTCATTTTCTTCATTTCAAGGAATATTTGATGACTCTATTTTGTTACCCACTCCTTCCAACAGGCATCTAGGGCTAATTTATCACATTTTGGGGAATGAACCACTCATCTTAACAACTTTTTCATTATTTTAAAATATGTTATTATGCTTATGTCTTGCAACCCCTTCTCAAATAGGGGACACTCAATTTTGCCCACTTTAATGCCTAAACTAGGTTTTAGATCAATTTCTAATAAATGATGTAATTTAAGCCTAGAAATCACCTAAATTTCCCAAATTCATTCATTTAAGGAATTTGATTTCTCAAAAACATTGCAAGGCTTACTTTTTTGGGATATTACCCTATACATACCAATAACCTAGTTCTGTTTCAATCCTAGTCAAAATAAGACTTAGTAATTTGACATTCTTGGACTGTCAAGATATTAATAGAAAACATTTAAAACAATTGCCAAAAACCAAAAATCACTAAAAAATATTGATTAAAAAAATCTCATTTAACTTTCCTCTGTAAAAAATCCATGTTGAATTAGTAAATTTAATTTATCTAAAAATAAATTTTTAGACAAATATAAAGTCAATGTTAAAAGAGCCAATAAAGGGATTTATCAATTCCTAATATTCAAAAAAGGTGATTCATAACATCAAAAATATATAAAGTAAGTTGTCATGACCCATAAATATCTTAAAATGAGTTTTCAAGACTTCATGAGTGTTTTAACCCAACCCAAGGTTAACCTAACTCAACCTAGGTTATTTTATACTCAAGTAAAGTTATAACTAAACATAAATTCCATAGTGTTAGATTTAGTTCTTAGACTTATAAATAAAAGTGACCTCACTCTAACCAAACAAGCTTTTTTTTGTGAGATTATTCTACAAGAATACCTTTAATAAACCATCAAAGTAATGTTATCATGATAATTTGATACCAAGCTTCACATTAAGCTAAGCCAAGCCTAGATAAATCCACATGTGGCCTTTGGAAAAGTTCTACCAACATGGAGAATAATTGATCAAAGTATCTAATGACATAGATTGAGTAATAACATCTACTATGCCAATAAGTGGACACTGATTTCGATAAGGGAGGTAAAATTATTGTGTTTTTTATCTTTATTTTGTGGTTTTATGTATTATGTTATTCTCCCCATAGTTATTAGGAAAGATATTTTAGTTTCATTGCATCATTATACATATATTTTTACTTGATTCACTAAGAAGGAAATAATCAACATTTGTGTTCTCTTCAAACTCCTAAGCTACATTATATAGTTTATGTAAAAAAAGAGAGATGAAATTATGAAATTAAAGTAGTGTATTTATCTCCTTGATTTTTATCTACTAGGAATTAAATCATGCTTGGGTTTGAATGTATTTCATTGAAAATAACCTATATATGACATTGTTATTTGAATTATTGGAAACAATGTGATTTGTTGAGAAAGATTATTGATTTTATCTTGTATTACATAGAGAATATATTAAATAGTTGGATTTGATATTATGCTATTACTTATATTTATTATTCCTTTAATTATGTATTACAAACTACTAGGCATGTTTATTTTGATAGTAGATGATATATATATGAGGGTTTTATCAAGAAACACATATATGTACCACATGGTATCGTATAATGGATTGTGATTCATTAGAAAAGAGTATGTGTGAGTGGAATTGACTCAAATCCATGAGAGATATGATTTATATAATGAAAAATATGGATATATTAATGTTATAGCTAAGATATTATCATTCCACTATAATTTTTAGTTTACATGTGCATGCATGATGTCATATTAGATAGAGTATTATTTTTCATGGTCTAGTGATTTTTACATGCATTAGTGAATGTATAAACATGAGATATAATTAAATTATTGATATCCACACTAATTTTATTTTCCCTTATAGGAAAGGAAGGGTCAATCCCAATAGAGAGGTGTGCAGGAGACTGATGGTGTGTGGAGGGAGGAAATACACCCCAATTATGTTCTCCCTCTCTTTAGATATTCAACAATTTAAAAATCATAATCTTGGAAATTTTATGGATCATTGAGATATTTACAATAATTTATTATATTGATATACATTCTATCTCATATATCTAATTTTGTACTAAAACGTAATGTGTAGTACATTATGATTGATGATTATTCAGTACATCAGTGGTTGTGAGAATTCTAAATAATTCTAAATATTATAAAAATAGTGGATGTATGCTTATTTATATCTATATTTAAGGATTATTATAGTATACTAATGTACTTTTATATTTATACTATTCATTTCATGAGAAATATTCATTTCATGAGAAATATTCATTTAATATTTTGTTAAAGACTGTTTGAAAACTAAATGGATCATGTTTTAATTAGTGGGTTAATATATTTCTACATCTATTAATTCAAATAAAATTTTTAGTCAAATATTAGAATATATAGATGATTATTTATGATGTTATAAGTAATCTATATGGATTTCTTTTAAATTTTATGTATGCCATTGGGGTTGTAACACAATATTTTATAAATTGTCATGGTTTTTTTAAATAATGACATGAAGGTTTCTATTTATTTTAGCTATGAAGTTAGATTCATATTATTCCTTTTAATTTGATAGTTTTAAACTCCATTGATTATGATTTTCATTTTTATCTTCGGTCTTTGAAACTCTTATCTTCATTTCAAGTGCTTGTTCTAGATCTCCTGCATGCAAACTCACCTTATCCTCATAAAACAAAAGAGGAACATATTGTATTCAACACACCCCACCTTGTATATTTTATTTTAAAAGTGAGGACCCCCTTAGTTTTTAGAGGACATATATTTTATCTTTTTATTTATGTGTTTGTGTTGGTTATTGTTAGCTATAGAATCTCAAAGTTTTAAACATTGAATTATGTTAAGGTCCACCTATTTTCCATTTGAAAGGACTTGCTGAAAATAATATATTAAAGGAAAGTAGGGAAGAATTTCTTTGAATGGTATGTATTCAGATTGGCTTATTCAGATTCTTTCATTTCAAAAGACTTTTATTTAGATACTTTTGCTAATTATAGGTTTTCTCATCGTAAACTTTCTCTTTGAGAAATTTTTTTTGGTTGGAAACTTTTCTTCAGAAGGTTTTCATTTGGAAACTATTCTTTGGGAACTTTATCTTTGGGAGATTTCATTTGGTAACTTTGTCTTCAAGATATTTCATTTATAAACTGTCTCTTCAATAACTTTGTTCTAGTTAGCAACTTTTATTTGGAAGGTTTTTGTTCAATAACTTTTCTAAGTAATATATCTCTTTGGAAGTTTTTCATTCATAAAATTTCATTCAAGATATATTTTGGAAAATTTATCTTTGGGAACTTTATATGAAATAACATCCACCTAAACTACAATATTTTTGAAGAGTGATTAGTCTTCATAAACTATTCCTTTGGTGGCATTCAAACAAATTCTTTTGGAATGAATTTCTATAAAGAACATTTGGATTTATAGTTTATTTTATACTTTAATGCATTGTTTGACACAACCATATAAATAAAAATTGAAAGAGGGGTAAGGAAACATAGTGGCACCCTGAATGACAAAGCATCCTAAATAGTATGTAAACTAGGATTGGGTGGTAAAGTTTTAATTGAATGTAGGTGATGAGATAATAGATGTTGATGATTGATGGTGAATGAAATAAAAATTAATTTAGAAAGATATAACATCTAACCCCCAACTGAGTTCATCTCATTCAATTTTCAAGAGCTCGAGCAAACTTATCCTTTTGTAATCTCAAAATCCCTAGCTATAACTAGGATAACATGCAATTTGCATGATTCAATTTAGTTCCCACCATTTTTAGAAGATTGAATCATACTAATACCCATAAAATATCCATGTAATATTCATCTAGGTAATTTAAGGGACCTTTAACACCTTTAAGGTTTTTCATCAATGACTTTATTTAGTACTTAAACATGAATTTTGATGCAACTATGTGTAATGGCCTCTATCCTAATTACTCAGCTTTATAAGATGTCATAAAGAATGTAGATTAATTTACATTGGAAAAAACATATTGCATTAGAGAAAAAACTTATAAAGGACCTACTCCCATTTAAGCAATAGTCCCTTTTTTATACATCTACTAAGTTATAGGTCATGCCATGTATAGACTTAATGTAAGGCCTATTCTTTGAGGTTAAAATTGTAGATGGTAGTTATCTATGTCACATCAATATCACAATTATCATGTGCATATATAGTGATTAATACATGAGGTATTTAAGTCTCCCTATCCTAGACATTACATTTTACTTATATACCATAGTCACCTGGAAGAAAGGTAACAATGTGGAGTGATCACTAGGGATGTGGATCATTCTAGGTGAAACATTTACTATAAAATGACATGTTTAGAATCCCATCCTTATCACCTAATTTTGGATGGGTATTCACATATGCATGGAAATATTGATTTGAATCTTTATCCATGTAAGCATCCACTACCTACATATATAATTGGTTACCCTACTAGACTATATCAATACCTTAGAGTGTACCTATGTGTTTGTGGAAGTCATTAGTGACTACCTATAGGAATAAATTTTACATAAAGATCAGAGACCCCCTAGTGGAAATTTTTATATTATGTCTTACCTATTAGATGTAGTTATGGGGATAATATGTAGGCATAATGGGGTTCTATGGAGTCGTAACGTAGATTTTATAAATAATATAATATGTGGCTATTACTCTTTTGTTCACATATACTCATATGTCAAGAATATCACCAAAATTACAAAGGACCTCTACCCTTAGGTTTTGATGGCTATTCATGGATAGACTTTGGATATGATTTCACCAAGTAGTGCCTAAAAAATTTATAATGTGGGAGACTACTAAATCTACCTAGATTACACTATTATCATGAATTTTTGTCATAAGGTAGATCCTCTTTAGCTTCCCATGTTTGTTCCTGACAGAGTGGCTGAATAAGAAATTGCATTCCAAATATGGAATGGTACTAATAAGGATTTGATAAAGAATAAGAAAGGTACCTAACACATCTCCCATATCACTATTGGGAGGATGCAATACACCATCAAGAGGTAATTTAGGGAAGATGAAAATGCAAGGATATCATATGCATTAGTTACTCTACCCCACAAGGATTGGGACCTATATGGGAAAGTCTAGAAAAAGATCCATAGCCTTAGCCTCTCATATAAACATGATCCATTTGATCATGAATTCCTATTTCATAATGCTAAGGATAATAAGGAAGTAAAACAAAGAGCAGTGAAAAAAATCTTGAGTGAATTATTATTGAGTTTTATACAATATGAACCCTCTCTCACACTTAGCCAAGCAAAATTTAGGATCTCACTACTAAGAGAATGGAGATATTCTAACTTTTTGAATGGTAGGACATACCAATAACCAACAAACTAGGGAAAATATCCCCAACATCCATCCATGGCTCAAGGTCAATAACGAGGGAAAGAGTAGTTGAAATGGGAAGCATCTATCAATAAATAGCATAAAAAACATCAAGGGATAGATGAAATTCTTGCTCCAACATAAGAGGAATAGACTCCTCCAGTTCAAGCATCAATTGTTAAACTAAGGAGGGTTAAAAAGGATCTAGTAGATGATATAACCTAAGAAAATGACAAAACAAATAGGTGAGAGATGGGGATAATTTGATTATATTATTATGATGAAGAATAAATGATGGAAACAATGACCCTAACATCTAATATGACTACCCATCCTCTTCCACAATAGATGAATGGTCCACAATTTAAGAGAATAACATAATATTATTAGAGGAAAAAAAAGTGGGATATAAATCAAAACCCATCTATGGAATCAGTCAAAGAGGTACAACCTTCAATATAAGGCAAGTTAAGTCAAGAGGTGGACAAAGAACTATAATAAGATAAGGTCTTGATCCTGCAAGCATTGAAATCAAAGGTGCATCTATCCAATGATTCATCTAGTAATGATTCTCTTTTCACTAACCCCTCAGGCCTTTTAAATTTAATATCATTATCTATTGCTTCCACTATACCTATTCCAATTGTTTCTACTTTCATTCCTATATAATCACTTTTTATAGTCTTATTTTAATGCACCTAACATCTACTCTTCTAATTACCACCACTGATTTCACTTTTGCAGTTTCTAATTTTTAAACCTCCATTATTGTAATTTACATCCTATCCATGCGCTAACCCATCACTTAGATTGTTTCTTCCTCTACCCAATTGGCTTCACCTTTGCCTTCTTCAACACTTGTCTTAACCACAATAGTAGTGAAAATGAAGAGGCTCATTAAAGACAACCAATATATTTTAAGCACCTAATTCCACAATTAGGGAGCACAGAGTAGTCTAAAATATGTTTACCCTCAATGCCCAAACCCTCTTCTAAACTTTAACATGAACCTAAGGATAATGCACAAGTAGAATCTGAACCATCAGATCCTTTAAAGCTCACTTTACTAGACTGGGCCAAGGAGTTAGTAATTTAAACCTTTAAGAGGTCCAATCTAAATATTATTTATCTTCCTATGTTAAGCTCACTTGTTTACAAAACTACAACCTTAGTCCAAAGGGTTAGAAAGAGAAAGATTAAAGATGGTTCTGGGAGAGGGTTGATTTTGTAAGAAAGGGAAGAGGTTTATTCACTTTTAAAAAGGCAAAATAGGAAGAAGTGTCAGTATCTATACATTGAGGACCTCAAGTCCTACATGGATACCCATACTGAGGAAATCTTAGTTATGCATAAGGGAATAGAGCTAGCCAAACAAGATTTGGAATAAGAGTGAAAACTCTCAAAGAGTAGCAATAGGTGATATGAGTTCCCCTTGGTATATAATATAATTTAAAAAGTATGACACTTATTTTATATGATATTTTAGATACAATTCATTATTTTAGAGTATAATTGGCTTTGCATGTGAATTCAATAACAATTTTTTTTAATATTCTTAGAGAAGATGTGAATAATTTAATTTTCTTAGTATTTTACACCCCCAATATGGTATTCAACCACTTAGACCTAATGACCCCTCTAGAAGTATCTATTATATTAAATTTAGCTCTCATCATAACATAAGAGGCCTAAGATTAGGTGTCATATTTTGAAGCTATTGTGAATAATCTCATAGAATAAGAAAATAAAGAAACTCAAATTTTGACTAAGATTGAATTAATTAGAGTTTGGGATAATAGAGAAAAGTTGGTATCTTGAGCTACTTTTGATCAAATTATTCAACAAGTATCATATGGTTTTAAATAGAGTTTATGAAGATTAATATTGGAGGACATTGAAGCTAATTTGATCACAAGAAGGATAAAGGTAATAGAGGTAGAGGTCTTCTATGTTGGCTTTCAAGCAAACAAGATAAAACATATAAAGCTAATAAAACAAACTGGTAAGGTGACAAGTCCTCATCTTCTTGACATGAAAATTATTCATATGTATCATGCTAAGGCATAAAAATATTATCAAGATTTTGGTTAAAATAATAAAGAAACATAAATACCACCTACTAGTTCTACTCATACTGCACCTATAGTGCTAATAACAACACTTCCATCAACTACAACCCATTCTAATTCACCAGTTACATCAATGCCACTTCATAGTTCAACACTGAGTGTAACTCTATTTCAATCAATGAGTGTAGCACCAAGTAAAAATTTATTCACCATGTCCCAACATCAAGCACAATGGTAATTATGAAAATAGTTTTGAAAACTATTAAGCAAGGGCAAATCTAGCCTAAAGTTAAAGACTATTTTTATACAATTTTTTATGTAATGGTTACGAATGAATAGTTAAGTCCTAGTTATGTTCATATTGTAGTTAAATAATTTTTTTTCCTAGAATACACATGTTGCATGTCTAAAGTATCTATAAGTTATAACTTAAATCTAAGAATTATGATATAGTAATTTATGAAGTAATCAAAGTTTTCTAAACTTTGAGGATGAGGTGACCCCTTCCCCAAGTTCTTTATATACATGTATAACCCTTTTTTCAAAGCGTTAATGTTTTGAATGAATACACAGGAAGAGATCAAGATATTTATGGTCATGTAATTATGTTTGTGTTTCTTCTTCCCTCTCTTTGTTAATGAAATTGAAAGTTTCTTTGTATGTATTATTTTAAAAACAATTAAGTGTGTTAATTCTATCGATGAATATAATTATTTTATTAATGAATATTAATCTTAGATTTGAAATATAAATTGAATATTGATAAGTTTCATTGGTTTAAGTTATTATTAAATGTTTAATTGATACTCAAAGATGTGTAGATGCATCTCCTAATATAGTCTTCTAGGTGTGAACCATAACTACCCTAAATGAATTTTAGGTCTAGACTATAATCTTTTAGATAAGGGTATGAAATAGTAACCCTAATAAGAGTAAATTTAAATTTAGATCATTGATCATCCTATATTTGTTTTCTTAGACTACTAATCATGCTTGTTCATGAGTGTGCAATAGCTACAAATGACAAACATTGGTTTTGGAGATACTTGTCCACCAAAGGAACAACCTTAACATGTACCTTTAAGGAACACAAAAACTTATTTTGTTCCTTACCCTTCTTTCCTTTTTTTTAATTTCTTTAAGATATACCCACCATAGAATAATTTTAGACCCATCCAAATTTCTTAGTGATTACTTTATATTAGATTTCAAGCATCTATCCACAAAACCTAGTTAAATAACCCACAGGGTCAACCTATTATTCCATCACATAGTTATTTTAATTGCATACCTATAACTTGTATCCCAAATTAGAAAATTATTTCATAGAGATCCCAAAATGTTATACCCTACCTCATTTAAAATTTATAAGGTGTGCCTAAAACCCACATCAATAAAAGAAAGTTGGTCTAGAATGAGGATTGACTTGAGTGTTTTCTTGATAAATAGAGACTAATAATTACATAGCGTTACATTAAAGACACCCAAGATATTAACAAGGTCTAGATCCCAAGCCAACCTTTTGGTTTCACCATTTTCAAATCCTAGGAATCCTAGACCCATACCTGTCATCCTTGAGATACATCAAGCCAGGACACCTACCCATATAAGAAATTCCCCACATATCAATATTCGTATGGATCAACCTTGGTTACTCATATATGTTATTACCATCCCTAGGGACTAACATGGTCTTCCAAGGAATCCATAAAATTATTTGCCTACCTTCTCCCCCTCAAGTGGGATGATGGTAGAAGAATATATCAATTATTTCAAAGCTTCTCTGAGGTTAATAAACATCATCCATGAGGATGTTACATGAAATATTTTTATTAAATATTATTCTTATAATTGGTATCTCAATTTTTAGGAAATTTCCATCACCTCATGGAATGATTGTCAAAATACATTCCTCACACAATTTAGATATGTAACTAATCCAAGCCTGATATAACATCTATTTACTATCATGAAAGAGGGAACCTACATATTGAATATAGGCATTTAATGCAAGATTATAGAAGATTTACACTCAATTTAATGCCACATATAATCAAAACATGAATCTAATTCTCTATATATACAAGAATGACCTAGATCCTATTACTATAGTATTCTTATGAAGAGGCACCACCACCAATACTCTATCTTTGGCATTCTAAAAGGATATTAAAATTGACAAGAAACTCAATATATAATTTAGCCCTAATTATCCATGGTACCAAGCATTATACAATGGATTACCATAATTAAATTCCATTATACATGCTAATCAAAATGCCCCTAAATTTAATCAAAATTAGTTATACACTCTACCCCCTATGATGTAATAAATAATCAATTAGAATTATGATTTATTAAAAAATTAGATACAAGAGAATGGATAACATTAAAATCAACACCATTCTCACACCAATGTATTAGTTTCTTAGGGTTTTGACTCCAAAAAAATTGAATTGGATTTTATACAAAAATGGTCTTAAACCTAAGCAATAATTTCTTTAATATGCAAAAGAAGATGGGTAATACCACTAATCAAAATTATAATGAGAATTATGGATTTATAAGATATAATAAGCCTTTCAATAGTCCCACCAAAAAAACATAACAATAATAATCTAATAATCTTCTAGAATTCAATATCATGGAGACAACATTGCCCAATTGGTGTAGGGTTCATAACATATCACAAAATAGAGAATTATACTATGTATAGTTTTATGAAGCCTTTGAAATATTCTAGAGATAAATTATTAAGAAAAATCAAATGACAAATTTTCTATATATCCTTCATGAACCTAGACCTTCAAGTTCAACTATAATATTTGAATCCTATGAGTCTTCCTTCCCTAATGAAAATGATAATATTACAGAGGATAATTATAATGAAGTGCAAGAATTCTAGTAGTTCAATAGGAATAATTATAATCTAAGGAACATGTAGCCTCTTACTAATTATAATCTTCCCAATAATATAATTATCCCTCCAAATACCAAAGATGATAACAATCCCCCTCCCCATATAGGGAATGAACAACCTCAACATTGAGAGGAACAAAATAGAGGAGGATACAGTATTGTTGAGGATATGAATAAAATTAGGGCCAACATAACTCTTCATGAACATGTATAAATCACAAAGTAGGAGATCTTATATAAGTCCATCACAAGTAAGTTTGTTGCAGAAAAGTCCAAGACAAACAAAAAAATGTTATTTACAAAAGCAAGATGGAGGCTCCTCCCTTTTTGATGACCATTCAGGAATTTAACAAGAACATACATAATTTTTTAGTAGATTTTAGAGATTTAATAATAGTAACACTAAATTCTATTTGCCAAAAACTTGGTTTAACACCAAATCCATCCAAGAAGACTGTGTCATAGGTAGATAAATTAGTAGTGCCTATATTGGGAGAACTTAATGATGTAAGAATTTAGGTTGCCTCAGAACCTAGATTAAAAATGACTATTGACATATTGGTAGTGGATATTACTTAAAGATATGGGTTACTATTGAGTAGAGATTGGTTGAAAACATTAAATGGATATATTTCTTGGTATATCTCACATATCTGACTACCTTAGAGAAGTTTTTCTAACTAGATCAAGATAGATTGAGAACCAAGGATAAAGCATCCTATTACAGAGTATGATAATACCAATGAAGAGTTAAATTATAAGTCTCATAGTCTTGGAATTTATAAATTTACTATGATACATAAAGTGCTAAAACAAATTTAGGGATCTTCCCAATTATGGACCCTCCATTTCGATATAGGAAGATCCAATAAAGTACTAAGAATTGGTATCGAGATGGTTGATTCACAAGGAAATAAAATGTTAGCACCATATAGACTGTAACTCCCATGCACCAAGAATAGATCAATGTAAAAGGCTCTAATTATTGGATTATAGTTTGCCCTCAAGAATAATGTCATAAAATTACTAGTATATGGAGAATTTAAACTTGTGATTAACTAGGTCAAAAATAAATATCAATTTAAATTATCATATTTAAAGAAATATAAGCATAGATATTAAGATCTAATTGAATCATTTGAAGCTTTAAATATAGTAACTATCTCAAGAGAAAAAAACCAAATTATCAATTCACTAGTTACTTTAGAAATAAATTTAGCACATGTATAGGAGTCAAAAGTCTAGAAGTTCTCTATTCAAGTGGTATCTTATCCTTCAGTACCAAACAATGTTGAAAAATTTCAAGTGTTTGATTATGACCAATAGATTGTTTAATTTTTGACAAATTTAGGATAGTTCAAATCTCAAATAATTGATGATGAGGAGATAAACCATAGGTGTGATGAAGAATTGGATGAATAAGGTGTCATCTAACTAAAGGATAATCATCTCTAATTGGGAATAGTTTTTTTGGAAAAGGAACTCTGATATAGATCTTCAAGGATAATCATAGAAGAAACTCTAGGTTAATGAGTATGAAATCAACTCAAAAAACATAGGTGATGAGAGGGACACACACTTCATCAATATTAGCTTAAGTTGCACACCAAATGAAAGGTCAAAGGTTAAAGAACTGATTATTAGGTATAAAGATGTAATTACATGGACCTATGATGACTTAAAGATATTCAAACCTAAATTCACAACCCATATGATTCCACTGAAGTCTGATCATAAACCATTTAGGTAAAGGCAAAGGTTGGTTAATCCTATCTTGGAATCATTGATTTATAAGGAAGTAGATAATCTACTAAGTGATATGATATTTTTTCCTATTAGGCATTCAACCTATATGGCCAATCTATTTTCAATCGGGAAAAAGAGTAGAAAAATAAGACTATGTCAACTTTAGGAATATGAATAAAAAGAATGATAATTACCTTTTTCCCTCCTTAGATTAGGTAATACAAACTGAGTGTGTCTAAAATGATATCTTTTTTAAACATATTTTCAAGCTATAATCAAGTACTAGTCAAATTAGAGGATATGATGAAAATGACATTTACTACAAAAAGGGGAACATATGAATACAAGTGAATGTCATTTGGGCTGATCAATGCTGTAGATGCCTTTCAAAGTGCAATGGACCATAAATTTCAAGGATTGATAGGAAATTGAATAATCAAATACATGGATGATCTCACTATTTTATTAAAAAAAAAATAGGTGATCATATTTACCAACTTCAATCCCTTTTTTAAAGATGCAAAAAGTTTGGTGTATCACTTAACCCTAAGAAGAGTATATTCAGCATTACCAAAGGCAAGTTATTAAATCAAATTATTAATAAATATGGGATCACCATTCGCCTAGATAAGATCTAGGGGATTTCAAAAATATTATTTCCAAATAGTAAAAAAGAGCTCAAATCTTTCTTTGGGAATATAAATTTCATAAGGAAATTTATATCAAGATTTGTAGAGATTATCAAGCCCTTTAACATAATGCTCATGCAGAATGCCAAAGTGGATTGGATGATATAAGTAAATAATTCCTTCCAATACATAAAGAATACTATTTCTCAAGTGCCAATGCTACTAAGCTCATATTTATTTAAAGAATATTTCTTGTACTCATCACCTCAGAGTATACTATTATTGTCATACTTACACAAAAAGGGAAAAAAGTGAGCACCCCATCATGTTAATGAGAAATAACTTGAAATATTTATATCTTAAATACTCCTTGATTTATAAGCAAATATTCACTCTCATCAAGGTGATTGAGAATTTAAGGCACTACATCCTTCATAATAAGACCATCATTATAGTACCATTTTTTACTGTCAAGCTTACACTAGGACATAATGAACTGGAGGAGCATAGATGTAAATGGATGACAAAGTTATAATAGTTTGACATTGAAATTAAACCTACTAGGATCATCAAAGGACAAGGCATTATTAAATTTATCACTAAACAAAACTTGTGCATTACCATCAAATAGGTCTACCAAATGCAGGTTTCCAAAGAAGATTAGTTTTGGGTATTATTCAATTATTACTCAATACAACATGCCATAAGTAACTCAAGAGAGTAAAACAGAGCTTTAAGTCTCAAGTTTACTCATTATATGATTAGGATAGAAGTCATATATAGGAATAATTATGAAGATATATATTTAATATGTGTGTCACATAGAGATGCTTAGGAAATCTTATAAAATGTGCATCAAAAAATTTGCAGTGGCCATCCATATGGAAATACTACATCCCATTAAATACTCAAAATGGTTTATTATTGGCCAACGATCTTTAAGTATGCTCACTTCTATGTGAGGAATGCCATGAATGCTAGGTTTTTATAAAAAGAGAGGTACATGTAACAATGCCCCTATAGCCTATGATTAAATTTAAGTCATTCACCCAATGGGGATTGGATTTTAATGGTTTATAAACATAAATTCCTCATCTAGGCACAAATTTATGCTTACTTATATAGATTATTTCACTATATGGCTAAGGCAACATACACCAAGAATGCAAGAGCATATGACACGATCAGTTTTCTTAAAGAACATATCACAACTAGGTTTGGCATACCTATCTCTTTAGTTTATGATAATGGGCCAACATTTCAATTAGTTGAGTTCATTGAATGGGTCCATGATAATAAAATTACAATCATATCATCCTCCAATCACTACCCACAATGGAACATATTAGTTGAGTCAAAAAATAAGAATCTCATAAATGTTATCAAGAAGTTAGTTATAAATAAACCTAGGGAGTGGCATATCTTACTTAAATATGCACTATGGGAAAACTAAAATAGGTACAAACAAGCCCTTAAAGCCTCACCATATCTACTAATTTATGAAAATAGCCAGTATTCCCAATCATGCTAAAACTACTAACATATCAATTTATGCAAGAACAAATGGAGCCTAATGAAAAAATAGAATCCATATTTTTAGATATCATCAAAATGGAAGAATCTAGGAATAAAGCATTGTAAAACTACAAAAAATATCAGGATGTGTTCAGGAAGTGGTTTGAAAAGAGAGCAAAATTCAAAGCATTCAAGATTTTTGGCTTAGTTCTGCTATGGGATAAATCTCATGAGAACAAATAATGAATGAAAGGTTTACCCCATTATGGATAGGACCTATCATATCTTTAATATCTTAGGTAATAATGCATTTTATTTAAAATATCTTTAAGATAACAATTTGACATATCCAGTTAATAGGTAGTTTTCAAAGCATTACTTCATGTCTACCCCATCTAGAGAGGTCTCTAAGTAATGATAGATGTTCTGGTAGAGGTAGTAGTAAGTTATATTTACTTCATTAGTTAGAGTCTTTCATTCAATAATTTTCTTTTCTTAGAGTAATTCATGTTGTCTAGATTAGCATCTTCTACTTTGAGTGATTTTTTGACTTTATAGGGTAGTTTTATTTTGATTTCATGTTAGTTATAAAATGGTCAATAATAGTATAATAAAATTATAGTTTTATGTGTTTTGAATCCAACTTGAATTAATGGTCTTTGCATACTATATTTCATAATTATTAATCTAGGGAACCAATGAGAGATTTATCAATGACCATGTCTCAAAGATAATGATTCCATTAGGTACATGAAATCTTCTCCCATAGTTTTTTGCAAATTTATAAAAATCTCTTTATCTCCTTGGGTCAAATTCACATAAAATTATAATACTTATTTAAGTTAATAACCATTGACATGGGTAAAATTTGATAGGGACAATTTGTTTAAGCCAAAACTTTACTAAGACCAGCTTATGGTGGTCACCTTCTTCCCTTTTTCATTCGAAAAGTAAACAAATAAGAAAAGCTTAAAAATAGAAAGGCATAATCCAAAAGTTCAAAATAAAATAAAAGAGGATTTGAAGCCTACATGTTGAAACAAGATCAATGCATCATGCATCCTAAAAAATATGAGGAAATAAAGAATGGGTGATAAAGGTATCTTTGTTAGATCTATAGACACTTGGATGGTAAAAAAGCAATGCCAAATCCCCCTAAATTTCTACCCACCTAATTCCCAATCATAATGAAACCTAAAACATACCCCACATCTTTGCCTAAAACCATCAGACAAGAGATAAAGAATATCACCTTCCACACACAGATCCAAGTTATAAGAGGAATATGTTGCATGGGATTGTTAAAAGTCTCTTTTCATTCTTTATTTAATCATTTATTTTATAAAGGTTTATGGTCTATATTATTATTACAAAACCATGGATTCTAGGTTCTTCAAAACTCAAGAATATTCACCCCTATGAGTCACCATTATTTGTATTCAATACACCCACCTTGTATTTTTTATTTGAAAAGTGAGGAAACCCTGAGTTTTTAGATGATGTATATTATATATGGGTATGTATGTGTTTGTGTTAGTTATCATTATCTATAGAATCTTAAAGTTTTTAACATTGAATTATGTTAAGGTCCACCTATTTTAAATTTGAAAGGACTTGTGAAAAATAATCTATTAATGGAATGTAGGGAAGAATTGATTTGAATGATAGGTATTCAAATTGGATTATTTGGATTCTTTTATGTTAGAATAATTTTATTCATATAGTTTTGCTCGTTGAAAGATTTATCATTAGATAATTTAACTTTAGGAACTTTTTTTCAGTTGACAACTTTTTTTGGAAGGTTTTTATTTGGTAACTAGTCTTTGAAAACTTTCTCTTTGGGAGCTTTCATTTAGGAACTTTCTCTTCAAGAGATTTCATTCGAAACCTTTCTCTTCTAGAACTTTGTTCTGATCAGTAACTTTTATTTGAAAGGTTTTCATTTGATAAATTTTATTTATAAGATTTATATTTGAAAGGTTTTTGTTCAACAACTTTAACAACTTTCATTTAGGATCTTTCATTTCGAAACTTTTTCTTTGAGAACTTTATATGTGATAACTTCCACCTAAAATACAATCTTTTTGTAGATTTCTTAGTCTTCAAGAACTATTTATTCAATGGATTTTAGGCAAACTCTTTTTTAATGAATTTATCTAAATAAAAATTGGATTTTTTTGGTCTTTTAATCTCAAAGGCAAAGTTTGAATCAACCATATATGAAAAATGTCAAAAGGGGTAAGGAAACACTATGGCACCCTTAATGAAATCACATCCTACATGGCATGTACACTAGAACTGGGTGATCATGTTTAAATTTAATGAATTTTATGAGCTCATAGATGTTGGAGATTAATGGCACATGAACTAGAGTTCATCTCATTCAAATTTTAAGAGCTAGAACAAACTTAGCCTTCTATAATCTCGAAATCTCTAGTTGTGACTAGGATGACTTACAAATAACGTAATTTAGTTTAGTGCCTACCATTTTTGGAATATTTAATCATAAAAAAAAAGCCATGGCATCTTCATCTATGCAATATAAGGGACCCTCATCAACCTCTAATTTTTCCATCAAGTACTCTACTAAGTTCTTAGACATGACTTCTGATGTAACTGCATTTGATGGCCTATATCCTAATTAGTTAGATTTATAGGAGATCATAGAGAATTTAGATTCATGTAAATTGTAAGAATACATCTCGAGTAGGGAGAAAAAATATGTAAAGGACCTACTATTATTCAAGTGATAAGACTTTTATTATGAAGTTTCTAAATCGGAGGTCATGCAATTTATAAACTTACTACAAAACTTGTTCTTTGAGGGAAGAATTATAGATGGTAGTTATTTGTACTACATTGATAATAACACAATTATCATGTGCATATTTGGAGAGGAATTTATGATTTATTTGAGTATCCCTACCATAGACATTACATTTACATTGTATACCATAGTCACTTGGAAGAAAGTCAATAATGTGGAGCAATCACTAGAGAAGTGGCTCCTCCAAGGTGAGACATTTACTATAAAATAAAATGTTAAGAATCTTGTGCCTGTCACCTAATTTAGGATGGGCATTCAAATAGGAATGACACTATTGAATTTCCTCTTTGGCCATGTGAGCATCCACTTCTTGCATCTATAATGGGTTCTGCTACTAGATTTGCTTAGTAATTTAGAGTGCAAATATGAGTTGGGGGAGATCATTAGTGCTTACCTAGAAGAAAAAATTATGCATAAATATAGGAGGCCCCATGGGAGAAATTTTTATATTATGTCTTAACTATTAGATCTAATCATGGGGATAATGTATAGGCATAATGGGGTTCTATGGAGTCCTAACCTAGATATTATCAAGAATAGAATATGTGATTATTACTCTTTTATTCACATATACTCATATGTCAGGAATATTGATAGAATTATATAGGACCTCTACCCTTAGGTTTGGATGGCCATTCATGGCCAACCTCTCTCTAGGATTTTATCAAGCATTACCAAAAATATTTTCCAAAGTGGAATACTATTATATCTACCCTAGTTACACCATTATCATGGTTTCTAGTCATAAGGTGGATTCTCTTTAGCTTCCTAAGTTTTTTTTTTTAAAAAGGTGGCCAAACAAGAAATTGCATTCCAAATATGGAATGGTATATATGAAGATATGATAAATAATAAGAAATGAACCTTCCATGACTCCCATATCACTTTTGGGAGGATGAAGTAGACTATTGGGAGGCAATTCAATGAAAATGGAAATGCAAGGAGAACATATGCATTAGCTGCTCTACCCCATAGGGATTGGGACCCTTATAGGAAAGTCTAGGAAAATATCCATAGTCTTGACCTCTCATATAAACATGAGCCATTTGATCATGACTTAATATTTATTAATGACAAAGATGATGAGGAGTTAAGATAGATATTAGTGACAACAAGCTTGAGAAAAGACTTATTGAGGGTAATACTAGATGACCTCTCCCTCAAACTCAACCAAACAAAATTTAGGATCTCACTATTAGGAGGATGTAGATCCTCTAACTTTTGGAGTGGTAGGCCATACCAATATCTAGCAGAATAAGGAAAAGATCACCAACATCCATCCATGACTCAATATCAATAAAAAGAGTAAGATAAACTCATAAGGGAAGCATAAATGGCTCAAGAACATGAACACCATCAAGGGATAGATGAAATACCCACTCTAGGCTAAGAATAAGAGGAACGTACTCCTCCAGTTCAAAAACAAGTTATTGAAATGAGTAAGTTTAAGCATGAGCTAGTAGATAAGATGACCCAAGTAAAGGACAACATAAATAAGGAAGATATGGGTATAATTTGATTGATTTATTCTAATGAAGAAGAAATGATAATTTCAATAACCCTAACATCCAACATTCCTACCCCTCCTCTTCCCCAACAGGTGACTACTTCACAAGCTAGGAAAACAACATGATGTTATCAAAGGAAACCAAAGGGGGATAAACCTCAAATCCCATCCATGAAATAAATCAAGAAGGAACAAGCTTCACTATAAGGTAAGTCATGTAAAGAGGTAGCTGAATAATAACTATGACAAACCAAGGTTTTGAACTTGGAAGCACTAAAATTAAAGGCACCTCTCACTAGCAATTCATCTAGTAAGGTTGATATTCTCACTTCCCCTTTGGTACTTTTACCTTTAATATCATTACATGTTTTTTTAACTACACATATTCTAGTTTTTTCCACTTTAAATAATGTATAATCATTTTCAGCTGATCTTCTTTTCATGCACTCGACTTCTACTCTTCCAGTTTCCACTTCTACTCTCACTCTTACAGTCTCCCACTATAATTTCCATCCTATCCATGAGCCAACCCATCACTTAGATTATTACTTCCTCTACCCAATTGGGTCCATCTATGCCTTCTTCAAACTAGTCTCAACCATAACAATAGTGACAACCAAGAGGGATCCTAAAAGGCAACTATTTTTTGTTGTGCACCCAATGACATAATTAGTGAACATAGGTTGGTCCAAAACAAATTTTACCTCAATTCTAAAATTCTCTTCTAAACTTCAACATGAAATTGAGGAGTATGCACAAGTATAATCTCAACCATTAGATTCATTAAATCTTATTATTCTATACTAGTCTAAGGAGTTAGGAGTTTCAACCTTTAAGAGACCCAATCTAAAGATTACTGAGCTTCCCATGATAATATCACTTTTTGAAAAACCTACATCCTCAATCTAGAGGGTCAAAAAGATAAAGATTTAATATATCTCTAGGATAAGGTTGATTTTGGAGGAATGGGAAGAGGTTTATTTACTTTCAAAAAAGAAAAATAGAGAGAAGGGTCAGTATCCATACATTTAATACCTCATGTATTATATAGATACCCACACTGAGGTAGTCCTAGATATACATGAGGGAATATAACTAGCCAAATAAGAACTAGTATAAGAGTTGAAAACTCTCAAATAACAACAATAGGTGATATGAGTTTCCCCTGGTATAGAATAGTATGTACAAAGTATGACACTTAGGTTATATGATATTTTAGATACAATTAATTATTTTAGAGTCCAATTGGCTCCACATGTGAATTCAATAACAATTTTTTTAAATCTTCTTAGAGAATATGAGAATAAATTAAATTTCTTAGTATTGTACACCCTCAATAAGGCATCCAACAACTTAGTCTTAATGACCCCTCTAGGGGTAGTTAATAGATTGAATTTATTTCTCATCATAATATAAGAGGCTTGGGATTGGGTGCCATCTTCTAAATCCCTCATGAATTATCTTGTAGAATAAGAAAATAAATAAACTCAAATTTTAACTAAGATTGAATTAACTAGATTTCAAGATAATAGAGGTAATTTGGTATCTTGATATGATTTTTATCAAATGATTAAACAAGAATCATATGGTTTCAAATAGAGTTTACAAGGACTAATCTTGGTGGACATTGAATCCAAGTTGATAATAACAAAGAGAAAGGCAATAGAGATAGAGGTCTTCTAAGTTAGCTTTCAAGCGAACAAGACATAACATAAAAGGATAATGGCATAAAATGGTAGGGTCACAAGACCTCATATTCTTGACATGAACATTATTATCATGTAGAATTCTAAGGAATACAACTATTACCAAGAGTTGGGTGAAAATAAGAAATCAACGTCAACACAACCTGCTAGTTTTGCTCCTCAAACCCCACCTATAGTGCTAATAACAACACTTCTATAAACTACAACCCATTCTAGTTTACCAACTACATCAATACCACATCATAGTTTAAATTCAATTGTAACTTTAGTTTAATCAAAGAGTGTAGCACCAAGTATAACTCCAGTCACCATGTCCCCAATAGTAAGAACAATGGTAGTTACAACAATAGTTTTGAAAACTATTAAGAAAGAGACAATTTAGCCTAAATTTAAAGACTTTTTTTGTAAAATTTTGCATTTAATGGTTACAAATTCATTATTAATCCCTAATTATGTCCATATTTTAACTAAATAAATTATTTTTGATATCATGTACACATTTCATGTCTAAAGTATCTCTATGTTATAACTTGTAACTAATATTTATGATATAGTCATTTATGATGTAATCAAACATTTCCACACATAGAGGATGAGGTGACCCCTTCCAAAAGTTATTTATATACATGTATAACCCTATTTTAAAAGGTGTGAAGTTTTGGAGGAATATACAGGAAGATATCAAGAGATTGATGGTCATGCAACTATGTTTTTTCTTTCTTCTTCTGTCTGTGTTAATGAAATTGAAAGTTTCTTTGTTCATATTCATTCAACAATTTTAAAGTGTGTTAATACTACAAATGATTCTGATTGTTTTATTAATTAATATTAATCTTAGATGTCCAATATCAATTGAATATTGATAAGTTTCATTGGTTTAAGTGGTTAGTAAAGGTTGAATTGATAATTAAATGTGTGTAGAGATATCTATCATAATATAATCTTCTAGGTGTGAGCCATAGCTACCCTAGACAATTTTATAGTTTAAACTATAATCTCTTATATAAGGGTATGCAACAATATTCCCAAAAATAAAAAACTTTAGTTGAGATCATTGAACATCATATATTTGTTTCCCTAGACTACTAAGTATGCCTATTTATGAGTGTGCAATAGATACAAATCACAAACATTATTTTTGGAGATACTTATCCACCAAATGAATAGCCTTAAAAAATACCTTTTAGGAATATAAATCCTTATTTTTTCCTTAATATTATTTCCTTTTATGATTTTATTTAATATCTACCCACCATAGAATAATTTCCCACCCATCCAATTCACCTAGTAATTACTTTCTATTAGATTTCATGCATTTGTCCATAAAACCTGGTTAAACAACTTATAGGCTCAACCTATTATTCCATCACCTAGTTTTTTTAACTACATGCCTATAACTCATTCCCTAGAGTGGAACCTTTTTCTATAGATATCCAAAAAAGTTAGAGGCTACCTCATTTAAACTTTTTTGAAGTGTACCTAGAACCCATATTAATAGACCCGCTAACTCATCAAATCTTAGAATATTTATGTCATTACATTCCTTAAGAATTATAACCCCATGTATCCATACTTGAGTTAAATATCTCAAAATTTTCATTACTATAACACTATCTTGTAAATTTTCTCCATAATACCTCATTATATGCATGATGTAATTTATCCTTATGAAATATTATCCAACACCTTCATTATCTATCATTCTCAGAATTTCTAAATTCATTTTTAGAGTTTAGATTTTTATTTCTCTTAACTTAACAGATACATGATATGAGGTTTCCAAGGTATTCCATTCCTCATAGGCATTTTTTCATCCTAAAATTATTAAAGAGATACTTGGGTCTATGAAACTTTAAAGATAAAAGAAAGCTCATGCATTTTATTTATATTCATTTTTTTAAAATTGAATTATGATCTTGAGTCAAATGATTACAATTTGTAAGTGGTGTGAATACATAAATAACATTCTCCTAAACTCTTTTCCATTATATAATTATGTTAAACTGATCTCTCTAATATTTAAAACTTCACCTTTGAATATGGGTATATTTATATAAACAAAATTCATAGAAACCATTATACTTATGATAATGGATTGAAACCATTTTGATCATTTATTAGAAAAGTTTTTGATAATAATTTAATTTTTAAATGTATGAGGGGATTATAAATTATATTTAATTTACTTTAAAATTGAAGTTATATATCAACCAATCTATCCTAAAATTAGTAGTTGTTAATTTAATAGTGTTGTAAGTCTGATTTTTGACAAACATTATACTAAAACCTTTAAATTAGTGTACATATGATTTTTTGTTTTCTTTTATGAATATTTGAAATAAAAATTATAGATAAACACACGAAAAAATATTAATTAATAAAAAATGTTATGCCACACTTTTTCACAATATTATGTTAACAAGAAAGTCTAAAACTAGCCAATTAAAATAAAATTGCATGAGAAAAAAAAACATAAAGTGTAAACTAAATTAAGACCTTACTTATTTAGATGATATTTTATGATTATATAGTACCTTAGTATTTTACACTTGGAAAACTCATACCTTGGTTGTTCCTATTAGTTATACACATGCCTTTCTTCCACAAGCCTCACATATACTCTATCTTGTGCCCCTTGGCCTATATCTTATTTTGAACAACATTTTATTAATGATGAATACATAATATCTTTCCCAAAATTATTAAAATGTATTTATCTTACACATCTAAAATTTATGAGTTGATACCTACTCTCCTACTCCTTGAAAACTAGCATTTGGGATAAATAGTAGTATTGTCGATGTTATTGTCCTACCATGATGTAGGTGTCAAATGATCTAAAGTCATAAAATTTGTAAATAAACATATTACTATGGTAATACTAAGTGAACTAATGTAATTTATCATATCAACCCTCATTGATTATTCACCTAGAAATCAAACCAAAAGAGCACTCAAGTTATGAAAAACGTCCCTATTCTACCCTATTTTGATATTAGTCAAAGGAATAGCCAACTATAGATCTAAATTAATAAGGGATTAGTCATAAGGTCATATTTTATAAGTTATAATCTAGGTCATTATTGCACTTGATTTACAAATTACATTATTCACATATAAGACAACACATAGGGAATAACTACATGAGTCTAAGGCCATCTTCTAGAGTATTGGCTATGTAGGTAGTACCCTTTGACAATAGGGTCATTGCGGGTTACCTCGACACCATGTGCCCACTAGCCCATTTTTCCCCAAGGTCATATTGTAGATGTAAATTTAGGGTTTTACCATTTCACCAATAATGATAATATATGAACAAGATTTTAATGCACCAAAGTTAAGGTGAAGCCAAATGATATTTTGTACATGCCACTAACATCAAAATTGGACACTAGAATCGACACAACTATCCTAGGCTGATGCAAATGTCTAAAAATCTAGTAGCATTAGATACAAAATCTAATTATTATTATATAATATAATTCCTACCTATTATATAGCATATATCAATATAATAAATTTAATATGTGGTACATAAATGTTATCCCATTAATTGGTCTACTATATATCTAATATTCACCCTTGTGCTGTATCATTTCTATATTCTTAATCCTATCTATAAAAGTAGGATCCACATCCAAATTAGGGTTAAACATTTGGTGAACTAGGCATTTGAACATCAAACCCTAGGTCACTTAGGATTTTTTTATTTCTTTTCCTATTGGTGATACCTGATTGATAAATCTTATAATCATGTTTTCCATGGACATCTCTATAAATTATTTCATGGTCTAATACCTTATAATTGTTATGTTTTTCTACATTAGTTTCTTGATTAAACCATCTAATCCATAAGGGATTCAAAATATAACTTATATAATACTCCTTGTTCTAATATTTACAGTAAGCTTACTTCTCCTAACCTTAATGAGGGTGATATCTACCCTCCCTTTAAGTAGGTTCATACTGTCACCTGTTTAGAGGTCAAAGAAGATCATCCTATTTTTACAAAATAGGGTAACTATATAAGTCTTCCCATATCCCTTTAGGGTACATGCATGCATGTTAAATATAAGTTACATAGGGTTTTTGATTTTAAAACTCTCAAAGAACAAATTAATACTATGACCAAGTTAATGCATGAGCTATAAAATCAAAATCAGTCTTTAAATTTAAAGATTGCATTATTAAAAAATCAGATTACACTCTTATAGAATCCAAACATGGTAATGTTCATCAATTATTTTCATCTTCATCTAGTAATGTTGTGCCAAACATGTTTTTTTTTCCAAATGAAAATCTAAAACAAAATACATCCAAAATAAATGATTCTACAAGTGAATAAAATCCTATCAAGAGGTAAGTGAAATATTAAGATAAATGATTCAATAAAAAGTGATAAATTACCTCATATACATCTTATATGTATATCCAAATACTACTATCCATATCATACAATACATGGTCATCATATAGAGCATTGTTTTACATTAAATAACCAAATACAAAGTCACAAACATAGTGGTGATCCTTTAATTGATACATCTACCAATAAAACCACTCAAAATATGAGTACCTCTCCAAAACTTCAAGTTATAAAACAAAAAATATGGGTACCAAAGAAAATTGCAAAGAAAAAATAGTTGAAAATATCAACCATAGATCAATATAAGGTTCAAAAATATGAATCAAATCAAGAAAAGGATACAAATTTACCTCTCAACAATGATACCAAATTTTCCAAGCAATATGGTTTTGGAAATAAATATTTTAAAAACTTTGGTTATCATGGTCATGGATTAGGAAAACATTACCAAGGCATCACTTTCCCTATTTCCACATCTAATTAGAATGAATTCCAAGGCTTGGGATATAGTGGTAATGCTAGTGCCAATCATTCAATGATATATATATTTTCAAAAAACAAGAACCTACAAATAAGAAAAATTCAAAGAATAAAGCATAAATAATAAAGGCACAATTATAAAAATGGAAATGGGTACATCAAATATTAAAACTAAGATTACTAAAAAAATAAGTGAAAAGGTAAGGTACACTTGACAAATCTAAGGTTCTAAATATTGTTACAAAGGGGGAATTAGAAGCCTTTACCTATATCCAAACCATTCTACTCTCAATACTCATATATATGGTGAAAAATCTAAAGATGAACAATTAATATAATTAGGTTGTGATCCACTCGATAACTTACCATATGATCTATACATATCTACAAGACCTGGTATATATAAATTAAATCCCTCACCAAAAAATAAGGAACCAAATGTGAATAAATTCAAACCAAAAATTCTAAGTACAAAAATACCAAAATATCATGATACATTTTATAATTCTACTATGAATTCATATGGCACATATGATAAAGGGTATTCATAGAGGCATATCCTTGATGAGATCCTTGGGTTCTAGTGGCATATTTCCTTGTTCATCAAACCAAACTCAAAATACCAAAAATATATAAATAATTAAAAAAAATCCAAAACACCTTTGACACCTACATGTTATATTCGATCCTTGGCATATATGTGTTGGTTCCATGTTGAGAGATAAAATATTATTTAATCATATATTCACATATATATAGGAATACACATATACATGATACGATACTCTAACTAATGTTGGCCTTTCCTTCTTCTCATATAATATGGACATTGGGTGGATCCAATTCTATCATCTTTATATACATATGTTATAAGGTTCAATGACCACTTTACATTATCATGTTTGAGCTTACATACATACTTACACATGCCTTATTCATGATTATATATGTCACATGATACTTGATACATTATGCACTCGACATTTTTATATCATATTTGATCCATAGTCTACTATGATATGTTTAAGCTGGTTGCTTATGCTTTTCCTATACACACTTCCTTGAGTATTTTGCTTTGTTTTTTTATTGCTTGTTAGAGAATTTGAATATGCTCCCTTGTATGTGGCCCATGTGCCTATGTATGATTTCATTTACATTTGCATATGTCATTATTTACTATATGAACCCTTTAAAATTTCATTCCTTACTTTGTTGACATTTGAATAAAACATGTCCATTAAGTTTTGTTGCATTCAAAATGGCCCTTATTTTTGGTCTCCTTGGGCCTTGCCTTTGATTTTAATTATGTATGTGCTTATTTTCTTATTGATCTTATAATGTTACTACATAGACATGGTCATTATCTTTATTATGCATCTTAGGCCTTCATGTGATCACATTAGTTATATGTTCTTCCATGATACATTTACCTAATTATGTTTCCTTATATATGCTACATGGTTTCATTCATATACTTTATAGTTGTCTTACCCTTTTAAGGTGAGGTAGTTTCCAGGTACTATTTTTTCATCAACTCAAAAGGGGACATATTAGTGGGGAAATTATTGGGAAATATGTTCTCTAAAATTTACATAATTTGAATATTCAGTAGAGGCATGTCATATGGACATAGATTCCACACATTCAAATGTATTGGACTCAGTTGGGACATGTCATTTGGACATGGATTCTACACATTCATAATTTCTAGATTATAGTGTGGGCATGTGTTAGAATCATGTTATCAACATTTATTAAATATTTAGTACTTATAATAGTTTATAGATTCAATAAAGGCATGTGATATGTACATAGATTCCACACATTCACAATTTATATATTATAGTGGGGGCATGCTTTGGAAGAATGTTCTCCACATTTATTCAATATTTACTACTTATACCAAATTTCATATTTAGTGAGGCATGTCATATGGAAATGGATCTCACACATTTTTATTTTTTAGATTTAATGAGGACATAATTTATAATAATGCTGCCCACACTTTACACAGTTATCAGATTTAGTGTGGAAATGTCATATAGACATGACTTCTACATATTCACAACTTTTAGATTCAGTGGGGGCATGTCATATGGACATGGATTCCACATATTTATAGTTTCTAAATTTTAGTTATTACATGCTTTGGAATCATTTTATCCACATTCATTTAGTATGGTACTTATATCATTTCATATATTCAGTGGGAGTATGCTTTAGAAGCATATTCTCCACACCGAAATAGTATTTAACATCTCTAATTTATATTGGGGACATGTTTTGGAAACATGTCCTCCACATTGGTACTTATATTAGTTTCAAATTTACCCATATATAGTGGGGCATACTTTGAAATCATGTCCTTGACATTTACAAAATTATCCAAATTGGGCAAGGCACATTACTATATTATTTAGATTCATAGTTGTGGTAGAATTCTATACATGGTACCATTTTTATACAAGTTTAAAATTGATACATATCTAAGAAACATTTTATATGCAAAATGTGCCTACTATTGTAAAATATAAATCATATCATATTCAAAAATTACTAGATATATGGATACCCCACAAAATTTTATAGGCTTTATCATGTTAATCTATTATAGTAGTTGGTTCACCTTTTGGTATTGTTGAGGTGATTAAATAACATAATATTGCTAAGTTTTTAGTTGAGAATTAATCTTCCAAACTCACTAGGTTATCATTATAATTGGGTTACATGGTTGACCTAATCTTAACTACCAAGTAGCAACTCATTTTTTATCCAAAGTTGGGGGCATATGACTTCCTACACACACACACATACTCCTTGGGTATATGTACTTTAAATATTTATCTTAATCTTAGTTTTAGAGAGTTTGTATGATACAAATTTTACAAAATTAACTTTCCATTAGGCAAGGTGATTACATTGATAAGTAGGTGTGCTCATAAATCTTTATATTTCAATTTAAATTTATTTCAAGTACTTTTAACTGATATTATATGCAATTATTTTACACTCTAACATGATCTTGGTTTCAGGTTAGTCACCAACAGAGCACTTAAATTCAACTCTAGTAAAGCACTCAAATTTGATTAAAGTAAACATAAGGTGTGTATACACACCCAGGTACTTATTACTTTACTTTAAACTAGAAATTTCATTACTATATTAAGGGTGATGTAGATGATATTTTATGATTATGTAGCACCATATTATTATACACTTGGAAAAATTATACCTTGTCTATTCCTCTTAGTTTTATACATGACTTAGTTTTGTAAGCCTCACATCTACTCTATCTTGTGACCCTTGGGCTATATCTTAGTCTGACTAGCCTTATATTAATGACACCTAAATCATATCTTTCCTATAATTATTAAAATCTAATTATCTTACACCTATACAAGTTCTAAGCCAATACCTATTCTCTTGCTCCTTGGACACCAACTTTAAAGATAGATATTAGTGTCAACATTACTATCCTACCTTGATACAAGTGTCCAGTGCCTTAGATTTATCTAATTTAGAAATAAAACATATTACAATGGTCAACCTCAGTGATTTAATGTAAGTTATCTACTGATAGGATTAGTATAAATATAATATCAACCCTCATTCATTCCTCAGCTAGCAATCAAACAAAAAGAACACTCACGAAGCAATTAAGTCACCAAAACTTTTCCTATTCTACCCTATTCTAATATCAATCAAAGGAATATACAAGATACAGGTATGAAATACTAAAGTATTAGTCATAATTTCATATTTTATAAGTTACAAGATAGGTCATTATTCTACTTGCTTTATTCATTACATGATTCAAAAAAATAAGCCAATGCATAGGGGAAAATTACATAAGTTTGAATCTCTATTCTGTATTATTGGAGATCTAGGTAGCATCCTTTGATATTAGGGTCACTTCAGGTTAGCTCGACACTATGTTTCCACTAACCCATTCTACCCAAGGTCACATTTAAGATGTAAATCTAGGGTTTTTCCATTTCACTAAGAGTGACAATCTATGACCAAAATCTGAATGCACCAGAGAGAAGGTGAAGCCAAACCCAAAAGCATCTAGGTAGATGTATCCTTATTTAAAATGTATTTCATATAGGAAACTAACATTGAACTCAAATACTTACATTGAATCAATTATTTTAGGATGATGTAATTTTTTAGAGAGTTGGAGGCACCCTATATAAAATATGGCAATTATTCCATAATTTACTTCCTACCTAATTTATACTTGTATTAGATCTAGATCTACATTAGCATTAGAAATAGTTAAGTACTTTATTTTAGGTCATTTCTATATCTATCATAGTTGAACTTTCCATTTATAATTTATATCAATTTAATAAATTTATCCTATGGTGAATTTGAGTTTAGCACATTAATTGGTCTGATATA